>CM046811.1:17385736-17985736 GCA_025617385.1 Murraya koenigii
TTTGATGAAAATTGATTAAAAAAATAATGCAAGTCTTAAAAAGAAAATTCTAGATCATTCAAATGAAAATGATGCCTTGCAAAAAATGTAATATATCTGAGATTCTAAGCTAAAACCTAAGAGAGGGGATGAATTTGATATTTTAAAATTATGCAAATTCTCAACACAAATCAATTTAAACTAATTATGCTAAACAATTTAATTTATGTAAATTCAAGAGCACAATAACTAAAAAGATAGGGTAAAGAGAAAGCAAACTTGGGAGTTTTTACATGGTTCGGCAAACCCCGTCAACATCTACGCCTCCAAGCTAATCATGCTTGAGGATTTCACTATCAAGCCTTTCAAGACTTCAACTTCTTATAATTGACTTCCAATGAGTCAATAAACCTTCACAATATTGTTGTTTTCACACACACCTTTCCCAAGTGTTTCTCACACTTACAATTTTACAATCATGATGAAAGATTCAAGAATAACAACAAAAAACTCTCTAATAGAGTATATATACAAATGATAGCTTAAATATAACCCAATATATGTATATTAGTGACATGACTGAAAAGCGTTTGATTTACTCACAAGTATAAGAGTGTCTAGTTATAATATAACCCAGTGAATCCGGGGTCAAAGCAGAAGGAATTTTAAATTCAATAGTCAATTATTAAATAAAAATTAATAGTAGAAAAATGGGATTACTAGTTTAAAAAGTGCTAAAGCTATAGGATTCACTCTTGGTATTCAAATTATGTTCATAATATTTTCTCATATTTATATTTTGTATTTTATTTACTAATTAAATATTATGACATTTAATTCTTAACTAACAAATTTATAAATGAATATGATAATGGATTATATGATGTACCACAACTAAATTAAAGTGTCAACAT
This sequence comes from Murraya koenigii, assembly GCA_025617385.1. NCBI lineage: Eukaryota > Viridiplantae > Streptophyta > Magnoliopsida > Sapindales > Rutaceae > Murraya > Murraya koenigii. Next base: position 17,386,630 of record CM046811.1, read on the forward strand.
AATGTCAAAGTATCATATAAATCCAAGAAGATTTAAGTTTATAAATTAATATGACATAAAAATACTCGGTAAATGAAAATACAAAATAATAAATATATATTAAATAAAATTGACTTTGAACTCACTTGTGAGAGATGTTAATTCTATAACTTAAATCTTTGAGCTTTATCTTTCGCTCTAGTTTAGTAAATTAGCCACTCATATTGAAAAAAAAAACACTCATTGTATTTGACAAACTTCTAAATTTATATTACAAGAAAATTTTAAGAACTTAAGATAAAAGAAAAATAGAAGAAGAAAAATTGAAACAAAACTCCTGCCTCTTGTCTAAACTTTACCATTCTTTTCCTCCTTATTTTTTTCTCTTCGTTTTCTTTATTCTTTTTTTTCTCTTTCTCTTCTCTCAATTCCCTCCTCTTGCAGCCTCTGCACTTTTCTTTATATAGCGTGTAGTGGGTTGTCTTATTCTTCCTATATTTATTTATTTATATTATATTATATTATTACATTATTATATTATTATAATATTATATTATATATTTATATAAGTTAAAAGTGGCATGCACTCTATTTTTTTAATATATTATATTTTGTTTATTTATTGATGATTATAAAATAGTTGTCTTTCTTTTACCTCCCATTTTCAATTTTAATTCCTCTTCATTCTCAAAATATATCTACAATAATAAAATATTATATTTAAGATAACAATAACATAATAAAATATAATTTACATAAAATTACATATGGGGAGCATTAAGATAAAATGTGAGTTATGTACACATTAATTAACACTTTAAGTGAAAAGATAATAATTTAAACCTTTATAAAATATACACTTTCTAGTACTAATCAATTAGTAAAATGAAAGATCAAGAGTAGTTATATGGTCAAAATGGATTTCAATAATGATCAAAAGAAGAGATAAAAATTAAGTTTGAATTAAGTTTATATAGTATAAGTTGTCAAACTAGCCATCATAAACTTTTTGATAATATAGCTGGTTTATCGATTATTATAACCAATTTGCTGCTTATATTACCGTTGGAGGTATTTTTCAAAATTTGCATGCAACTGGTTTGCTGCTAATATGTAATCGACTAGCTAATAACTCTCTAGAATTGAAAAATAAAAATGCATCACAAGTATTTAGCCGCAAAGTCTTTGCAATTTGCATTCCACTTGAAAGACCGCTTACTCTTTGGAGCAAGTATTCCAGAATTGTTATATACTCAATTGGTTGTTAATTTCTAAATCATTATCCATCACATAAACATCAATTATTTGTTACGAATGTATCTGTAAATTCTCGTGTCATTGGGTATGTTATATCATTCATAAACTTGGCATTGTATGACATACTTAAGGAGGAGTTTATATAATCATTCATTAATAAATTGGCATATAGTTATGTTGATTATAATTATCTATGTATTGACATTATGTATTTATATTTTGATTAAATTTTAATGATGAAGGGGGAGATAATGAATTGAATTTTTTTTTTGAAGTATTGAGTTATGCAATTTTGAATATGCTTGGGTTTTAGTGGATATATTTTTAAAGTATTTGTGTTGAGAATGTTTTAGTGTACAAATACATATTTATAGGTGGAGCTTTTAAAATTTGAAAATTTTTAATCCAATTGTTTATAACACATGCACACTTAAGAGTTTTTTCTTTTTTTTTTTTTTAAGTTCAAAATACATTATCTGTTTTGATGAATTTAATTTTGCCTATATCTATTATTGTTGAATGAATGCATTTTGTTTTGGACTTTTTGAAAAATTATTGAATATGCATTCTTGTTTTAAACGATATTGCAAGGGGGAGAAATGCATGCACTTTGTAATAGTGACACATATGAAATTATTTAAATTGAATTGAAATGACACATTAGATCCTTAATGAGCTTCATTCTCTTGATTTCTAAAATGTGATTATTAATTATTAAGCTTGAATAGTGAATGACATATTCTTGTGATTGTTGTTTTTGGATGTCTTAAAATTCGCATGCATTAGTTACCTTTTGGAAGTTGATAGGCGGAGGTGCCTGATTGTTTAAATTTTGATAATATCAAAATAGGGAGAAATATATGCATTTTGAGCATTCTTTGTTATTTATATGTATACTTTATTACTAGAGCTTATAATCATTGACATGTTTTATAAGTATTATATTTGACATTTTATGACACATTTTGGAGGAGTTTTAAATTGTTGCATATGTTTTTTATAATCATGTATGCCATGTGCTCAAGGAAAATTTATAATTGTTAGTTATGAATGTCGAAATACATAGAGTGTTTGTCATCATCAAAAATGGGGAGATTATTAACTTATATGGTTATATAGTATTTTGTTTTGATGATAATAAACCACGTATCATTGGTAACATAAAAAATACATATATTTCACAATCTCACTAGCTCTTTAAGGATAATAATTGTTCATGTGAGACATAGTTCAAGATACTCAAAAATAAAGGCACAAAGCTTATGATGTTAAGAACAAGTGTTAAATGTACTAATTAGGTGATTTCTTTTGTTATATTTTTTGTAAAACTAGTATAATTAAGTGTATGCATGATTAAACATTTAAAAGCTTAAGTTATTTTTCATGACATTTCAAATAAATCATTATTTTCATAATATAAAGGTTTTATATATAAAGAAAAAATGATTTTATAGAATGAGATGTTTTCAAGTTTATGGATTAAATTGAGAAAGGTTTGAAAACTTTGAAATCAATAAATATTGTTTAAAATTCTAGAAATTAACCTATTTGAAAAATTTTATAAAGTTTTTGCCATAATATAGTTTTTGAAAGTATTAGGGCAAAACAATAATTTTGGAAATTTTTCACAGTAACGGCATTATTTCAGTATAGTAAATGGCTAACCGATATCAGATAACGGCGAATTGATATCTTCTAGAGAGCAATCTGCTTTGCAAATAACTTATTGATGATCGTTGGAAATTAATGGTGAACCAATATCTGGATAACAATGAACCAACAATTTGAAAATTTGCATAACAGTCACTTTTCAAAGTGATAACAGTGAACCGATAGTGCTCAGACTGTCTCTAACGGTAGTTTTTCTCTCTAACTATAAAAAGCCAAATCAAACTCATTTCAAGACAACTTCTCCAATCTCTATCAAGCTTAAACTTGTTCATACAAATCATCCTAAACTTTCATTTTCTTATTTATATACATTGATTTATATTTTGGCTATAATTTACTTATATACTCTTGTGAGGAGTGTGATCTTTTTAATTTTCACTTTAATATCAAAATTAAGTGATTGTAAATGTGGGAAATACTTGATAAAAGAGGTATGAGCAATACACCACTTGTAAATATTTATTGACACCTTGGAAGTCAATTGTAAGATCTTGAAACGTTAAATATTAAGGATTAGATAGTGGAATCCTCAAACTTGGATTGCTTGGAGGCATGGACGTAGGCGAGCTGGCAAACCACGTAAAAATATCGTGTTCATTTTCTCTTCTCTTTTATCTCCTTATCTTTATTTATTGCTTAAATTTATTTATATTAAAATTGCTTAAGATATTAATTTAAATTGTATTGTATTTTAAGTATAATTTTTAATTACCCAATTCACCCCCTCGTGGGTTCACACTTTAAATTTCAGATTGCAGAGCATGATATGCATGGGTGAAGGTATAAGTGGGCTAACCCGGTTTATTTTTTGAAAAAATAATTAATTATAAATTTTAAAATAATTAATTATAAATTTACTCTTATTAAAACTTATAGAAAACATATAAAAATATAACTAATAATTATAGTTAATATCCATTTCCCCAAAGCACAAAATTCACCCAAATCCCTAACTAATCGATCCAATTATCCAAAATCCAAATTCTCCAAAACTTAACTGATCAAGTCATCAATTTGCTACCTCATGAGTGATGGCTTGATGCCTAGCCACTACTGCACTCACATGCTCAGTCACTCTCTACATCAGAAGTGTCGAATGTCTAGTCTCTCGATATACTGCCGAGTATGGTGGTACCTTACTAATTATTTTGTATTTTAAACTTTATTGTATAGAATAAATAATAGATTAATATAATATGATATGATAAATGATAAAGATGGCATACAAAGTGGGATTTGTTGATTGATCTTATTAAAATTATAAAACAATTGATATAGTAACAATTAATAAAAAAAAAAGACCCCTTTTGAATGAGTGAATGAATAGATTATAAATTTTTTATGCAGTCTTACTGAAAAATTTTATCCTTAATATTTCACTAAGATTGGGCTACAGGATTTAAGAATACAATTATAATGCCATGAGATTGATGTACATTCTCTTTAAGAGTTTCAAAACGATACTTCCATTTCTAAATTGTGTTGAGGATTAGATGAGACCAAAAAGGCATAGATTTGCTTTTTGTTTGATATATTAATTCACTTAGTGTTAACCCTCCTGTATCAACAGCAACAATAGAGAGAGTATTTTATGTCATGGAACTAATTCAGATAGCACGTCAAAACAAGATGAAGAATGAGTTTATTTTAGATTGTATGGCTATTTAGATTGAAAGAGAAATTACAGACAATATTGACTCAGATGTGATAACATATGAATTTTCTTTTTTGAAGAATCGTAATATACAAATTCATTGGCGGTATTTTTTGTTTTATTTACATTGTACTTTAATAGTTTGATATTAGTTTTTACTTATGTAGTGTATTTTAATAATTTCGTTTGTATAGAACAAATTTTTTGAGAAGTAAATTGAATTTGAAGAAAAAAATTAGCCCACCCAAAAAATAGTGCTAGCTTCACCACTGATGATAAGTGCATAGCATGATAAGCTTGGTGGTTAAGTCAGTAGCTTAGTAAATTAGTTGTGCTGACATGGCAAGTTAGTTATAGTAAGATTCAGTAACCGCTAGTTGTATGTGTGTGTGTGAAGTTTCTAGATAGATCCAGTAGCTGATTTATATATGTAATCATGTGTATAAATATCATTAGTTAGAATTATTTTGTAAGCTTTTAGCTCATGAATAAAATATGAATTCATTAATTCCTTCATTTCTTGTTCATTTTTCTCAGGAATTAAACATAATTTTACTTCATTTCAAATAGCTATAAATATTTTATCTCATAAGTTTTGATAAAAATGGCGATTGATTAATTTCCTAAAAGTGGCTTATTTCATAAATTTATCTATTTTGACTGCAGCTTTTAAAAACAGTTAAATGATTACTTTTTATAAGCATCTCATAAAATAAGTCATCATACCTTTTAAAAATTTTTATTACAACATTAATATTTTAACAAAAGAAAAATTATGTCTTATTTTTCTGTAAATCTTGATATATAAATAAAAGATAATTTAAATTTTTGTCTACTTTTATCGTTATATAATAAAACAATACTTTCGTAATAAAATTTACCAAATGTATTTGCTTTATTTTTCAAACTCATATTAACCACAATAATACAATTTATCAAACACAAAGTTATTTTTTTCAATCAGTAACTTATTTTAACCTTCACAATAGAAGTAATTTAGTTCATCAATTAACGCAATTCCAAACTAACCTTAAGAAACTTAAGAACTCCTTATTAAATTGAATTTTGCAGCATTTAAGAATATGTTTATTTGATTTGTATTTTTATATTAATTTAGTGTTGTTATTTAAGCAATTCTTATTTTAATCATACTTCTAGATTATGCATGGCCCCATTCAAGAAGTTTTCCAGTGTAATTATGGTAAGTCTTGATGCTATAAATATATAAGAAACTTTGTTTGTAATTTGATTAATTTGTATGGAATGGACTCTAGCCTAATTTTTTTTTTCTATTTTTCTTAGTATTCGTTGAATTAACGAGATCTAAAGTGCTAAATTTAGGGGTGGGGATCAATTCGGTTTTAAATTGAACAGTCAAATTTTTTAGAAATAATAATCTAAACCGAACCAAACTAAATTGTTCGGTTTTAAACCGCAATTTCCTTTTTATTTTTTTATTTTTGGGTTTTTGATTTTTTTCCTCATACAAACACTTTTTTTTTTGTAATTTTAAGACCCAAACTGAACTAAATCGTTGTTTGGTTTTGTTTTTTCGAGGCAATGATTCTTTAGCCCACCACTAATTAAATTCTCATATGGCATTAATGAGAAATTGGTTTTATTTTTGCATTTTAAGTATTCATTTTCTAAAGAGAGTATTGAAAAGAATAATGATAGATATCTTCTTCTACTTATTAACACTTCCATAACCTATTAGTCATGGGCATCTTTAACTATAGGGGAAAAGGATCTCTCATATTTTAGAAAAGTCCCATTCTTTTGAGTATTTTCCTAACAATACCCTAATTAATAAATATTTTTTCAAAGTCACATATTGTAGAAAAACCTATTTTTAGACATCATTCTAACTAATAATTATCCTATAACTAAGATTTTTTATTAGAAAATCTTTACTTCATGACTATAATGTTAAAGAGATACAATCCATTTATTATTAATATTTTTGAAGAAAAAAATTAGTATCACCATTAATTCATGTATTATTTTTTTTAGAAAAAGTGAGACATTTTAATGGGTCTCGTATGGGACATCAAATTGCTCAACACTGGGAATATATGTTATAGTATATATGTTATAGTATAGCCCCTCACTCCTTCCTAGGATGAGGGAAGGTCTTGTTCTTGCCTTCCACTGGGAATATATGGTTAGTATCGTTTTTCTGCAAAGTAGTGCTTGGGGAAAGTGTTCTTAAAATCGATGCACACCAGAGGAACACACACACACACACAAAAAAAAAGAGACCCAATGTGTGTAACCAATTTAAATAGAGACACTGACGTAGTTTGTATTTACAATCCCTTACAAGGGGGATTGAGGGGGGTAATGTCTCTTGAAAGGGGTTCCGGGGAGATTGGTCAGTATTTTCAAGGAAAAAAATAAAATTTTATATTTCTAGTTTCATAAAAAAAAAAAACTTAATTATTCGTTTTAATTTATATTAAAAATTTTATAATTTTAAAAATTAGTAGATGGAAAAATTTCTTGTTCTCTTCTCCACCAAAAAAAAAAAAATCTTACATTCATTGACTCACTTTAAAAGAAATTAAATTTTTGAAATATAAAGTCTATAATTTAAAAAATGAGCTGGCTTGGTATTATGAAAGGATAAAATCAGGTTTTTCAATTTTTCAATTAAAATCTTTTAGAACCGATCTTATACAACATATAAAAATTAAATAATCTAGAAATTCGTACCTTGATATTTTGAGAATGTGAATCAATTGAAAGTTGTACCTCCGTCTCCAAACGTTCTTCCAGGTTATGACTCAAGATCGATCAACACAAAACATGTGGGCGTCTGTTTCACCACTACCAATTGTAACTGGCATCTCTTAGATATTTTCTGTATTTTTCTCAAAAGCCCTATAATTCTCTTCTCTACTGTTTTAAGAGAAAAATACCCACTTTATAATATCTTATAAAAAACCATAGTATGTTAGGATTAGGATTCCTATTTAAAATATGATTCTTTTTTTAATTTAAATATTTAAATTAAATACTATCTCTCCACTTACGTAAAAGTGGAGAGAATGTGTAACTAACTAGGAAACCACCTTGTAAAATATCATAAGTCCCCTTTTATACTTGAATATAACATATTAGGCCTTAACAAATATTATAATTATAATTTTCACCTAATACGTCAGTTTTTTTGCTTTTGAGTATAGTGATGGTGTTGTCAATTAAATAAGCTAACACATAAATCATTTGAGAACATACAATAGTGGCTACAATAATTAAATTTGTAATTAAACAAATATAATTATTTAATTCTAATTCTACTCCACTATAAGATTGAAATTGATCTCCATAATTGTATGCTCGAATATAATTCGCCCAAGCCACATTAATTTCTTTACTGCACAACCCTTTGTACCACATCGTTAATTTAAATTGATATCTTAATTGTCCAATCAATTTAATTACATCTTGTTTCTTGATACTTACTGGTTTTCTCTAATGATCATTTTCAATATACTTATTTATTTTGACACACTCTGGTCAGTGAATTCTATGATCAAGTACTGAAAACCCATCAAGAGATGTGTCGTACAAATTTTGTATTGTTAATCTTTAATTTTAATACTTGTAATTGCTCCCACCAAGATACCGGATAATCTTGACTATATGTGTATGTCGTGTCCATTGATAATTCAAATGAAATAACAACTACAATCATAACTAACTGAAGATTAAGATTACAGTAAATCAATGTCCATGAGATTTTAATAAGTCTGACAGTTATTACTAGGTTAATTAAATCTCATATGTGATCCAGTTCAATGTAGTCATACTACATCAATAAATTCGTACATGATTAAGACAAATCATTCAATGAATTTATTACAGTCTATACCTAAATAAAGTGCCCAACTTTATTTATCAACTGCGAATTTAATTTATTTAATCATAAGTTAACTTGTATTTATGTCTTCTATAAATCCACATGGTGATCGCATAAATACATATAATATGATTAAATAGACTTTATTCAAAATATTAATGCAATTTAAGATATATGAATAAATACCTCAAATATTTTATTAATCAGAAAATTAATATGCTTGGAAGAGCACATCATCCCAACAATCTCTTAATAGCTCTCAAAGTATATCTGGCATATTGCACATGCTGTAGGACTCTAAGTGTAGGTGATAACCTTTGTACTCTATTCCCTTATGAGATGATACTTCCTCTCAATGTGTTTTTGTTTTTTGTGGTTTCTTAGTTCTTTTGATTGAGCCATTGTACCACTATTATCACAAAATAATCTAAGTGGTGTAGTTGCAGTATATACCACCTCAAGATCTTAAAGGAACTTGCGGAGCCATATAGCTTCTTTTGCAGCTTTAGATGGAGCCACATATTCAGCTTCTGTTGTGGAGTCTGCAATACAAGATTTGTTTCACACTCCTCCAACTAATAGCTCCACTTTCCTAATGTAAATACATAGTCAGAAGTACACTTTCTAGAATTCTTATCTGACATAAGTCAGAATCAGTATATCTCACTGGAGTAAGTTCATCACTAGAATACACAAGCATATAATCCCTAGTTCTTTTTAGATACTTCATTATGTGCTTGACAGCAATCCAGTGTTCAAGTCCAAGATTAGATTGATATCTGCTAACTATCCCAATCACAAAACATATGTCTGATCTAGTGCAAAGCATAATATATATAAGACTTCCCACAGCTTCCGCGTAGGGAATTCGTCTCATTTTCTCTATCTCCTCAGAAGTTTTAGGTAATTGATCCTTAGAGAATAAAATTCCATGTCTGAATGGTAACAAACCAATCTTGGAATTTACCATGCTAAATCTAGCCAAAATCTTATCGATATAGACCACTTGAGATAAAGCTATCGTTTTATTCTTCCGGTCTTATAGTAATTTGATACCAAGAGTATAACTATCTTCTCCCAACTCTTTTATATCAAATTGTTTCGCTAGCCAACTCTTTATTGTAGTCATTACTCCTATATTGTTTCCGATAAGGAGAATATCATATACATAATGAATTAGGAAGACTACAGATTTTTTCTAAATTTTCTTGTACACACATGGTTCATCACTATTCTGAATAAATCTAAACGATTTTATCGCTTGATCAAATTTGATATTCCATGACCGGAATGCTTGCTTCAATCCATATATGGATCTCTGCAACTTACATACTAAGTGTTCTTGGCCTTTTTGTATAAATCCATCTGGTTGCTACATAAAGATGTCTTCTTCGAGATGCCTATTAAGAAAGGCTGTCTTGACATCCATTTCCCAAATTTCATAATCTAGCACTACAGTAATAGATAGCAGAATTCTGATGGATTTAAGGATAGCAACGGGAGAAAATGTTTCCTCATAATCGATTCCCTCTTTTTGAGTGAACCTTTTGGCTACTAATCTTGCTTTAAATGTTTCCATCCTTTAGTTTACTCTTCTTTTCCTCTTATAGATCCACTTGCATTCAATGGGTTTTATCTCATTTGGTGTCTATACAAGTTCCCAGATTTTATTGGAATACATAGATTCCATTTCTTGATTCATAGCCCTTTTTCAATGTTCAATATCACTATCTATTAGAGCTTCATTGTAACTAGTGGGATTTTATACATGTTCATCTGAGATACCGTATAGATTTCTCCCAATAACATGTATCTTGTTTGGTAATCTAGTTACCCCTCCACTACGACGAGGTTCTAAAAGTGATGATTTATTCAGGGATAATCCTTTGTTAATCATTCTTGCTATTTTCTATGTTTATTATACATAAATAGAAAATTGAGCATCAATTTGATCTCTTTATGATTTCTCTAGTTTTACCTTACTCTTAGGTTATAAGTCATTTATATAATCTTTCTCTAGGAAAGTATAATGTATGTTTATAAATACATTTCTATCTTGAGGTCTATAAATTAGAATTTCTTTTATTCCTTTAGAATACCTAAAACATGCAAACTTTTGAACATGAATCCATTTTTTCTGCCTATAATTTTAGTATAAAAACTAGTGAATCTCCAACTATAGATATATCACAAATTAAGTTTGTGACATTTCCATAATTCCATGGAGTATTAGGTAACGATATAGATGAAACTAGGTTCAATAGTCTATGCAGTTTCAAATACTGGTATCTAAAATAAAAAAAAAAGTAAATGATAAATTACTAAGCATATATCTTATTTTATCCAAAAGATTCTTGTTTCTCCATATAATGACACTATTATGTCACAATGTTCATTATATATGAGAGTTTATCCTATTTTACGACTAAATGGACTTTGAATTCTCTAGAGAGATATTCTTTACTTCAATCAGATCGAAGCTCTTTTATTTTATTGTCTAATTGTTTCTTTGTCTTATCCATGTACTCTTTTGAATTTCAAAAGCCACGGAATCATGACGCATTTAGACAAACATAAATGCGAAGAATATTTATCAATAAGATTGATAGAATACTTATAACCTCTTCTAACATGTAAACTAATTAGTCCTCATACATTTGTATGTACTAATCCATACAATATAATATTACGCTTTCTTTTAGCTCAAAAGGAGCTACCTTGTCATATTACTCTTCTAAATAAAATTTATAGAGCATCAATGATCAACCTCAATAGGTCAGGAAAGACCTATTATTAATCATTCTCATGAAATCTTATTATAGTTTATATGATTTAAGCATAAATATTAGAGGTGCTATTGGTTTTAGAAGAAACATTTTTTTTCTTAGATAAATGCATATACTCTTTATCATTATATCTTGTTTTGAATAGATTAATAGACTTATATGATATTAATTGTCTTTGTAAAGTACCAAAATAAGTTATTAACAGAGGATCCAAAAATAACAGTACACTCCTGTTTATTAAAAACAAGCCACCAAAATTAAATTCCTCTAATGTTTGGAACACAAAGACAAATATCAAAACTTAAAGTCTTATAAAATTGATCTAGTCTTCTCAGCTAATATAAACTAGTATCATTCTCTACTGTAGTTTAAAGCTTTCTTTACTTAATCTCTTGGTTTCCTGAAAATCAAATAAATGAATTTACAAATAAAATTAATTATCTCAGAATCCACTATTGTATTAATCAATAGAAACTGAACTAATTTAAGAAGCTTAAAGATTTCTTATACCTGATTTTAATAATCTTAAGACAATCTTTCTTCCGATGACCCTTCTGTCCACACTTGAAGCACTTGCCTTTTGACTAGCCATCTTTTCTGGTAGACAGGTTTCTTGTCCTTTTTCTCTTTTGCCTACCATTGTCTTTTGACTTAGGCCTTAAAGAGAATTCTTGTTCAGAAAGTTATTTGCTATGATAATATTCTTCTATAGCATATAGTTCGTACATCAATTGATCTAAGGTCATATATTTATTACTTAAGATATAGCTGATCTTAAACACTCTGAATGTATCAGGTAAAGATTCAATCACCATGTTAATCTTTGTTTTATCATTGATCTCAACACCATGAATCTCATCTTCATTCAAATAGTCCATCATTTTGAGGACATGATCACGAACTCTTGTACTCTCTTCCATCTTGGTGTCAGTGACACGTTTTAGCGCTGCTTCTCTAGTAGAATTAGTATTTTACCCAAACATCTTATAGAGACTAGCCAATATTTCCGTGGCTGTTTCCATGCTCTGAAGTTTGTTCTGTAGTTCTATAGAAATCGAAGCCAATAAATAGCACTTAGTCATTTTGTTAGCTTCGCACCATTTCTCATAAGACTCCCTCTGATTTCTATAATCGTATAACGTTGGTACTGGAGGGCATTACTGGGTCAGAACATATTTGCAGTCTTTAGCAGTGAGAATATTAAATAGATTGCGTTTCCAATCTAAGTAATTTTCACCAGTGAGTTTATTTTTAACCAGGATAATTAATAGTGAGTTTATATAAGACATTTTCTGAAAAAAATAAAACATACATGCATAAATACATTGATATAACATTCACAATAAAAACTAAAATGCAAAAAACCATAAATGCATTTTATTTTATTATAACGATAATCTAGTACCATTTTAGCAAGCTATCCGCTGGGGAAGTCATGCCGCCACTTACTAGACCTAATTAACCATTAGATTATTTACTTTCATATCGTAACATGATAAATAACTATCGTTATCTTTTAGGGCCAAAATTTTGTTAACAAAACTTCGTTGGGAAGGTTAATAACAAATTTTGTTAAGAGTATAACCATTGTTTTAATCTACGTATTTCTCATATCATGCAGCCATGGTTAGGGTGATCAACATATTGAAAAATATTTCAATTTTATCTTTAAAGAAATTCATCAAATAAAATTTCTAATACATATACCCTCTGTAGGGAGCATCATCGTATCAAGAAGTCGAGATATACATATAATTTTATTATTGAACTAACAATGGAACTCGTGGAAAAATTATCTTGAATCTTCCCTCTCCCACTCAATATTTTAAAGTTAGTTTTTCCTTTTAAAATATACATATATTGTTAATTGTATGCTTCCTATAATATTATCTAAGTGATATCTTATATTATCAAGTATTTACAAATTTTAAACAATATACATGAATTCATGCTATATGAATAACATATATCATTATGCATAGAGTCGCACTACCTATTCTATATGACATGTTATTATGGCATGTTAACATCCAAAACACAACATATAGAAAATTAAATAATCTCAATTCATGATTTTCCTAAAATAAAAAATATTAGCTCTATGCCTAATCTTCATTAGGTGTATTGTCAATATTTTCTTCCATTGAATTATCTTTGTTGATGGATTTGGCTAATATGGGCTTTAAATTTATTATTGGTCCAAATTTTTAATTTTAAAGAAAATAAAATAAAATTTTAAGTAAAACTTTTAGACCAAAAATAAACTTAATTTGTTAAACTATATCCATGCATTTTAATCAAATTAAGCCCAAATTTTATTGGACTTAAAATTAGGATTTACCAAGCCCAAAATCGTTTCTGGACTTAAATGCATAATAGTATACCAATTTTGCCGAAACTAAATATAGTACAGAAATTAGGGGTTTGAGTAATAATTTCCACTCAAAAATCCTAGTTTCATATTTTTCTTCTCCAACCGCCATCACCAAAATGCAGCAGCTGCCGACCGTCTTTTCTCTGGTTAGCACTCGCCGTGTCAAGCTGGAAACATGCCACATGCTAGCGCTGGACAACCGCTTGCTGCTGCTACCTACTGCTCCAGCCGCACGCCGCGTGAGCTACGTCCACTCGCTGCTGCTGCGCGTGCTGCAGCGAGGCTTACTGTGTGAGCAGAGTGCTACTCCTAGTGTTGCATGTTCCGTGCACGCTGTGCGTTCTTGCTCGGCATCTATCCCCCTTTTTTTTTAAGTTTCTATAAATTTTTGTTACAAATTCCTAACGCCAATGGCTTACAAAAATTCTTAAAACATATAATTAAATCAAAAGGGAAACATGGTGATAATAGACCACCCCTTTTGTTACAAATCCAAAACAAAAATACATACAAATTTCTAACCATGAATTGAGACAATTCAAGCATACTTTATTCATATATTAACAAATAATATATATCTAAATAAATTGTGACACTCTAATATAAAATGAACAAGATAGATTTCTTACAAAATCCTTATATATTATTATAAGATGGCTCTGATATCAATTGAAATGATAAAATCAGGTTTTTCAATTTTTCAATTAAAATCTTTTAGGACCGATCTCATACAATATATAAAAATTAAGTAATCTAGAAATTCGTATCTTGATATTTTGAGAAGATGAATCAATTGAAAGTTGTAGCTCCGTCTCCAAACGATCTTCCAGGGTATGACTCAAGATCGATCAACACTAGACGTCTGGGCGTCTGTTTCACCACTTTCAATTACAACTGGCTTCTCTTAGATGTCTTTTGTATTTTTCTCAAAAGCCCTGAAATTCTCTTCTCTACTGTTTTAAGAAAAAAATACCCCTTTTATAATATCTTATAAAAAACCCTAATATGTTAGGATTAGGATTCCTATTTAAAATAGGATTACTTTTTTAATTTAAATATTTAAATTAAATAATATCTCTCCACTTACGTAAAAGTAGAGAGAATATGTAATTAACTAGGGGACCACCTTGTAAAATATCACAAATCTCATTTTACACTTGAATATAACATACTAGGCCTTAACAAATATTATAATTATGATTTTCATCTAATACGCCAGTTTTCTTGTTTTTGGGTACAGTGATGGTGTTGTCAATTAAATGAGCTAACCCGGGGATCATTTGAGAACATACAATAGTGGCTACAATAATTAAATTTGTAATTAAACAAATATAATTATTTAATTCTAATTTTACTCCACTATAATATTGGAATTTACTTCCATAATTGTATGCTTGAATATAATTTGCCCAAGGTACATTGATTTCTTTACCGCACAATCCTTTGTACCACATCGTTAATTTAAATTGATATCTCAACTGTCCAATCAATTTAATTACATCTTGTTCCTTGATACTTACTGGTTTTCTCTAATGATCATTTTCAACATACTTATTTATGTTGACACACTTTGACCAGAGAATTCTATGATCAAGTACTGAAAACTTATCAAGAGATGTGTCGTAAAAATTCTGTATTATTAATCTATAATTTCAATACTTGTAATTGCTCCCACCAAGATACTGGGTAATCTTGACTACATGTGTATGTTGTGCCCATTGGTAACTCAAATGAAATAACAATTACAATTATGAAATTATAACTAACTCAAGATTAAGATTACAGTAAATCAACCCATGAGATTTAATAAGTTTGGCAGTTATTAGTAAGTTAATTAAATCTTATATGTGATCTAGTTCAATGTAGTCATACTATATCAATAAATTCATACATGATTAAGACAAATCACTCAATAAATTTATTACGGTTTATACCTAAATAAAGTATCCAACTTTATTTATCAACTGCGAACTTAATTTATTTAATCATTAAATAACTTATATTTATGTCTTCTGTAAATCCACATGGTGATTGCATAAATACATATAATATGATTAAATGTACTTTACTCAAAATATTAATGTAATTTAAGATATCTGAATAAATACCTCAAATATTTTGTTAATAAAAAAATTAATATATTTTGAAGAACACGTAATCCCAACATATTATTCTTTGTAGAGAAAAGAACAATAATATTTTTGAATAGAGAAAAGAAAATAAAAACTTTATTTTTCATAAAGTTCATAAAATATTTGTCGTATGATTAACATCAGTTTGGTATCCGAGCCGAAAGTTTGGTCGGAGACTCAACCCGTCATAAAATTTTCATGTTCTAACAAGTTACTTTTCATAATTTTGATTTGAGAGGGATTTTTGTTCATTTGTGCGACGTTTTAGAATAATGAGACGAGTATTTTGAATTATTTTGGGGACGAAATGCACGTATGATAAAATGATAAATATGAAGCTGATGGTGTTGATGACATTGGTGATTTGAAAGAAGTCAATGACTGATGAAACTACTGATTAGCCGCCATTCACATCAAGATCAACTTCACAACATTTAGTCATTCTTTGATTTGGATCAGCCACCAAATTTTGAAGCTGAGTTTTGTTGACATTGAGGAGCAGGACTGGGTCACTTTATATACAATCTCATGGCGCTCTCTTAATTTTCGCAATATTTTCGATAGTTGAAAGAATATAAGAGAAAATAATTTGTCATCAATTGCTTTGAGAATTCACATAGACGTTGTTATAAAGGTTAGACATGCCTATATTTTGAGGATCAATTCAAATACTTATTTGAAAATGAAGAGGAAAGCTTCCTAATCTCTTATTTAAATTTAAACATAACGAGTCTTATTTAAATATCTGATTGTTACTTTGAGATACTTTTGTTCATTTGATTAGTTTATATGAAATAAAAAGCACGATATTATGCAAAATCAACATAAATTAAACTAAAAATTAAGAGTTCATTTTCAAATGAGTTAAAAATAGAACACGTGAAAGCAACCAATGAAGTCAATTAACAATTGGCAATCTCCTCTACGGCTCCATCTTGGACCGGCTCACCGTTATCTATTGAAGTCATTGTCGACATTATTGAAGTTCTTATTCAGTTTACTAAACTCCATTATTTTTTGCCAAACTTGAGCTCATTCACATCCAATAATAAAATAAGTTATAGCTATCAATAATTAATTCAACTATCTAGTCAAAAAAAATTAGTTCAAAATCAATTTAACAAACAAATAGCAAATCTTATATTTATTTTGAGAATATATAATAATTTAAGGAGGCGTTTGGTAATGCAATGCAACCTCATGTTTTCGGTGCAATTTAACACAATAACTTTTTTTTTTTTACTTACTTTATAATAATAATAAATAAATATAGTTTTTTAATATAATATAATATAATATTTTTTATTTTTATATTATAATTATTAATATAAAATAATAATTGATTATTCAATTTATTATATTATATTTTAAATTTTATTATATTAAAAATATAACTAAACAATATATTATTTATTTATATTATAATAATTAATATATAAAATTGATTCATATTTAATAATTTAATATAACTAATAACAAATACTTAAATAATATATAAAAATAAAAATATCACATAATATTAGATTATTTAATTATAAATAGTAATTAATATATAAAATTGATTATTTTCTAATAATTTAATATAACTAATAATAAATATTTAATAATAATTTAATATAACTAGCTAAATATTATTTTCTAAATATATAATGTAAATTAATCACAAAAAATTAATATATTATAATATAACACCAAATATTGTATGATAATATTATAATACAATACTAATACAATACAACATAATATAATACACCTATATTAAAATAATACAATATAACGTATCAAACAAACCTTAAGAGTTTTCTTTTTAAAAAACCAACCCACTATGCTAAATTTTTTTTCTCCTTTTTTTTCTTTAATTAAGGATAGTGGATTCCAAGCATTGCCAATAAAAAAGAAAAAAATTCAAAGATAACAAATGACAAGGCTTGGAATCCACTATCCTTTAATTTAAAGTAACCCATAGTTGGCATTATCGACACAAATAACGGTGAGCAAAATCCCAAATTAATAGTCATCATTGTTATTGAGAATTTGAAAACCAAGAAGCAATAATCGAGATAATATTAATCAAAGAATACATATTAAAAAAAATATTAATCGAAGAATTAAAATTATTGATATTAACATAAAAATGAGAAATTCAAGAAAAATAAATACTCATTTAATTTTTATATTTTGACTTAAGTATTTATTTAGTCTCTATATTTTTAAAAAAAATCAAAACACTCATACAGTTAAAATTATTACATTCAGACATCTTACTATTTCTTTTTATTTTCTTTTACAATAATACCTTTCTAACAATATTCTTAACATTTAATTAATTTATCAAAAAAAAATAAGTAGTGAATTATTAGCCAACTTAAGTAACATTTGATATCATAACAATCTTAATAATAATTATTTTATAAAAAAATTAATTTACTAAATTAATTCTAAAAATAGAATAATAATATAAAAATTTGTGTAAACTTTTATTTTAGTTTTGAGGTTAATCTAATAAATTATAATTTTTTTTCTATTAATATCCTCAAGAATAGTATTATTACTAAAAAATAACCATAAAAATATAACATATTTAATAACATAAATGTCTCAAAATATTTTTTAAATATGAAAATTAAATAAATATTTACTTTAAAAAAAAAAAAGCAATGCACAAAATAACAGCCACGTGGCCCTATTCTCGGGTTGTACTTAAATTACAATTTGTCAAGTACTTAGTTAATAATTATAATTTAATAGATGCGCTCTTCATTCGATATTCATCACCGTGTAGTTTGTGAGGCACCCAGCATTTGGCCTTCTCACACTCAAACCCTGCTCAACTCTTCAACTAAACCCTCCTCTCTCTCTCTCTCTCTCTCTCTCCAGATCCCTGCATCATTTTTTTCCGGCGACTGAACAATTTGCATGAACGGTGAAGATGGCTTCCGCATGCGTTAACAACAACGTCGGCGTGTCGCCGGAGAAGTTCCCGTCGTACGGATGGTTGAGCCCTAGAATCTCGTTGAGCCGCGAAGAAGATCCCTCGAAGAAACCGTCCTCCGCCGAGGAGCCGTCGGAGGGCCCGGATCCGGTGGATTTCGAGTTCCGGCTCGAAGATCCCGTCGCCATGCTCCCCGCTGACGAGCTCTTCTCCGACGGAAAGCTGGTGCCGCTTCATCTCTCGAGTCTCAAACCATCAACGGTCGAGGTTAAATCACCCGATGGGCCAAGCAAATCATCTGACATTTCTGGTTTTGACCCTTACTTGTTTTCACCGAAGGCTCCTCGATGTTCAAGTCGCTGGAAGGAGTTGTTGGGCTTGAAAAAACTCTATCACAACAGCACGACTTCAAAAACCGAGACTACTAAAACGACGTCGTTATCCGCTTTCTCTTCGTCTTCGTCTTCGTCTACTCATGCAAAATCTTCATTAAAGCATTTTCTCCACAGGAACTCCAAATCTTCGTCTTCTTCTTCTTCATGTTCCGTTTCTTCATTACTTGACGGTTCTTTGTATCTGCCTTTACTGAAAGACTCCGATTGCGAATCAGTATCTTTATCTTCGTCTCGGTTATCGCTTTCCTCATCGTCTTCGGGCCACGAGCACGAGGATCTTCCGAGGCTCTCACTAGATTCGGACAACAAGCCGAGCCTCATCTCGAACCCAGACCCGAACCCGTTTGCGAACCCGCCGAGGATGAGAATGGTGAAGCCAAGAGAGTGTTCGCATAACCAGACGGCGGCGGTGACGGCAAGGGCAGGGCGGAGTCCGATTCGCAAAGAATCACAGGCGGCGCCGAGCAGAGGGGTTTCAGTGGACAGTCCGAGGATGAACTCGTCGGGGAAGATAGTGTTTCAAAGCTTGGAGAGAAGCTCTAGCAGTCCCAGTAGCTTCAATGGCGGGCCGAGGTATAAGCACAGAGGAATGGAGAGATCTTATTCGGCTAATGTTCGGGTGACCCCGGTTCTTAACGTGCCGGTCTGTTCACTCCGCGGTTCTTCAAAATCCGGTTCGGTCTTTGGGTTCGGCCAGTTGTTTTCTTCGCCTCAAAAGAACGGAAATGGTTCAACGACGACAACTAGGCAGCACAGTAACAGTAGGAACCGGGCTGATCGAACTTGACTGAAAGCGAGAAGAGGGTGTAACAAGTAACAAACATTTTAACTTCCTTAGTTTTAAATTGCATTTTTATTTTTTGGAAATTTATCTGTTCTTGTCTAATTTTTGAAGCTAGCAAAAGCAATATCACATGACATTGTTAATGGGTCAATTTGCTTAAATTTTTTCCTTTTTCTATTAATAAATTTTAGATGTATATATATATATATATATATCTATATGTATTATGTTTCAGCCATTGTAGTTCTTCTTCATTTTGCTCATCTTCTTGAACTCTAAGTAGGCTAAAAAGATGATTGGATTTTTAGGCTTTGTAGGGTTTGTTGTTGTTGGTTACTTTTTCTTTTTCCTGAACTTTTCTGACCTGAAAGATATGGAATCGCTGTTTTTTGCTGTTGCTTTTGTGAGTCTGTGATTGTGAATTACTTCTCTTCTCTCTCTCTTAATAAAAATATTTTTTAATATAAATAAATTTTATTATTTTTTTTTGGTGGGATAGCATGTTGAGCTTAAAAGAAAGGAAAAATAAAAAAAGAAAAGCGTGTTGAGCTTGAAGCTTATCTAGTCTGTCTCTTTCAATGGAATTTTTATTAATATTTTATCATTCATGAGAGATTTGTTGTTTAGTGTAGAGTTCGGGAAATGATGCCAATATTCAAGCATATTATCAGAGGTGCCAGCTCGCTGAATGCCTGGTTATTATTTTTTTTTTTTTGCACGTCAGTCTGATCCCAATCGCTATATAAACCTTTTAAAAAATATTAGATTTTTTCCTCTAAAAAATTATTCTCTTTTTGTTTTTATATATTATAGGCGTTTAGATAATAATAATGAAAGGGACCTCCATGGCTCCATGGATCTGTAGAATGTGTGCTAAAAACGGGGTGGTCGATGGACCACATGGGCTCCAATTTAAGAGTTAAAGATATTTGTATAATTGATTTGATGATTTTTAAGGAGTGGTTGTTTACTCTAAATCTTTGACCTAGTTGATTTTGTTTGTGCTTATCATTCATTTGAAGTTAAAAAGTTTGAGATTTGGCGAAAAGAAAACTACACGCTGAAAGGTAAATTTGTGTTTTGTGCTTCGTTGTAGTGAGACAAGTCCAATGTGTTTCTGTTTCTTTTCATCATATGTGTACATATATGCCCACTTATTAACATAGTTTTGATAGTTTCCCCTTTTTTGTGCCTTTATTTGAATGATTTGCTCCATTTTGGTCACAATGTTTTCACCTTATATGGCATAGCAGTTCATTAGTGTGTGTGTCCAATCTCGTGAGGGAATGGGGACACGCCACATTCTTTAATAATGATAATATTATTACAAAACGTACGAGATTCATGCAATCTGAAGTAACATAGAAAAATAAAATCACATTTATTAATGGTTAATGTTTATGCATAATGAATGAAAAGTTAAAGATATTAATAAAAAGTAATAAACTATAAAGCAAAATCCTTGGTGGCCTACAACTGGGCTGCATAATCGACCCAAACCTAAAAAAGGTCCATGCGCTGGCTTGTTGCAATATCTAAAATGAGCATACCGATATCAAAATTTTCCCAAGTATGAGTTTGTCGTTGTCTTAGGGTCCATCATTGTTCCATTCCCCTACGCGTGCTTAATGTATACAAAGAATCCTTTGGCCCTTGCTGTTCAATCAAAAGGACAAATGGACAATGACACTTCCATGTTAGGCAAAATGATTCCCTAATCGTTTAATTTTTCAAATAGACCCCCACTTTAAAAATATTTATGTTTAAGATATCGTTGTCTTTTTCTCTTCAATGGACAAATGAATCTTGTTGCCTTATTTTATACTTATCCTTTTAATGAAACAAAGCTGCCGTTAATTAATTAATTAACTAACGTTTTCGCAGTTTTTGAATGAATGAAATTGTGTTGCCTTTGACCATCCGTCGCCGGTTTTCTTGGAAACAGCCTGTTATTTGTCTCTTATCAACAATTGCAATCAACCCAAATCACATATCATATCAATCTAGGCAAAGCCACCTAGTAAAGCGTATGCAATTGCGAATTTGCGATTGCACACCAACCCCGCATCTTTTTTAAACTTTTGAGCCGTTGTAGAGTCTGCAGTAGAGTAAAATTAATTGATTAGATGGATGTATGATAAACAATAATAATGCATGCTGCGACTGCGAACGAAGTGATTGCTTTGTTCAGAGGTAGAGACAGGGGTATTCAAAATTAATATTAAAATTAAATAAATAAACAAAAAAGGGCTGCTTTGCCTGCAAAGCCTGGAATTGTGCCATAAATGAATTGAGTAGAACGTGCTGATTCACATTTACAGTCAGGCTTTCTCTCTCCCTGAACAGATTCCCTCTCTTCCAATCTCTTCATTAATCGCTCTATTAATTCATCTATTCAGTAGAAAACATTTTCAATTATTAATTAATGGACCCATAAGATCGGGATATTGAGATATTTGATGCCCTGAGGCTGATGGTACTACGTACAGTGAGTGGGGGCATGTGATTGTGAATAGGTACCATTTTGTATTTGTATATCTCATTTTCAGTCAAATTGCGCTGGATGGGTTGTTGTCTGATAGCTCTAATTTGATTGTATTCAGGAATGGGTCCATTTTTCCCATTGCTCAAAATATCTTTTTCTCAAAAAACATTAGCATATATAAAAATATTTCAATTCAATATTTTAGATTTTATTAAAATATATTAAATTTATTTAATTATGTAATTTAATAATATAATAATTATAAAAATTATTAAATTAGTATAATAATATTATATTATTAAACTATACTATTTAATAATTTTTTTAAATTTTAATGAAATCTATAATTTTAGACCAGATGAATATTATTAGTATATTTATGCCAACTTTATGGGTCCTTTTACTTATTAGTAACTAGCTAGGCTAATGACTAATTGTATTAGGAAGGTGACTATGAAGATGCTTACCAATAAAACAATGCCTACACGAAACTAGTGGTAATTGCATCTGCACATTAAACATAACTGAAATTTTATGTTTTAAAAGATCTTAGCACAACGGGTTTCTTTAACAAGTTACCTTGTTTTGGGAGGCCTTTCTATTTGCTCGCGAGAGTTTCTTCTCACGTGCATGTATCCATTACATAAGATGTTAACGCAACACTTAAATATATGCATATGATGCATATTTTTTTAATCCATTATTATTCATTATTTTAATTTTCTAAATTTTGTTTTTTCAACACCAAAAATTGACAAAAATGCCCAAAATCAACCCATATTTAGATCTAGATGAAAGAAAATCCAAATATGTGTATAAAAATGCCATTACATTATCTTGTAACCCTGGTCATTTCTATGATGAGCTAATTTCAAAATATATAAATATATTGAGAAATTTAAATAAACATGAAACATGCCTCCAGCCATGCTTGTTCAAGTATTTAAAGCCTCTAAGTATAAACCACGAAGGTGTCTTCTAGCCTATAGCTTGTGATGGTTTTCCAATTTTTACTCTATAAGTATGATTTGCCTAATATATAGTAAGACTTAGTAACTTATAAGACTTAGAGGTTGTTTGGTTTTTTGTCTGAGGTTTTAATTTAGCTTAATTTAATTTTTTTTGAAATTCTGGTTTATTTGTTTTTGTATCTGAAGTCTTATTGTAAAATATTTTTATCTGAATGAAAAAAGTAAATTTCCTGACTTTTATCTGAATGATAAAATGTTTGAATGGAAAATTATTATTTTTTCTCACAAATAACCTTATTAAATGTATTTATTTTCTACGTATCTATTAGATGTTATATTAGAATTTCACTTGATCTTAAATTGTATTTGTTATTAAATACTTAACACACATCGAATTTGAATTTTAAACCAATTCTTTTACTATTAAATAACAATTTTTATATATAAATATTATATTAAATTGTAAAAAAATAGTGTTATCAAAATTATTTTTCATAAATTATATATCAAATGCTTACCTTATAAACATTTATAACATATAAAAACTATTGTACTAGAAAACATTGTAAATATATACTTAATTAAACTTAAAATATATATAACATTTTTAAGGTCATAAGTGTAAAAATATTAGAATTAAGATGTTTTAAACTTATAAAAACAAACAACTTATCACTTATATTCAGACGTAAAAAAATTAAAAATATAAATATTTTTTAGACATATACATTTAAACCCATTTAGATTTCAGTAATATTCAGACCCATTCAGATTTCAGATAAAAAAAAACAAACATTACGTTAGTAACTTATAACTTCTTGAATTCCCACTAATTCAAAGGAGATTAATAAATGAAACTTTCCACTTTCTTCCAGCAAAAAAGTAGGTTGTGAATTTAATCAGTTTTAATACTTCCATTATTAAAAGAAATAATTAAACTCCACCACTATCATTAAATGAGGGAGTGGGTAATTAATATAAGTTTATTATTCTTTACATGTCTAATAACTTAATTTATCACATGAACTATAATTAGAATAAATCTAATATACATAACAATATTTTATTGACAAGGTAATGTCTTCATGAATAAAAAATCTTAGGTTGTGTGGAATGACTCAGTCACCCATCCAAAAAGATCTTGTTGTATAAATATTTTGACGAAGTGGGGTAGCTCAAGCGAGTTGATAGGGTAGATATTGATTGGGTAAAAAGATACTAAATATCGTTTTAGTACCAGACCAAGTTAACATGAATAAGTGATTAAGTTGTGCTATACTAGAAACATGAGTAGATATCGTTTTAATTCAAATAACTCAATAAGATTTTAACAATATTTTAATGAGATTAGATGATATTCTAATGCAAACAACTATATAAAAGAAATTTTGATAAATAATCCCTAAGAAATATATATATATATATATATATATATATATATATATATATATGGTTTTATTGAATTATTGAAGTTAAAGTTATGAAAATAACAACAAAGCCTTTTTATTTATAATAGAATAAATATACTTCTCCAAATTAATTTAAAAAAAATTAAATCACATTTATAATAGAAATAAAAAATTAAAACACATATTATAATTGAGTCTAATTAAAATAAAAAATATTGAAAGGCCTAAAATAATAAAATTCTAAACTTCCTACATCATATTCACTTTTAAATTAACTAATTATAAGTAATGCGGAGAAATTTTAAAACATATTTTATAATTTTATTTATTAGATTTTTGTTTAAATACTTATCTTGCATCAGTCGGCTTTCTATTTAGTGAAAAGACGAAACATGGAAGAAGTTGTAAAAAAAATCTCGCCATAAAGCAAAGAAGTTAGTGGGCGCAATGCGCATGATTGAAGAACTTTCCAGAAAAGTGCAACGATGAAAATGAAATTAAAGATGATAATTTTCCAATTAACAAATTAAACATCCGTGTCCCACAATCTAACTTAACTGGGATCTTTTTAATGTTGTTTTATAGGTTCGTACCTCCTTTTGTGTCACTTCAGAAAAAAAAAAATGTAAATTATGTCCAATGAAACTAAGGGGAGAAAACTTATTGCTCCGACAATTACGTACTAGTAATCTTTTTTTCTTAATATTTTATGATATATCATTTTATCATTAAATTTTTTTTTTCCAAATTCAATTTACTTCTCAAAAAATTTGTTCTTTACAAATGAAATTATTAAAATATATTAATTAAGTAAAAGCTAATAATAAGTATATAAAAAAATACACAAAATTATATCTTGCAAAAAAAAAAAAACTCATATATTATCGCATTTGAGTTGATATTGTTTATAATTTCTCTTTCAATATAAATAATTATACAATTTAAAAAAAAACTCATTATCTATCTTGTTTTAATATTTTGTCTTAATATATTATCTATTTTTTTTTACAATAAAGCTTAAAATATAAAATGATTAAATGACTAGTGGAGTAACACCATACTAGAAAATGTATCGAGAGACTGGAAATTTAGGACTTTGGTTGCGGCAAGAGATTGAGCATACAGGTGCAACAATGGTTATAGTAATTTGATGATTTGATCAATTGAGTTTTGGGGAATGTGAATTTTGGATAACTAGATTGATTAGTCAAGAATTTAGGTGAGTTTTACAATTTGGGAAAAATAGATATTGATTTTAATTATTAGTTATATTTTTATTTTTTACTAAAAGTTTTAATAAGGGTGAATTTATAATTAATTAATTATTTTTTCCCAAAAAACTAACTTCACAGCTTCACCCCTGCTCCCACTTAATATTTCAATTTTTATCATTTTATACCAAATAGTTAAGGTTAACATAATTTTTAACAAAAATTATAGTAAAAGTCTATTTTATCCATAAATTATGCAAGTTTATTTTACTCCTAAACTATGTAAATGTAATTTAACCCTCTAAATTAAAAATACAAAATTAATTATATACAAAGAAATAATACTTTTATCAATTTATTATTTTATATATCTAAAATAATTAATTGATAAAATTATAAATATTAAACATTGTGGAATTCTTAAAATATTGAATATATTAAAATTCTCAAAATGCTCATGTGACATCAACAATTTATTAATGGGTTTAACGATCTGGTGTAAAATGATGAAAACTGAAACATTAAGTAAAAAAAAAAAAAAAACAATTGTTATGAAAATTTTAGTGATAAAATGATACATCATAACATTAGATCGTAAAATGATAATGCTTTTTTTTTTTAAAAAAGGAGACTATGGTAATTGTATAATCATCATGCATCGAACTAGTGAAAAATACCATGAGACTTAATTATTGGGGGTGCGCTGGTGTTAATTAAAATGAATGATCGATATACATTAAATGAATGATTTATGTGCAATCGTCATTTGAATTCGAGTAATATATACAGGTAAAGTCTGATATTTAGAAAATGAGATTTTTATTATGATACAAACATTATAATGTATAATCTCATTAACTCTTTATGTTGGTGATTCATGTATGTGAAAATGATTTCATCAAAACAAGATGCTAGTTTAGATGACATTTTCTTTCTAATAATCTTATAAAATATAAAGGTAGCTTGTATAAATTTATGCATGATTGGTGATTGTGAGCTCATATATGTTATTCATGCTTTGGTGAAAAGCGTGCTCTAAAATTAAAATTTTAATTTCTTTTATCAATAATATTTTATAATTCAATAGAGACCTATTTGCAAAAATTTGAAGTATTGAGTACCAATTTATAAGAGTTCAAAGTAGGGATGGAAATTGAATCCAAATTGGGATAAAGCCCCTGACTAAAGAAGGATTGGATACTTCAATCCTGACAGTCCTCGGAGATGGGAGATTTCTCTCCTTTGCCTCGGAGATGGGAGATTTCTCTCCTTTGATGATTCATTGCTCAGTAACATTGAATCAAGTCTCTGTAAAGAACTCATTTCATTTAGCTGTTATTCAAATATAACAGTTTCACTTAAAGATAAAAATATTTTAAAGAGCATGATTCTTCAAATTAAAACCCATAGGCAACACAGGCTCAAACACAGTACCAAGATCTGGATCCCAGATCTAGTGTTTTGAGTGAAAGGATGGAGAAAAGAAATACAACCGAGGGAAGAGATCCGGTCTCTATGCCTCGGAGGCTAAGTAAAAGATTTTATGGCAGATCTGATATAGATCAGTCTGCAGATCATGCATAAACTTTGAAATCTAAAACATACACCCTTAGATCTATGCTTTAAAATAAATAAATAAATGTTTTAAATAAATTAATTACAAATCTTTAAATGCGTTATATTAAACTCAAATTAAATGCTTACATTTAGAAAAGATCTGCCATAAAATCTATTACTTAACCTCCGAGGCATAGAGACCGAATCTCTCCCCTCGGTTGTATTTCTTTTCTCCCTCCTTCCACTCAGAGCACCAGATTTGGAATCCAGATCTTGGTACTGTGTTTAAGCCTGTGTTGCCTAGGGTTGCATAGGATTCTATTTTAAAGTCTTTATTTTGTTTAAAGCCAAAACGGTATATCGGCTGGACACCCGATGTGCAGGATCTAGATATGCACTAAGTCAGATCTGATCTCAAAGCGTAGTTAACTCTACGGTCATCTGGTTTAACAACAGTAGCATTTGGTCGTAAGTCCCCATTGGTTGAAGGGCAGTAAAACCAATTCTTAGCTGTGGATTGTAGTCTTTCCTGTCTGTCTAAAACTTAAACATAGGTTTCTTGACCATGGTGAACCTCATATCCAAATTAAAGCTTCACCTTATAAAATTCATAAACTTAAAGATCCAGAAGTTGATTTAGATAGTATTATCTAACATAATAATTTCTGTAATACTAATCTAACCTTTGGATGTTGTCGTGACGCTTTGGTTACGAAGGTTACCGGGGTCTAGGTTTATGGATGGGTCAGGCATTGTACAGTATGTAAATACCCGTACCCGTACCATACCCATACCAATTTGATAGAAAGCATCCTCGTCACCCACCCTTAGCCGTAGATATCCATCTCCTTCTCCTATCTCTTTTTGTTTTAATATCTCATATATATTAGAGAAAAAAACATACCTTAATAATTTAATTCTAGATGAACATGCAGCACAATATTTTAAAAAATTCTAAAACAATCAATTTCAAAATAAAAAACCACAAGAAGTAATAACAAGAAGACTTTCAACATTTATATGGTGTGATGGTGGGCTCATGTGTTTCAACCATCATAAGGTTACAACAATATGAAAAAAACTAGTAAAAGAAGATAAAAATACCTAGTGGCGGATGGTGAATTGATGGTTTATGATTTGATGAATGAAGTTTATGAATTTCAATTTGAATTTTCCGCTGGAATTTTAATTTGTATGACTTTCAATTCTAATTTATAAAGACTAAGAGATGCTATCAAAAGTCGATTTTTTCTTTTCATATTCCTTCAAAGTGAAAACTTAAGTCGCTAATATTTATGTTTTAGGAGTTTATTTTTTACTCTAATATGTATTTGATTTATCTGTTAATTTTAACTTAGAAAAATAATTAACTAATAGTCAAACAGGTTTAATGTCCGGTTATGAGTCATTGTGTTTTATACCCATATTTTATCCATCCAATCAATGGGGGAAAACTATTACATCCGTATCCATCTTTTTTTAAAAAGGGGATATAAAATTAAACTTAATATCTTGCTCTAACTGTCTAACATAACAGGCTCTCACTGAGATTTTTGACCACCCTTGGTTTAAAGTATGTCCGGAATAAATCCAAAACGTTTTGGAGTTTTGGGAAAAAATGTAATGAAAAATTATGGGGTCAAAACAACATTTTTTTAAAAAAATTTGGCTAACCGATTATTTTAGCCCTGAATTATGGTTCCGTTATGTGAAAACTCAATCCAAATAGTTGTGCCAGCTAACCAGTCAGTATAATCGATCAATCATACACAATTTCTGAATTTTCTTGTCTGCAATGACTCGTTTTCTAACTGTGAAAACATTTTTTTTTTTTTTTTCCTGAAAAAATTGATCATTCACCCCACTTTAGAGAGTTTTGATTAGGTGCGCATCGGAATGCTTGGCGAGTTGTCGTTGGCGGAACTGTATTGTGGGCTTCACCCCTCCGCCAATAAGAACACACTACACGTCCTGTTATGGTACGCGACTACGCACACTATATTAGGCTATTAGTCCTCATTAGAATACTCTTAAACTCTCACTTTGATTTATAAACATATTTAAACTTGTGCTTAGATTTGTGAATTACTTTTACGAGGAACTCTATTTTTTGAGAAACTTTTCTCTTTAAATTTGTGTTTATTGAGTGTGTAGGATTCACTTGAATTTAAAGGCGTCCATCAAACTAACAATCACAAAACATTTTTTTTACAATTTTATAAATTAAAAATACTATTTAATACTTTATACGACCCAGCTACCATACAACAGTTACAAGACACACACATAAAAAATCAAACAGAACTTGTGGTAACTTACAACTGCTTCAATGTAGCTGGACCTATTTGATAGGGTGCAATCTCTGTCCATACTTAAATCAATTCACATTTACCTTCACAAATTAAACTGTAGTTGTTTAACTTGGAAGATAAAAAGCCTTTTAAGCTTTACGCATACGCAAACAAAACTTTACTCGGATAAAAAGCCTTTAAATTCATTTAATTTTTTCTGATACAAAAATTTTTCCCTCAGATCAGCATTTTTTTTTTTTAAATTTCGGTGGATTCAGAACAAGAGTTCAGTTAATTTATAATTTATGTAAATTATTTTTCTCATAAAAATATATGAGACTTATTATTTAATTATAATTTTTTTATATATATATTTTGATGTGGGAAAAACTTACATGAAGTCCCTCTTAACAACAGCCTCAATTGGACTGTTTTACCGTACTTTTTTTCTTTCATGCATGGCGTCCTTTTTGCTCACTTTCCAAGAACACCTGAAATTTGTAATTTAATGAGTCAACATACAGTGCAGCAGCGCTGTATCTGATGTAGCACTTGCACACAACCGGTACCACCGGTTTTTAACCGATTAAAGTAATGAAAATTACAATTTTAATTGTTTTTAATGAAAAAAATTATGATATAAAATAGGAAAAAAAAGGAAAATAATAATTAAATGAGGCAAAAGATTTTAATAATTTTAAATTTATAAATAGTACAAAATTTATAAAAATAATATAAATATATCATAAAATAATCATATTCTCTTTTTTTTTTGTCACCTCCCAATATTTAATATACATATTTCAAGTTTATTTTTTAAATTATTATTTATTTATATAATTTATCTAAATTTTGATAAATTGTTTCAACTCATTTTTCTAACAATTTTTTTGTTTTATATTTCAATTCTTTTCATTAAATTCCCACTTTTTAAGTTAATATTTCAAGTTCACTTTTTTTATTTCTACAATCTATTAAATTTTTTCTACTTTTCGGATTAGTTGTTCCAATTATTTTTTTCCACCACGTGTTAGTTTTATATTTCTTTTATTTTCATTTAATTTTAACATTTTGATAAATGTTTCTAGTTCATACTTTAAATATTTATCAAAACATTGTTAAGTTGTTTCAACTATTGGGTTATATTATTCAGCTCTTGTTCCCACTATTTTTTCATTTTATATTTCTTTTATTTTCATTGAATTTTAACATTTTGATAAATGTTTCTAGTTCATACTTTAAATCCCTATGTAACACTGGAATTTATCAAAATATTGTTAAGTTGTTTCAACTATTTAGTTATATTCTTGAGCTCTTATTCCCACTATTTTTTCATTTTATATTTCTACTTTTTTAATAAATACTAATATTTTGAGTGGACTTTTCAAGTTCAATTTTTTATACTTTTACTTATTATAGAATTTATGAGATTATTCGTTGAAGTTGCATTTTTTTGCTAAGGTTTTGTATTTCTATTTTTTTAATGGAATTCCAACATTTTGGTTGGATGTTTTAAGATCAAAGGAATATCGAAAATTTGAGTGGCTAAAGCTGAAGCAGCTACTTTCGAAGTAACAGAAAGAAAAACAACGACTGGAGTGGGAGAGTCAGAGTCGAAAAGAGGATTCCTCACTTCTTTCTCTCATTCAAAACCGTGCATGAGACTTTTGTGTTGGGTTCTCCGATCTTTGTTCCCATTATTTTTTGGTATTATATGCTCACACCTTAAATTGAATTCTAACATTTTAGGGAAATGTTTCAAGTTTGATTTCAAATTCCTACTTATTGTTGAAATTTATTAAAATATTAATAAGTGGTTCCAATATCTAGGTTGACTTTTCTATTATTGTTCCCACTATTTTTTTTATTTTATATTCCTACTCTTTAAATTAAATTTTAATATTTTAGGTGATTACTTCAAGTTTACATTTTAAATTCCTACTTCCTATTATAATTTATCATATTATTATTTAGTTATTCCATCTTTTGGGTTGAGTTATTCTATTCTTTTTTCCCTTCATTTTTTTGTTATATATTTATACTATTTTTATTTAATTACAACATTTTAGGTGGAAATTTCAAGTTCACTTTCGAAATCCTTACTTTTCGTCGCAGTTTATCAAATTCTAAGTTGTTCTAACTTTTGGGTTAAGTTTTTCTATTATTTTCCTTTTTCATTGAATTTTAATATTAGAGTGAATGTTTCATATTCTTTTTCTTTTTCCTTCTTTACTTCTCATTAAGATTTACCATAATCTTAGTAAGTTATTTTAAATTTTAGGTTGAGTTCTTCCACTTTTTTCCCACCATTTTTTAGTTTCATATTTATGCTCTTTTCATTGAATTCCAATAATTTAGAGTGATGTTTCAAGTTCATTTTTTAGATCTTTACTTATTGGTTAAATATTTCTATTCCTTTTCCTACCATTTTTTGTTCTATATTCTTACTAGTTTCACTAAATTCCAACATTTTTTTTAATGTTTCAAGTTTATTTTTCATATTCTTTTTGGTAAAAATTTAACAAACTATTAGTAATTTTTGTTCCAACTTTTATGTTGAACTCTTCCATATATTTTCCACTATTTTTAGGTTCTTTATTTCCATTTTTTCAACTGAATACCATAATTATAGGTAGATGTTTCAAATCACCTTTTTATTACTAAAAATAATTATAATATTAAGGATAATTATGTATTACTCCCTCTGATTTTCATAAATATCAACTTAAATCAAAATTTTAGAAACTCATTGTTGCAACCCTTAAATCATTTATTTATTAAACATTATGAGTCTGTATCTTTTTTTTTTTTCCCTATCTTAATTTTTCATAAGATTTCTTGAACTTACTTGTATGTATACTTAAAGCTTTTGATCTTTGGACATATTAATGCTCTTTTTTATTTTAATAAAGCGAAATTATCACTTGTACACCCTTAATTTACTCCATAATCAAACATATTACAACACTTTCAAAGTGTATTAGTCGTCAAACCCTAAGTTGATTAAATATATTTGTTGTTCACTAAACCATTAGTTACCGTTTAAATGTAATGATATCAAAGGGGTAATCTAGTCTTTTTATATGAAAATAAGCGATACAAGTAATAATTTAAGGGTAAACAATTGATAATATAACAATTTAAGAATATACAAGTGATAATTTTTCTTTATCTTAATTTGAGTTTCTAGGGAAAAATTGTCAATTTGCTATAATTTCATTAACTTTCAAAAGGCAGCTAATAGTTTAGTAGACAGTAGACATGTTTTATCAACTTAGGGTGGCCAACTAATTCACATTAAAAATGTTGTAGTACGTTTGATAAAAATATATCTTATGAGTATAAAAATGAAAAGTTTTCTTTAATAAATTGTGTGTATTTATCTTTAAAATAAATTAGTTCAAGAATAAAATTTGATCTTCAATTCCTGTTAAATTTTTACCATCCTATTTTTTTTCAAAATAATTTCTTTAACTTCAACCAAAATTCATCTTCAATAGATATGCATGCAATCATTATGTTCTTTAAATAATTTTTTTAAATGATTATACAAATATAATTTTAATAGCGAAAGTTTAAGATCGGCAAAGTAGCATTTAGGTGAATCCAATTTTAATAAGCCGACATTAATTTCTATTTAATGAATGCATTATGTTAAAGTATGAGCTATGAAACAGATGTCCAAAAAGTTGTACTATTAGTTGGTGACTTGAATCACGTGCAACTTATCGGTTGAAGGATACAAGCAAGTGTGAATGACATACACTTAACTCATGTTTTCTTCATGTATAAGCACTTACCAAATACAGCATTATAGATGGTCATTTTTGGTCATTTAACTGAATCATAAATTAAGCACGTGTATCATGGTCGTTAAAGTTGTTACTAAGGACGGGAAAATTTTGGGTTTGTTATAACAAACCCATAATATAGATGGTGAGGAAGGGGTCTTTCTGGATCTTTCTAAGCTAGTATATATAGCATTATGAGCTAGATATATGTGGGAGTTGAAAGCTTGTATCTTTTTCTTTTAACTTGAAGCTTGAGCTTTCTGAAAGAAAAAAAACTGTAGCTCTATTCTTTAATGGATGTAGGTTATCTATAAGTCGAACCATTATAAAATTGTGTCTCTGTGTTTCTAGTTTTAGTTTGCTTTCTGTATTCTGTTCATTAATTACTATTTTTTAATCATAAATCAGATAGTTTATTTTGATCTTAAGGGGTGATTGACATTCTTGATCAAGACTTAGTAAATTGGTATCAAAGCTTTTAATCTCTAATTTTTTATCTAAGAAATGGCATCATCCAAATTTGAGGTGGAGAAATTCACAGTTGAAATTTTCACCTATAGAGACTTAAAATGAGGGCACTAGTGGTGTATCAGGGACTTGAGGAGGCTTTGAGGGAGTCCAAAGTCAGGCAAGAAACCAAGTAGGCTCAGTGATATTGATTTGCACAATACTTTGATAAGGCTCATAGCACTTTAATTTTGGAGCCTTAGTGAGGGAGTTCTAAGGAAAGTAATAGACCTAACAACTACTGCTGGTTTGTGGAAGAAGTTAGAAGACTTATAAACCTAAAAGTTTTTAACCAAAAGACTTTGTACAAAGAAAAGGTTGTATACTCTATAGATAGAGGAGGGCAATTCTTTAACAGCACACATTAAAAACTTTAATATGATCATACTGGATCTTAAAGATATCAATGTGAATCTGAAAGATGAAGACAAGGCAATAATCTTGTTATCATCTCTCCCTCTCTCTTATGAACATTTTGTGGACACATTAATCTATGAAAGATAGTTAATAACCATGGCTAATGTTAAAGATTCCTTCAGCTTTAAAGAGGTGACAAAGAAAGTAGAAATAAATTGAGAATGTCTGACAGCAAGAATAAGACCTACAAAAAGGGGGTAATAACAAATCAAAGAAGATAGGGAAATCTAAGTCCAAAAGCAAAGTCTTGAAGTACTTTCAATGCCACAAAGAAGGACACTTTAAGAGGGATTGTGTAAAGAAGAAGTCCAAAAATAAAGAAGGATCTGGTAAAAATAGGGATGCTGCTATTGCTTTTGATAAAGAAGATGAAGGCTATGATACAGCTGGTGTCTTGCTGGCCTCTAGAAATCAAACCAATGGTAAGTGGGTTCTTGATTCTAATGTACATATTATACATGCCCTGACAGAAGTTTATTTATCAGCTATAAATATTTTAATGGTAAAGAATTTATGATAGGAAATAATACACTATGCAAAGTAGTTAGATTATAAACCATTAGCTTAAAATGTTTGATGGAATAATTAGAGAGTTAAGTGAAGTTAGGCATATTCCTAGCCTCAAAAGAAACTTAATATCCCTTGGAGTCCTTAATCAAATTGGGTGTATCATTAAGATGGAATCTAGTGTAATGAAGATAATAAAAGAGTCAATTGTGATAATAAAAGGAACCAAACAAAATAGACTGTATGTGCTTAAAGGCACTATAGTGTCTGGAGAAGTAAGTGTTTCTTCAAGCTAGAATCTATATAAAACATTTATGTGGCTTCTGAGATTAGGACGCATGAGTGAGAAGGGGTTGACAACTTTAGAAAATCAAGGAGTCTTAGAGGATGATAAATTGGGCCTATGGAGTTCTGTGAGGTTTGTGTCCTAGATAAATCCTCTAGAACTAGTTTTAGAACTATAGTGCATAACACAAAAGGCACCTTAGATTACATCTATTCTTATCTATGAGGCCCATCATAGATAACTTCTCTTAGTAGATTAAAATATTTTCTCTTCTTGATAGATGACTACTCTAGAATGGTCTGGGTCTATGTCTTAAAGAGTAAAAATAAAATCTTTGAGAAGTTTAAGCAGTGGAAAGCTCTAGTAAAAACTTAAACTGGTAGAAAAGTCAAGAGGTTGAGTATTGACAATGGGTTAGAATTTTACAATAAATAATTTGATAAGTTCTGTAACCAATGGTGTTATGAGGCACAAAATAATGAGGCATACTCTTCAGTAAAATGGACTTGCTGAAAGGATGAATAAAACCCTCGTGTATAAAGTTAGATGCTTGCTGATTCACTTAAAACACCCTCAGTCATTATGGGCTGAAACACTAATGACTACTTGCTATTTAGTAAACAAAAGTCCATTTACTAACTTGAACTTTAAAACACCTATAGAAATGTGGTCAGGTAAGGCTACAAACTATTCAGATTTGAAGATATTTGGTTGCCTGCTTATGCACATGTGAAACAAGGAAAATTAAAGCCAAGAGCTCTGAAATGTGTTTTTCTTGGATACTCTAAAGGTGTAAACGCATACAAGCTTTGGTGTACTAATTTAAAACATCCAAGGTTTATAATTAGTAGGGATGTTACCTTTAATGAGCAAAAAGTGTTGAAAAGATATGATCAGAAATATGAACTCGAGAATAGGGACTCTACTCCTCATGGATAGCAGTTCAAGGTGGAGCTCACTAGAAAGCTAAAATACTTAACTTAGAATAAAGAGTTTGAAGAAGATCAAATTAAAATTAATGATTCCAGTAAACTATCAAATAGCCAAACTACATTGCAAGATTACCAATTAGCAAGGGATAAACTAAAGAGAGAAATCAAAGCACTAAAGAGGTATGCATATGCAGATTTAATTGTTTTTGAATTGACAGTAGCCTATGAATTAGATTACGATAAACCTAAAACCTATAAAGAAGCTGTTTTAGGTAAATATGCAAATGAATAGATCAAAGCCAAGAATGATGAAATGAAGTCGTTATATAAAAATGGTACTTAAGAGCTTGTTATGAAACCTGAAAAAGAGAACGTTGTAGACTGTAAATGGATATACATAATTAAGCAAGGGATACTAGGTGTTGAAATAAAAATGTTTAAAGCCAGGGTTAGCTAAAGGCTTTACTCAAAGGGAAGTCATTGACTTCGTAGAAGTTTTTCATCTAC
Source organism: Murraya koenigii (assembly GCA_025617385.1). Classification (NCBI taxonomy): domain Eukaryota; kingdom Viridiplantae; phylum Streptophyta; class Magnoliopsida; order Sapindales; family Rutaceae; genus Murraya; species Murraya koenigii. The sequence continues at coordinate 17,423,330 of CM046811.1, forward strand.
TGTAAAACATACCTCAATAAGGATTATCCTATCATTGGTGGCTATAAATAACGTGCATCTTGAACAGATGGATGTTAAAATAGTATTTTTACATGGGGTGCTGCAAGAACAGATAGTAATGGCTCAACATAAGGCTTTGTGTACAAAGTAAAGGTTGATTTGGTTTGTTTCTTTATGGTCTAAAGCAGTCACCTAGACAATGGTACCTTAGATTTAATAGCTTTATGATGAAGCTTGGTTTTTAAAGGTAGATTGCTGTGTATATTTCAGAGAGGATTATGATGAAATAATTTATTTGATGCTATATATTGATGATATGCTTATTGCAAGCAATAATATAGGTCAAATTGAACTTCTAAATTTATTTAATCTCTAATTCTTTATCTAAGAAATGACATCATCTGAATTTGAGGTGGAGAAATTCACAGTTGAAATTTTCACCTATAGAGACTTAAAATGAGGGCACTGGTAGTGTATCGAGGACTTGAGGAGGTTTTGAGTTTTCATTTATGCAATTTTTTTTACTCACCTAAATGAAACACAATTCCTTAAAAGTATTTTAAAGTAATTAACTCAATAATAAGACTTTTTAAATTATTAAAACTAAAATTTAGTTGAACACCAAAGCAAATTTATATTAAACAATTTCATGCCACGTAAGCTTATAGGGGTCTTACTAAGTTACATAATCTATAACTTACATCAACATAAAATGATTTTTTTAATGACTCAACTATTGCTAATCAAACAAGTAAAAGGTTATAGAAAATACTTTTAAATCAATTGTAAGTTACAATTATTGTAGTTAATGTAACTTAGCAGTTGCCAAGATTATAATAAACTCAAGGCATATAAATAAAAACATATTCATAAGACTATACTTCTCTCTAATAGCACAAAATTAGGAAGCTTCAAAAGTCTTAAATTTAATGAAGTGGACTTTCCTTCATTTGAAATTGGGAGTTAGAGAAAAAATCTAATAGATAAAAGAACATTTAAAAGAGCGATGATGATAATTGATAATACATATCATAATTGAGTTTAACTTAAATTGAGTATATTTGTGAGCAACAACAATTATTAAAGATATAATAATAACAAACTCACATAATTCAAATTCACTATTTGTATCATTGTTTATGTGTCGCGCATCATTTATTGTCATCTGCAAGGTGTTAGTTGACTTTGTTATTTATTGTTTATGTGCTAATTTTATAACCTGTATCAATGAGTGACTCATCATTTACGGCATAAACTACTCGTTATTTACGATACGAACTATATAAAGTGTAATATTACTCTTGATAGTATTCATACTCACCATAATATTATGTGTGAAAATTATAGGTATAGTGTTTAAGCCCTACTCGCATTGAATGGGAGAGAATTAGGTTGTTAGGTTATAATTTAAAAAAAATTAATAATGTTGAGTGTTCTAGAACATTAATTACAATTTCATATTTATAATATTTATTATGTAATAAACATTCAAGACTACATGAAATAATGTTTAACATTACTTTAATTCGTATGAGATAATTTTCATAAGAAGTTGTATGCATATTACTTAAAATATCATTTTAATATTTGAAATTATGGTAACTTATATTTATAGCTTATTACTTAAAATATTAAGTTAATATTCCGTGTGATGATGCTTTATATGTGTATACAAAATTGATTTCGTTAAATTAATATTAATATAATTTGGTGAGTAACTTTAACGTTTCCTTTTTTTTTTTTTGTAAAAAAATAATGTTACCAATTTAACACGATCAATGTTAAATTAAGGGGGTTTTTTGATAATTTTTTTTAATTTAGGCAGTCATATGTTGAATTTACATAAAGTACAAGTAGCCAATTGATAATTACCGTTGATATTTGCCATCTACCATTTTATCACTTGTTCACCGCAGGTTACGGTAGCCAGATTTAATTACGAAATGTCTCAACCGTCGGATGGCCTCATAAGAAATCCGACGGCTTATGAATTTTAAATAAAAAACATCAACCACCGCTAAATGTGACGCAGCGTTGTATTACAGGTGAAGCCAATTTAATATCATTAAAATGCCAATGCTTAACTGTCATTTTGGGGAGGGGCTCCCTTAAAGTAACTGTGCAGCACTCATATAAATAGTGCCCGGCTGTGGGCTCTAAGTGGAACCCACAGCTGGGGTGTGAGGGGCTGCACCTTACAGTTTGCTGTAAGGTAGCAGCTCCCGTCATTTTGACCAAAAGTTGCGGCAGAATATGCAGGGCAGCAGGGGTAAGGGAGTGTACAAGCCGTAGATTTTAATTTCTGCAATAATTGTAAATTAATTGTTAAAAATCGTGGTCATGAATGTGAAATTTTAAAAAAACTATCAAGCAATTTGGAAACTAAAATACACAAAAGGAAAAAAACAACCATACCCTCAAGATTTATTTAAACAACCACGCAGATTTCTTAATTTCATAAATAATTATTATATATTTTAATTATAATAACTTAAATAAATATAAATATAGTAGTAAGATAAAAATAATAAATGAATATCATATGATACAACAAAAATATTATAATAAAAATAATTAATTAAATAATATATATAATAAAAATTAATTTTAATATTAAATTATTATTAGTACATCCTGATAGATTTACCAAAATCTATGAATCTAAAAATAGATTTTAAGATTTATACTAATACAGACATAATTAAAAAAGATATTATAAATAAATTAATATAAATTTTATAAATTATTGTAAATGTTAGATATAATTATTTTACTGTTATTAATATGTTAAATAGATTTTATTATTATTAAAAGAATATGACAGATTAATAATATTAAAATAATTTTTTTATTATTCAAAATATTTTATAAAATTTATTTATTTTTATATATTAAACTATTTTAATTTATATTTGAAGGTTATTTAAAATCAATAGTTAGGTTGTTTTAATAAATGATATAACAGTAAAAAAAAGTTCGGGTGACCATTTCATAAAATTTATATAAAAAAAAGTTATACTTTCCTGTCATCCACCCATTTTAAAGTGCAGACAAAATAAAAAAATATATTTCAACATATTAATTTTCTTTTATTTAATAGGTTATACTCACTTATTTTATTATTGAGGTTAAGGATTAAATCTATCGTGCAATTGTGAGAATAAATTTTTTTCTTTTTAAAATTATATAAAATAGTGAAGAAATGTGCGAGATAGGTGTATTATCTCAACATAGATAGACATAGTGAGTTCTGTGGTGAGAATTATTAAATTTTTATTTTATAAATTATAAACTCCATAATAGTTAAGTGGATCGTCCCTATAAGATCCATTAAATCTGCAAGAATGATAAATTCTAATTACTTAGACACACTCTCTCTATATGTTGAAGTGGTATGCCCCGTCTAAAATATTTCATTTATACTTGTAGTTTTTCTCATGTACAAATATTTGTATTTTTTTTTTTTAAATTTGAACGAAGCTCAAGCACAATTACGAACCCTTTTCGGGGTAAAAAATAAATCAAAACTGTGCAGCTTAAGTGGGTTGCACCTTGCACGAGTTTTTGAAAGATATGAATTGATTATACGATGAAAGAAAAAACAAAGATTAGTTATGTGTTCGGAGTTTAGGGTTTATTTGAAACGTTGTAATGTATTATATTATTTAATATAAGTATATTATATTATGCTGTATTGTATTAATATTATATTATAATAATGTTATATAGTATTTGATGTTACACTATACTTATTAATTTTATATTAATATTATTTAAATTTATTATTATTTTATTAATAATTATATTAAATTATTTATTAAATAATTTTTAATATTTATTATGAATATATAAATATAATATCATAATAAAATATAATATTATTAAATAAAATAATATTATCATATAATTTATTTTTATTATATTAGTGTTTAATAATAAAATAATTTATTTTTATAATATTTTAATAAAATAAATTTGCCTCAATTGAGACAAAAGCTCCCGCATTACACAAATCCGAGGTGCTAATTGCCTCATTGCGGTTAATTAGTCCTAAATTTTGCCAAACATCCCAATGATAATAAACTAATGTAAATAGTGTTATAATACTCCATAATCCTTGGTTCCAAACACACCCTTCTTAAGTGTAAAATGAATGGATATACTTAGACCAAAGTTTTCGCTGCTTCTTCTTGGCTGCGGAAAGCAGCAGTGATTATATTAAAAGGTTTTGGGGAGTTGGGTGTGGTGGGGTTGATTGCGAAGGAAGGAATCATTATTGTCGTTGCTTGCTCATTTCGGTTTCATGTCCATTGAAGTTAAAACATGGAGTTGAAGACAATACTTTTGAATGTTTTTGTTTACTGCCAATTTACACTTTTGGATGTTTGGTTTGGTTTGTCCTTGAAATTTTTGGATGTTTTTGTTTTTGCTGGTGTTAGAACTTGTATCTTTTCAATGTTCTTGTTAGCTTGATTAGCAAATTAAATATTTGATCCAAGTTATAATATTAAAGTTTTTTTTCATATTAATTGTATTTGAGTTAATTTGCATTTGTGATTATTAGAATGATATCAGTATTTTGACTGGTAGGAATTTAGTATTTTTTTGTCCCAATGAAATAATCAGTATGGGATTTAATACAATTTTATATTTCATTAAACAATTGGTAGGAATCGTTATTGATCAATCCTGATTGATATGTACCAATTGCCAACTCTATTGCCAACAATCCCTAAACAAAAACAATTTAGCAAATAATCTTCTATTTTTGTTTACAACTTAAATGGTCAATCAATAAATAATTCAATCAATTTTAAAAAAGAGTTAGGATTTTACTTTAATATTAATGGGTTTGTAAACTAAACTGTAGTACCTTCACCAATAACATCACGTTTTAGGTACCCATCTGCGACTTTCTTTAATAAATTTATTTTTGTCATCATTAATTATTGTATATTTTTGTTTTAGATGATATGGCATTTCACTGAATGGGGTTTAATATTAAGGTTAGGATTCTTCAATTTCTGTAATGAACGATGTCAAGTTGGCTCTTGTTGATTTCAATTTGTTGATAATGATGAAAAAATAGAGAAAATTGGGCCCAACTATGGAGGAGTGGGGAAGAAGAAAGATGAAAAATAAAATTACAATTATAAATAAATTGAAAATGAAAAGGAAATCAAGGGTCAAATGAACTTTAACACACAAAAAGACAAAAGTTGTGGTAACTGGATTCTACTGGATGGGGTGCAAGCTCCGACTATACTTGCACTTAATCCTTTCACATTTACCTATTATAAATTAAGCTATAGTTGTTTAAATTGGATGATAAAAAAGCCTTCTAAGTTTTACCCATACGCAAACAAAACTTTACTTAGATAAAAAGCCTTTTACAGATTAAATTCATTCAAAATTTTCTGATGCAAAAGTTGTTCCCTCTTATGGGCTTTCATTTATTTCTGTGGCCTCTGAATAATAGCTAAATTGGTGTAAACTGTTTTAATATTCTTTTTTTATTTTTTCTTTCATGCATGTTATCCTTTTTGCTCATTTTCCAAAAACACATTAAAATGCCAATGCTTAATTGTTGTTTGGGTAATATCGGACAGGTCTTCTCGAGGCCATTCCAGCTTGAATAGAACACCCCGAGGACAGCCTAGCTCGAGCAGAAGTCCCGATCACTGGCACAAAGACGACCTCCTTTGCCTGCTCGAGGTCGTCCACCCCGGTCAAAGCTGGTCAAGGTCGAGGAATTCAGAGCCGCTCGAGCTCCGAGCTCTTTGCCAGCTCGAGGTCGTCCGCCCAGTCAAAGCTGGTCAAGGTCGAAGATCGAGCACTCCTTTCCTGCTCGCAGAAGGTAAGTCCCTGAGCACAACTGGGTTGCGTCAGTCAGGGGACGAATGGAATGTAAGACCCGGCCCAGGGCAGCCTGACCCGTTTTCTCAGAATCCTGGCACACCTTTTAATGTCTTACCAGGGCCCCACATAGTATGGTGGTGATACTATTGCCGATGGCCGGCACATGCCCCCACGGTGTCATCATTCCTAGCGCACATGCCCGACATGGTGATCTGGCCACGTGAACCGGGTTAAGGAGACAGCCGCGCATTCCCAGGGAATATTACGCCAATCCCGGTTGTCAGAGGGACCCAGACACCTCAAGCGCGGGAATGGACGATCGGGAGAGTAAGAGCGGGAAAAATGGAGTATAAAAGGAAACAAACGGGTACGTTACAAGGGTTGGAAAATCTGATTCACAAGGGGGTTGGAAAAATTCATTCACAAGGATTCTGAAAAGAGACACGGGTTCTTCTTATTCTGATTTCTCTTATCTGGATTCTCTGAAAACACCATATTTATTCAAAAAGGGAGGGCGAAAAAATATCCCTTTCATCTTTCCGGTCTCTCTCACTAAGGAGATACCAAAAGAACAACCCGATTCGACTTGAGCGTCGGAGGGTTTCGTGGAACGAGCCGGCTACCACGACCTCGTTTTACGTGAGTGCAGGTCCAGGAGATCTCCGATTCGGAAAAGGCGAGTGGAGCAGGATGAAGGAGGCAATCCCGCTCGAGATCGAGCTTATCGCGAGCGAAGGTTCGAGGCACTGTTTGAAGGCACGCGGAAAAAACTGCATCAACATCTTTTGGCGCCGTTTGTGGGGATCGGCACAAAAAGCCTGATTTCCTAATACATTCAAGACACATAGCACTAGCGATGAGGGAAATAGCAGAAGAGGAGTAAGTCTAGAAGAATCAGTAACTTTGAGAGAAGTGGCCAATGAGGCCCAGAATAGGGAGATTTAGGAAAGAATGGATCGGATGGAGAAACAGATGGAGACTCTGACCTCCTATTGCAAGAACTTCGGGGAGGGACAGCGAAAAGCATGTAATGATGTCCGGAGTCCAGTAGAGGAATGCTCGTGTTCGGGAAAATGTGGGAGATGAAGCCCAGACCTAGGGCACCAAATGTTGCGGTGAGGGAAGAAACAAACATGGAGGAAAAGGGGTCCCGTCAGCACTTACAGGACACTGACCCAGACCTATCGCGAGGAGGAGTTGGAGGGAGAGGTGCGCGAGTTGGCACTGAGTTATGGAAGACCTCAGGGAGCGGAAAGAGCCCAGTGGCGAATAATCTTTGGATAACGAATCTCCACTCTCGGCGGAGATCATGAGTGTCACGATCCCACGTGACTTCCGCTTCCGGATCTCGAAGTTTTCGGGAAAAGTGATCCATTAGTGCACATAGAGCGGTTCGACCACATGGCGAGGTGCAAGGATTGTCGGGAGCTCGGAGGTGCTGGGCCTTCCCACTTACCTAGAGGAAGAGCGAGAGAATGGTACCATGAGACTCCACGGGAAGCATCTTGAGCTTTGAATAGATGTGTAGGGAGTTAGCGAGAGCAATTCAGGCGCGATGACCACGAGGATGACATGATGGGTAGTCGAAGTAAGGCGGAAGGAGGGGAATCTCTCGGGAGTTTGTTAAAAGATACCATAGATCGGTTCTAGATCTTGGGCGTTTAACCATCCCAAGCTACGAGAGGATTGAAGGATGAGATCCGGATGGGGAGACCATGGTATAATCTGCGAGTCCTTGATCCGTTCGTATTCGGACGCGTATGAGCGAGTAAAGCTGGATATGGTAATTGAAGAAGAAAAATCGCAAGGCGAGGAATGAGCGGGGCAATGGTGCAAAGAGGAAGGAGAGGGGTCCTGCTGAGGGACCTGAGCTGCAAGCGACGAGGCCAGGGTTGCCTGTCTGACCACTTATTAGAGAGCTCCCCACTGCGGATGGTCCCCTGCCACCTCGCGGGTCTCGGGCCGGGATCACGGAGAATACAGGCGTCATAATGGCCACGCATCCCATGACCGGCCACAAGCGGACTGAGGTGAGCCACAGCGGGCTGATCGTTCATTGCCACCCTGCAGGAAGCTTCCCGAGGATAGGGCGATCTGAGTGGTGGAGCAGAGCCACTACTACGAGCGATATCTGAGGTGAAGGTATCTCTTGAAGAGATATTTCAAGTAGCTGAGGAACGAGGAATGCTGAGCCCTCCAACACCGATGGCCAAGCCAGCTAGCAAGCGGAGGCGAGGGCCGGTTCTGCCGTTTCCATGGTGACCACGACCACTCCAGCATCGTAGTCTGGTGATTTGAAAAACCAGGTGGAGGATCCGGTTGGGAATCGGTACTGGATGAGTTTGTTGAAGAAGGGCATCCGGTAGTTGAGCACCAGTCTGAAGAAGATGGCCGGGCTTACGAAATAGACATAGAACCACCGTCCACGAGGGTAATCTCAGGAGGGCCCACGATGGCAGGAAGTTCTAATAGGGCTCGGAAAACTACTGCAGATATGCCGCAGTCGGCCGAGAAGTCCTGTTCACTGCTCCTGCTGCTAAAAAAGCCAAGGTTCGGCAGGTGCCAATTATGTGGACGGATGAAGACGAGGAAGGGGTGCTGTACCCTCACGAGGATGCCCTGGTGGTAAAAGCCAATGTAGCAAATAAGGAAGTTGATCGAATACTGGTTGACTCAGGGAGCTCGGTGGATATTCTCTTCAAATCCACACTCGAGGATTTAGGAATAACAGGCGCGAGCCTCGAGCAGACGAGCACTTCTTTGAAAGGATTCGGGGGAGGAAAGCTAATACCACTGGGAATCATCAAGCTAGCAGTAACCATGGGATTGAAGCCTTTCGAGAAGAACATGATGCTGGATTTCGTGGTGGTAGATGAAGCTAGCCCGTACCAGGCAATTCTAGGGAGGCCATTTATGAGGATCAGCCAGTGTGTGCTATCCACCCATTACTTGGCCCTAAAGTATCGAGTAAATGGGGTAGTAGGGATCGTGAAAGGCGACCAAGGTGGCGAGGAGCTTCTGTCTGTGGCTGCCAAAGAAACCATCTGAGATAACCTCATTGGACTCGAGGGGAATCGAGGAATGGAAGGCAGAGCCGGTGAGAAGTTGGAGGAGGTCGAGGTGAGGCAGGCGACCCAGGAAGAAAATCTGAGTCGGCTCGGGCCTTAGCGAGCCGTTGAAGGAAAAGTTGGTGGAGTGTCCGCGAGCACATGCAGATGTGTTCGTATGGACGCATGAGGATATGCACAGGATCGACCCGAAGTGGCGTGTCACGGTGGCAATCTGGAGAGATGGTAGGCGGTGAGGCGAGAAAGGAGATCGTCGGCCAAGTGGAGCGCATGACTCACGATGAAATATTTCGATAAGTCCCTTGTATTGTGAAGTGTTAATGTAAGATTCCTACCCAAAATGGGATGTGTAAAAGTGTAAATGCATATGAGAATAAGAAAAGCATTCATAATGTAAGTTCGAGATGAAGAAGCGGAAGATCGAGAAGAACTCCTTGGCGGAAGTCCCAAGCCTAAGTGTTAGGCGGGACGGTTGCTAACTAGGTCGATGCGAGGCCGGCGGGAGTAACACCGAGGCAGCTTGGGTCGATTGCGAGGCTCGGCGGAAGAAGTTCGAGAAGAGCTCCTTGGCCAAAGTCCCAAGCCTAAGTCTTAGGCGGGACGGTCTTGAGCTTGGGTCGATTGCGAGGCCGGCGGGAGTAACATGAGAAGAAGCTTGGGTCGATTGCGAGGCCAGAGCAAAGAAGTTTGAGAAGAACTCCTCGGCGGAAGTCCCAAGCCTAAGTCTTAGGCGGGACGGTTGTCAAGCTTAGGTCGATTGCAAGCCGGGCGGGAGTAGCATGAGAAGAAGCTTGGGTCGATTAAAGGCCGGCGGAAGAAGTTCGAAGAAGCTTGGGTCGATTAAAGGCCGAGCGGAAGAGATTCAAGAAGAACTCCTTGGCCAAAGTCCCAAGCCTAAGTCTTAGGCGGGACGGTCTTGAAACTTAGGTCAGTGCGGGCCGGCGGGAGTAACCAAGAAGAAGCTTGGGTCGATTCTTGGCCGGCGGAAGTTCAGAAGAGCTCCTTGGCGGAAGTCCCAAGCCTAAGTCTTGGGTGGGACGGTCTTGGAGCTTGGGTCGATTGCATGCCGGCGGGAGTAACTCGAAGAAGCTTGGGTCGATTGCGGGGCCGGCGGAAGAAGTTTGAGAAGAACTCCTCGGCCGGAAGTCCCAAGCCTAAGTCTTAGGCGGGGATGGTGCTAAGCTTGGGTCAGTCTGGGGCCGGCGGGAGTGCTGATGGTAGAAGCTTGGGTCGATTAAAGGCCGGCGGAAGAAGTTCGAAGAAGCTTGGGTCGATTAAAGGCCGGCGGAAGATCGAGAAGAACTCTTGGCGGAAGTCCCAAGCTGAAGTCTTGGGTGGGACGGTGCCAAGTTTGGATCAGTCTGAGGCCGGCGGGGAGTAACACGAGGAGAAGTTTGGGTCGATTGCGGGGCTCGGCGAGCTCGAGAAGAACTCCTCGGCCGGAAGTCCCAAGCCTAAGTCTTAGGCGGGACGGTTGCCGAGCTTAGGTCGATTGGGGGCCGGCGGGAGTAACCTAGAAGAAGCTTGGGTTAATTCTTGGCCGGCGAAGTTCAGAAGAGCTCCTTGGCGGAGAGTCCCAAGCCTAAGTCTTGGGTGGGACGGTCTTGGGAGCTTGGGTCAATTGCATGCCCGAGCAGGAGTAACTCAAGAAGAAGCTTGGGTCAATTGCAGGCCCGAGCAGAAGAAGTTTGAGAAGAACTCCTCGGCCAGAAGTCCCAAAGCCTAAGTCTTAGGCAGGGATGGTGCCAAGCTTGGGTCGATTCTGAGGCCGGCGGGAATGCAGTGATGAAGCTTGGGTCGATTAAAGGCCGAGCGGAAGAAGTTCGAAGAAGCTTGGGTCGATTAAAGGCCGAGCGGAAGATCGAAGAACTCTTGGCGGAAGTCCCAAGCTTAAGTCTTAGGGTTGGACGATTGCAAGTTTGGGTCGATGCGAGGCCGGCGGGAGTAACACAAGAAGAAGTTTGGGTCGATTGCGAGGCTCGGCGAAGCTCGAGAAGAACTCCTCGGCGGAAGTCCCAAGCCTAAGTCTTAGGCGGGACGGTTGCTAAGCTTGGGTCGATTGCGAGGCCGGCGGGAGTAGCGAGAAGAAGCTATGGTCGATTGCGGTCAGAAGCGAGCGACTCATGAAGAATATAAAGGCCGAGAATTGGCTCGTCACTAAATAAGTTTCGGTCTTATCTCACTTCGCTCGAAAGACTAGAGCGGGGGCTGAGTGTTTGGGTAATATCGGGCGGGTCTTCTCGAGGCCGCTTCAGCTCGAATAGAATACCCAGGGACGACCTAGCTCGGCGAAGTCTCGATCAGCGCTGAAGAGACCTCCTTTGCACTGCTCGAGGTCGTCCACCCGATCAAAGCTGGTCAAGGTCGAGGAATCGAGGCAGCTCGAGCTCAGGAGCTCTTTGCCGACTTCGAGGTCGTCAGCCTGATCAAAGGCTGGTCAAGGTCGAAGGCCAGAGCACTCCTTTCTGCTTCATGGAAGGTAGAGTCCTCGAAGCACTAGCTGGGTTCGCGTCGGTCGGGGACGAATAGAATGTAAGACCCGGCCGAGGCGGCCAGGCCGTTTTCTCGAGAATCCAGCACACCTTTTAATGTCTGACAAGGGCCCCACATGGTATGGTGGTGATATTGTTGCCAATGACCGCACATGCCCCACGAGTGTCATCATTCCTAGCGCACATGCCAGGCATGATGATCAGCCATATAGCCGGGTTAAGGAGACAGTACGCGCATCCCAGGGAATATTCGCCAATCCCGGTGTCGGAGGGACCCGGACACCTCAAGCGCGGGAATGGACGGTCGGGAGAGTAAGAGCGGGAAAAATGGAGTATAAAAGGAAGCGAGCAGATGCGTTACAAGGGTTGGAAAATCTGATTCACAAGGGGGTTGGAAAAATTCATTCACAAGGATTCTGAAAAGAGACACAGGTTCTTCTTATTCTGATTTCTCTTATCTGGATTCTCTGAAAACACCATATTTATTCAAAAAGAGAGCGCGAAAAAATATCCCTTTCATCTTTCCGGTCTCTCTCACTAAGGGAGATACCAAAAAGAATAACCCGATTACTGACTTGAGCGTCGGAGGGTTTCGCGGAACAGGCCAGCTACCCCGACCACTGTTTTACGTGAGTACGGTCAGGAGATCTCAGATTCGGAAAGAGCGAGTGGAGCAGGACGAAGGAGGCAATCCTGCTCGAGATCAAGCTTATCGTGAGCAGAAGGTTCGATGCACTGTTTGAAGGTTCGAGGCACTGTTTGAAGGCACGCAGGAAAAACTGTATCAACAATTGTCATTTTGACCAAAAGTTGCTGTAGAATATGCAGAGCAGCAGGGTAAGGAGAGTGTATCTGTAGTAGATTTTCATTTCTGCAATAATTGTAAATTAATTGTTAAAAATCGTGGTCATCAATGTAAAATTTCAAAAAACTAACAATCAATTTAGAAACTAAAATACATGGCATATAATTTATAAAAGAAATTGTGTTATAAGGTCCGTCGTCCTCGCATTTTTTAAGTGAGAACAAAATTTAAAATAAAAATAAAACAAATTTAATATATTATTATTATTTTTATTAATAGATGATACTTTTCTGTTTTATTCTCGAAGATAAGGATTTAAGTCTCTCATCTAATCGTGGGAGTAAAAATTCGTGCAACTTACTTAACCTACACAATTTGGATTTGGTTGAAATTTTTACCCCAAAAATGGTTCGTAATCGTCCTTGAGCTTCGTTCGAATAAAAAAAAATAAAAATATTTTTATACGAGAAAAACTATAAATATAAGAAAAATACTTTAGATGGACATACCACCTCAACGTATAAAGATAATGTGTTTGACTAACTCGAATTTATGCGTTTGGTAGGTTTGGTGGGTCGTACAGGGACCATCCACTTTATTGATATAAATTTTATAATTTATAAAATAAAAATTTAATGATTATGTTAGAAAATTATTTTGATATTTCAAAATATCAATATCTCACATTGCTTAAATAAAAAAATTCAAGTTAGTTTATTAATAGAGACCAAATATGGTGTAATAACAAATTTATTTAGAGAAAGTCCACGTGCACGAAACTAAATCTAAAAGAGGAGTCTGTCTCAATAATCTATTAACTTCCAATAACTCACGTGCATCGGAGATCTGCCCCGACTACCTAGAGGGAATGACGTGTATGTGCGTGGACTTGATTTTTATTTTTATTTTAATCGAATTATATTATAAATTCAATATCAAATTATGATTTAATCAAATCTTTGTGTAATTATAATTCGAATTTAGAGCTTGTATCTATAAATAAAATTAGCTCTATCGTTCAATAATCATCTAAAAATCTTGTTTTCTGTTCTTCATAGTAACTTTCTTTGTTTCCTTCATTATTGTGTATTTGATGTTCTAAACTATCATATTGAAATACAACGACATTATAATAGTCATTATATTATGAAGATCAAATTGTCTTTGTCAATCCTTTGTGCACTAAGATATTATATCATGAGGAGCATAATTTAATGTTAAAGATTATGTTGTCACAAGCCTTGACTGTGTTGATTTTTCATCCAAATTTTTGTTGTTTCCGTTCTAAATTTCCTATAGATTCTTATCACAGAATCCTCTATATCTGTCGATGCTGAGATGATGCACTTGTATAGCAATTTTTTTTTTCATTAACTTATATAATTCACAAAAAAAAAGAAAAGAGAAATGAATCGTACGGGTGAGAGTGGGAAAGCAAGCATTTAGTTGTGTTTGGAATTTAGTGTAAAAATGAATTGCTATACTTAGACCAAAGATTTTGCTGCTTCTACTTGGCTGGGGAAAGCAGCAGTGATCATATTGAAAGCTTTCGGGGAATTGGGTGTGGGTGGGGTTGTTTGTCAGGAAGGAATAATAATTGTCCTTGCTTATGCATTTTTATTTTTTTTTAATTTTGAATTTTGTTGGGTTTTTAAAATATCGAGAGGAGGAGAAAGAGAGGCTGTGCATGTCAAGTCCCAAATTTGTCATGGTTTCCTGATTCATCACGTGACACATACTTTAGCCGAACCAGGCATTTTTTTTGGTCATTTTCACTATTTTGTTCTTTTCCTTCAAAATTATGAAGCCAAGTCCCAAGTGGCTTGCATTAAATGAAAATACAGGATTACATGTGGATTTTCCCAGAGGGCACTTGCCTTTTTTCCCTTCCTTTTTCAATAAATTTTTATCAATTCGTTTGATGAATTTAAATCTGATTTTGAATTTCTTTTGGGTCAGTTTGAAATTATTTTTAGTGGGTTTAAAAATAATTTTAAAAATATAAAGATTAATTTTGATATTTAGTAAATTATTTAAAAAATTCCTTTTGATAAAATTATCTCATCATATAACAATTTTTTTTTTAAAAAAAGAAGGAATAATTTTTTAAATTTTAATTTTGAGAATAATTTGAATACTTAAGATAATTTTATATATCACCTTATATATATATTATAAAAATATAAAATTATTCTTATTAAATATGAAATAAAATTATTAATTTTAAAGAGATTATTATTATTACAAATTATATTGAGTAACTAAATAAAAATAAAATTAATAATATAAAATATTTATTTTAGTTATCAATTATTATATGTACACAATAAAATATATTTCATAAACATATATATAAATATTTAAATAAATTTTATTCAATATTATGTTCAATTTAGTCATTTATATTCTTACAACTTTTTCATAACTTTAATTTGAGTTGCAAATCCTACTTTTGAGACATAAATACCACATTAAAAAGCATTGAATAGATATGCAGATAAGAATAATTGCTCGTTTATAATGAAAATTATATTAGTAGAAATATAAGTCAAAGCTGGGTCTCAATTTTTGGTAAAGCAATCATAATTCATTATTAGTAAAGCGATCATACTTCCTCCGCCTATCTATGAACCTAATTTCGCAGATCCAATTTAGTTATTTATATTATTACAGTAATTTAAAAGTAATATTTATAAAGTATATTTTAACAAACAACTGATTATTTTTACAATACTGTAAAATCAGTTATTTTAACACTTTTACTTAAGCTTGGCAAAACCACGAGTCCGGTCCAGATTTGATTACGCTCGGGACCAACCCGGATGACTAAAATGGTTGCTGGGACCCGGGTTTAAGCTTGGAATATTTGCGTCGCGGGCTAGGTCAAGCCCGACACCTCCTAGACATTGAATTTTGAGCTAGGCTTTCCGGCCCGCATGAAATTCAAATGTTCATTTTTTCAAATGCAAAAGTTAATTGGGAGGGAAAAAAAAAAAAAAAACTTTCGTGCAATCATTATTCACAAAGATTAATTTATGTACATCAAGAGAACTTTGCGCACAAAAAAAATAAATAAATAAAATAAACCTGCTGCAAAATCCTTCATTGTTATTCTTTCATTTCTCTCACCCAAATATCTATAATTTGAACACATCAATCTTCCATCAACACTCATAAAGCAACATACATGCATGTTTCTTCTGTATCATACTACAAGGCTTGAGAATCTCAAGCTTTAGAAAAGAAAATAGTTCACCTTCATATTTTTCATGGTCTATATCATGTGATTTATAGCGGTCCTAGGGAATTTGTTTGGAGTCTTGGAATTGTCATCCTACCAAACTTTCTAACATACTAACAACACAAATTTTGCAGATAATAAATACAAATTTTTCAATCTACTTTCTACTACCTAAATTCATCCAATCTCTAACATAAATTCATTCATTCTATATCAAAAGTTTAAATTTAACAGTACAATAATCACTAAATAAATCTAAATAACTGTAACGTCTAACGTATCATAAGTTCATAATTATGATACCAATTACGAATATAACATATAAAAATCCCAAAATATTCAACAAGACAACAACCAAAAAAATAGTTCATAAAAGAGTCTCAAAATACTCTCATATAAAATAAGTAATTAACAAGTTCATATCATGCTGCTCAACGCTTGTGGCCTATCATTATCATCTAAAATTATCTCATTCCTAGCAAAAATCTCATCTTTTAAAACTTTACCTAATAACAAAAATAACATATTAAGATTAAAAAGTATTTTAAGCAAATAAATACTACTAAAATCTAATTCAAATAACCTTATAGCTCGAGAAGTAGATGCCCAAATTCAATTTTGAGTACACATTAAAGCTTCCAAAGTATCAGGAAGAAGTTTACTACGATGTGGATTAAAAAATCTACCCCCAGTACTAAAAGCTGACTCAAAGGCAATAATGGATACATGCATGACTAAGATATCCTTAGCTAACTTCGACCAAAATAGGATATTGGCCTGTATGCATCTTTTAAAAGACTAAAATATCAAAGATCAGAGTAGCATCTAATAATTCTTTATCTAAATACTTATCCAACTTCTAAATGTTTCAAACTCATCTACATTCTAATACTTATTCAGATTCAAAGAAGATTCATAATGAACAATTTTTGATCCAACATTACGCCTACTCACAATTATTGCCTTCAATTCATATTCTTTCACTAAATCAAGACAAAATTTATGTACACGCTCAATATGCTTATCTGTCTGTATCACCATATATCTTTAGAAAATAAAAATCAATTAACAACAACTTATATCTTAGGTTAAGTACAACAACCACAATTAACATAAGATGAATGTCATTCCAATATTTATCAAATTTATCAACCATTTTATTATCCATAATCCTAATAGCAAGGTTATTAGAAGTGTTCCACCCATTAATTGACAATTTCATTTTACATGTCAACGAAAAGAACAAATTAGTTATAAGGTTTTTTGAACTCGAAAACATCTTCGTTAACATGTAAAACGATTTCAAATACTCCACCATTGTAACTGTCAAATCTCACTCTTCATCACTTTGCAAGCTCTTATATTGAGGCTTACACTGTTGCAACCGAGAAAAAACATCTATACATCAATGTTACTTCAAGCATGACATAAGTAGAGTTCTAACAAGTAGGACAATCTAATTTCAATTTTTTTTTATAATTAATTTGTAATTATCTAGTAGCTAGCTCAAAAGTTTCAATTATTTTTAATGTTTATGTCCAATAACTCTTACTCTCTTTAATCTTTCCAACCCCATTTCTATAACTTTCAATCCATTCCATACAACTAAATTCCATATATGAGCAGTACATCTCATATGAAAAAATTTATCACTAGAAATTGAGTACCAATATCAAACCGTAATAGCAGTTTCTCCACCATCGTATCATTAGTGGTACAATTACCCAAAGTCACTAAAGACAATTTTTTTATCCACGTTCCAATCCAATAGACATTGTATTAACTTATTAGAAAGGACATCAATAATATGAGCCTCAAAATATAGATAAACCTATCAAATATTCAAGTGTTAGTATTAAATACACAAACTTATATAATATAACAATTTAAACTTGAAAAAGAAATCTAATATAAGTAATAAAAAAACTTAAAAGAGAAATTAAGCAAATAAAGAGTTATAGACAAATTACCTTAAGATTCGACTATTCAATTTTCAGTTGTCAAAGAAATGGGTCATCACAACTATATATCTTTTTTTTATTACTAACTATCTATAAATCTATAGTAATAGCCACTCTACCATGATTTTTCTCCAATAAATGCAAAGTCTTAACTTTATCGATTTGATATAACTTCAAAAGCTCGCTCTTTAAAGTGTTTATGCTCATTGGCTTAACTGCGGAGGTTAGCATGTGCCATCATTTCTTAAAAGCCTATATATTCCACAAATCTAAGTGGAAGTTCGTGCATTATAACCTTTCTTGCTATCGAACTTCGTAAAATATTTTTATCAAAACTGTCATAGCTAATGCCACAAGTTTCATCATCTCTTTTAATCACTTTGAGACTTTCTCGAAGAGCTTCATCTATTTTCGGTTGATGCTTCATAAAACAAGATTACACGTATCTATTCAAGTTCAAAATCGTTGATTGGTATTTGGCTTTTAAAATTGCATTACAATGCATACACTTTACTTTTTGTTCTCCATTAAAAATTATTTTTGTAAAGTATTCCCAAAAATTGAGACTTTCTTGCTCTTTTCGATTTCTAGCTTTCTCTTCTTATCATTCCCTGTAGACATTGAAAATTTTTTCAACCTCATTATCAGTGTTATCTTCGACATTACGAGATAAAATTGGAGCACTCGATAAATTGATTTCTAAGTTGTCTGACATTATACTGTTCTACTGTTACAATAGCAAATAAATTAAGGAGACCATCAATTTCAGCATATGCAAAAAACTTGTGCAAGTCAGTTTCAACATGTGCAAAAAACTTGTGCAAGTCAGTTTCAACATGTGCAAAAAACTTGTGCAAGTGAGTTTCCATATTTCTTTCTATAATTTTTATAAAATATAATCGAGCATAGCAAAATCAACTTCTATTACTGTATTACATATGTTTATTGTTATAAAAAATAATCTAGCATAGCAAAATCAGCTTATATTACTGTATTACATATGTTTATTATCATAAAAAATAATCGAGCATAGCATCCAAAAAAATACAAAGCATATATATAACAGTATAACACCAAAAATAACAACAATTTCATCATTGTTTTAAATAAGTTGAAAAAAATATAAAAAGCAAAATTAAGAAGAAAATATTCAATACTTTGCAGCTATGGCTGACTAACTGTGGTGGCAATGATGGTGATGGAGACTATGGCTATGATGGCGGTGGTGGCGGTTGAGAGAATGGCGATAGAGACAAGTGGCTATGATGGCGGGGTTGTAACAATGACATTAGAGATGGAGCGAAGCTATGTGAAGGCCAATGAGTCAATATCTAAGAAGAGATGATGTTGGTGATGGGTGGTGGCTTAGAATGTTGGAAAGTTGGATTCAGTAGCGATAAGGATGGCAATGGCATGGGGTGGGTGGGGGTGGGGAGGCTTACCCCATTTCCCACTGCATTCAAAATTTTACCCTCATTTTTCAATAAATTTAGTGCAGTGGGGATGAGGAATCTCATATAGGGAATGATTTTTCCATCCCCACCATATTCTCTATTTATTTATTTTGTAGTAGGTATGAATACATAATTTTAGTAAATTAAAAATTAAATATTTAAATAAAATCATCACCATATTATAAAATATGTAAATTATTAAAAATTTTAAAAAATTAAAACAATATCTTCAAATAATATTAAAACTACCGGATGTTTAAAGAGCACGATAACTTAAAAGAGAAAAGAAAATAAGAGCATAATACCTTAAGAGAGAAAATAAATTATGACAATATTTTAGAGTTGAATAAGGATTATATTATATGATTTTCTTTTATTTATAGCTTATATTATATTAGGTGAAAATAAATAAAATTATTAACCAACATTGTAATTAATAAAATAAAAATTAAAAAATATTTACATATAATGGGGATTGGGGTGGGAGTACAAAATCAAACTCCCCAATTAAGAATTTGAGATTACTTTTCCCTATTCCTCACCCCATTTGGGGTGGGGCCTATGGGATTCCATAACCATAGAGGATTTTGCCATCCCTACGTAGCGATCGACTTGGAGTGTTTGAGACGAATACGATGACTACTACTGGCTTGGTTTTGATTTGGGGATTAGGGTTTGTTTGGTTTGTGTTTTGATTCTTGGGTGTATATATATATATATTACTTATTAAGAAACTGGGTACGGACCGAGTTCTGGGTTTTTGGTGTCGTGCTCGAAAATGCCCGGATATTAAAATTCAATTTTATTTATACTGGTTTAGGTTTTGACCGGACTGCAGTTAGCCGTGTCCAAGTTGGATTCAATTCAAACAGATTTTATTGCAACCCCTACATGATGCATTCCTGTATATCTCTAATGATTAAAAAAAGAATTAAAAAAGAAAAATAACATCTACACCCTCTAAAATTGAGAAAGTAGTCACTAATACTCATATATTTTTAAAAAGAGACACTAAGACCCTTTTTTGACTATAATACTATTTACCTCTATTATAAAAAAAAAATCGATTTTAAAATTTTTAACAAATACAAATATTATATAAACAATATAATCTATACAATAAACTGTCAATATTAAAATATTTTAATAAATTTAAATATGTAATTTATTATATTTATCTTAATAATATATTTTTATTTATTGTAGGGATTTTAAATAAATGTTTACATTAAATACCTTTTACGATAAAAAATCACATAGTAATAATGTTAAAACTATTATTTTACATACTATTCAAAATAATTTAAATTTTAATAATATGATTCTCTTTATTATAAAATTTACTTTCATATAATAAAATATATCTAATAGATTATAAAATATTAAAATAATTTTAATATCAAAATTATTTTAAAATGTATATATTATTACATTTATTTTAATGTTATATTTCGATTTATTATACAATATTAGAGTAAATTTTGTTTTTGGATAATTGAGCCAAAGAGTACAATGGTCAAAATGAATATGAAAGTGTTGATGATTATTTTTATGGAGGCAAAAAAATATAATAATAACAAGTATAGAAATAAACAATTTAATCTTATAAAAGAAGCCTTAATCACCAGCAAGCATACAAAATTTTTATGCTTGTAAGACTGAGGCGACAAATATTATCATCATGAAAAATATTGATTATGATATTCAAATATAACTTAAGATTTTAGAAGGAGAAGAAGGTTTTTGAGAATTCGAAGATAGAGCGAGTTGATTTTGTAGGGGTGTAAGGTGGGACTCCATATTTAAAGAATAATTTATAGAGTTTGGAGAGTTTACGGGTTTAGGGTTTTAGGTTTCTTGATAGATCTGTAAGTCAATTAGGCTAGTCTTGTTTGGGTCAAATTTCTTTGGAGGCTTATGCTATCAGCACCATTTATTATTCTCATAAAACCCCGCCCTACAAAAACTACCTTGAGGAACAAATTAACATGAAATAAATAACCCACTTATATCTTCTCTTTGTTCAATCTCTCTCTCTCTGTGTTTTTTTTTCATTGCAAATCCTTTGGATTCATCATCAATCCATTTTCTTGATTTGTTTTAAAAATTTGTGACTCTTATCTATCCAATTGATCCGGACAAACTTGAAACTTGCTCTTTTGCTTTCTTTACTTAGATTAATTATTTTTATTCTTGGGAATTTAGTGCTTTTGAGTTTTGTCGAGGAAAGTTTGGAAATTTAAAAGTGAGAAAACTACTAGAAATTTAAAAATTCACAAATAGAAAAATTGTTTTTTTTTTAAGAAAAAGGTATTTTTAGTATAAAATGGAAAACAATTAAAAAAAAAGGTTTAAAATGGCAATAGATAGAAAGCCCTACTCCTGCACTCCATATGTAATGAATGTATCAAGCTCATCGTGAAAATATCCCAATTTGCAATCAAGTCCATGCCCACTTATGGGCGTAATTAGAAATAAAAATAAAGAGCCAATGAGAATAAAAGGGAGTGATATTTCTACTTACTTAAAAGTATGTTCAATTCTCTTACGATGCATTTACCAATTAGGCTAAATAAGAATGCATCAGATTCAAAATATGAAAGAATTAGAATTGGTTAAAATTAGAATAGATAAAAATTGGAGCGGATTATAACGTCAATAGGGAATAAAAATCAGAATAAGTTGTTTACTCAAATAGAATAATCTAAATTATAATGGTCTGTATTACATTAATATATTTATTTTATCTAAGAATTATAATAAATTATTTTAAATTACTAAAATCCTATTAGTAGTAGTAGTAGTAGTATTTGCTCATTTCCCTTGCCTACATTGTTCTATCGACCAAAGACATTTCAATGTGGAGACCTTATGCGGTTATGAGTACGATCGGGGGTGAATAACACTTGGTCTTTCAAATTTTCAAGGGCTTTTGGGGCTACTAGACACCGCGCAATGTGCGGTGATCTTCTGGCCACTGGACATCAAGCTGAGTCATTTTTAGGATGGGCACACCGTTAAATAGAAAAGATAACTTTTTTCGAGATTTCTGTCGATCTTTGGACTCCCTCACGTTGTAGTAGCAATTTAAATTATTTTATTTTATCGGTGCACATTAGAAGAAAAAATTATTAGTCACAAGACAAATTGCGGCCATCTATATTTGGTTCTATAAGTATAATTTGGATCTATTATCGATTTAGCTATTTGAATCCACCAAAATATTCATTAAACTTTTTAATTCAATAGATTTATTATTGAAATTTAAAAATTTTGTTTTACTCTATAGACCATCTTAATGTCTATTATACCCTTATTCACTAATTTATCACAATTTATGTAATTTGTTGTTGACGACTTCTTCAACCCTTTCTCTCTCTATCCCTAATTATTTTTAAATTTTTCTCCGCTATCATATATGTGAAGGTTTCATTTTTAAATTCACTATTTTTCTTTTCCATTAAATTTTGCTTGTATTTTCATAAATCAAAGATTAGGTAATCACGAGTTGATAACAAAATCTCTATCCCACAGACTCATATATTTTTAAAAGAGACACTAAGACCCTTTTTGACTATAATACTATTTACCTCTATTATAAAAAAAAATCGATTTTAAAATTTTTAACAAATACAAATATTATATAAACAATATAATCTATACAATAAACTCATCAATATTAAAATATTTTAATAAATTTAAATATGTAATTTATTATATTTATCTTAATAATATATTTTTATTTATTGTAGGGATTTTAAATAAATGTTTACATTAAATACCTTTTACGATAAAAATCACATAGTAATAATGTTAAAACTATTATTTTACATACTATTCAAAATAATTTAAATTTTAATAATATGATTCTCTTTATTATAAAATTTACTTTCATATAATAAAATATATCTAATAGATTATAAAATATTAAAATAATTTTAATATCAAAATTATTTTAAAATGTATATATTATTACATTTATTTTAATGTTATATTTCGATTTATTATACAATATTAGAGTAAATTTTGTTTTTGGATAATTGAGCCAAAGAGTACAATGGTCAAAATGAATATGAAAGTGTTGATGATTATTTTTTATGGAGGCAAAAAAAATATAATAATAACAGTATAGAAATAAACAATTTAATCTTATAAAAGAAGCCTTAATCACCAGCAAGCATACAAAATTTTTTATGCTTGTAAGACTGGGGCGACAAATATTATCATCATGAAAAATATTGATTATGATATTCAAATATAACTTAAGATTTTAGAAGGGAGAAGAAGGTTTTTGAGAATTCGAAGATAGAGCAGAAGTTGATTTTGTAGGGGTGTAAGGTGGGACTCCATATTTAAAGAATAATTTATAGAGTTTGGAGAGTTTCTGGGGTTTAGGGTTTTAGGTTCATTGATAGATCCGTAAGTCAATTGAGCATGTCTTGTTTGGGTCAAATTTCTTTGGAGGCTTATGCTATCAGCACCATTTATTATTCTCATAAAACCCCTGCCCTACAAAAACTACCTTGAGGAACAAATTAACATGAAATAAATAACCCACTTATATCTTCTCTTTGTTCAATCTCTCTCTCTCGTGTTTTTTTTTTTCATTGCAAATCCTTTGGATTCATCATCAATCCATTTTCTTGATTTGTTTTAAAAATTTGTGACTCTTATCTATCCAATTGATCCGGACAAACTTGAAACTTGCTCTTTTGCTTTCTTTACTTAGATTAATTATTTTTATTCTTGGGAATTTAGTGCTTTTGAGTTTTGTCGAGGAAAGTTTGGAAATTTAAAAGTGAGAAAACTACTAGAAATTTAAAAATTCACAAATAGAAAAATTGTTTTTTTTTTAAGAAAAAGGTATTTTTAGTATAAAATGGAAAACAATTAAAAAAAAAGGTTTAAAAATGGCAATAGATAGAAAGCCCTACTCCCGCACTCCATATGTAATGAATGTATCAAGCTCATCGTGAAAATATCCCAATTTGCAATCAAGTCCATGCCCACTTATGGGCGTAATTAGAAATAAAAATAAAGAGCCAATGAGAATAAAAGGGAGTGATATTTCTACTTACTTAAAAGTATGTTCAATTCTCTTACGATGCATTTACCAATTAGGCTAAATAAGAATGCATCGATTCAAAATATGAAAGAATTAGAATTGGTTAAAATTAGAATAGATAAAAATTGGAACGGATTATAACGTCAATAGGGAATAAAAATCAGAATAAGTTGTTTACTCAAATAGAATAATCTAAATTATAATGGTCTCATATTACATTAATATATTTATTTTATCTAAGAATTATAATAAATTATTTTAAATTACTAAAATCCTATTAGTAGTAGTAGTAGTATTTGCTCATTTCCCTTGCCTACATTGTTCTATCGACCAAAGACATTTCAATGTGGAGACCTTATGCGGTTATGAGTACGATCGGGGTGAATAACACTTGGTCTTTCAAATTTTCAAGGGCTTTTGGGCTACTAGACACCAGCGCAATGTCGCGGTGATCTTCCAGCCACTCGGACATCAAGTCGAGTCATTTTTAGGATGGGCACACCGTTAAATAGAAAAGATAACTTTTTCGAGATTTCGTCGATCTTTGGACTCCCTCACGTTGTAGTAGCAATTTAAATTATTTTATTTTATCGGTGCACATTAGAAGAAAAATTATTAGTCACAAGACAAATTACGGCCATCTATATTTGGTTCTATAAGTATAATTTGGATCTATTATCGATTTAGCTATTTGAATCCACCAAAATATTCATTAAACTTTTTAATTCAATAGATTTATTATTGAAATTTAAAAATTTTGTTTTACTCTATAGACCATCTTAATGTCTATTATACCCTTATTCACTAATTTATCACAATTTATGTAATTTGTTGTTGACGACTTCTTCAACCCTTTCTCTCTCTATCCCTAATTATTTTTAAATTTTTCTCCGCTATCATATATGTGAAGGTTTCATTTTTAAATTCACTATTTTTCTTTTCCATTAAATTTTGCTTGTATTTTCATAAATCAAAGATTAGGTAATCACGAGTTGATAACAAAATCTCTATCCCACGGACTATTTTTCTTTCTGTATATAAAATTCTTGACCAAAAATAGAGAACTAAATACTCAAATCCTAAGAAAGTAGGATACAAAGATCTCTTCCTGCTAATTTTTTTCATCAAATACGATTTCAATCTTTATTATACTAATAATGCAGATGAGACAAAATTCAGGTTGTTTCATGTTAAAACTAAGAATCAAGGCCAATTGAGCAAATAACTTTTGTTCCTCTTGCATTGTCCCTTCCTTGATAAAGGACATCCCTTAAATTGATGAATTCATGCTTTGTAATCCCAATTTGTTTGAATCCTCGTGACCAAAGTAAGAGAACAATGCAGAGGAAATCAATATGGGAGAATTTTTTTTTTTATTTAACCATATTACCCTGTTCATAATTGTAATTTACATTGAGGACAAATTAGTATTAAAATTTTTTTATTAAATGATGAGTCTAACGAGTATTTTAATGAGTTTAAATAATCTCGTCTCTTATAAAATATATATATATTTTTCATATGCACTATACGAGAGAAGTTGAACATATTCATTAATCAACTTACTCCCATGCTGTTGTCTTTCTTTTCCTTTTACCTTATTGTATTTATAAAAATCTACTAATTTCATTTATAAAAATCTTAACAGTGTTGTCATTACATATTTTAAGAAATATATACTTCTTAAGGAAAAAATCAGTCAAATAAATTTATCATAATCTCTACAATACCAAAGATATGAATGATTATTTAATCATCAAGATTTTTATGTGATTATAGATTTTAACTTTTAAATATATTAGATTTTAACTTTTAAATATATATTTCTTAAGGAAAAAATCAGTCAAATAAATTTATCATATCTCTTCAATACCGAAGATATGAATGATTATTTAATCATCAAGATTTTTATGTAATTATAAGAAAATTTAGTTTCTTTATTTATCTTGATATAATAGCTATATATAGGCCAGTTCCATATACATTCAACATAGATAGTGAAATATATATAGATTCCTATTTCATTATCATACAGACATTGTTCTTTTTAAGTTGATTGGGTCTTTGAAAGTTTTCAAATTTGAAAGGATGAATTCGATATTTAAAAATAATGAATATAGCTCTTTGATAATTTTCGAAGAATAGTCTAGTTGATTGACATTCATGTAGTTCAAACAAAAGGATATATTTTATCGACCTAGGGTTTCCACTGGAAAGGGGTGCAGTGCAAATATGCCAAAAAAAGAAAAAATGTAGCTTGTTGATAATTGTCTGATCACTGATGTATGATTTTTAATTACGGAAAGCTACTGCACCATTCGATTTGTCAATTCTGACTTGCCGTAACATACTAACATGCATTCAGTTCAGATTTGAGGACATTAATGCTCTTGACCAGTGGATACATTGCTAGTGATATGTATGGTTAGCAATTATATAATACAGCTGTGATGAATTAGATACATTAAAAGACTTACGTTATACGTTTCAGTGTTCACATGCAATATTAAACCCGATTACTGCTACTCTACGCACATAACTTTTGAGACGGGCTCATCGTTCACCGCCCCACTTTGGCTGTGTCTACGGTATTCAATGCTCTTGGTAGACAACTTTAATTATATATCTATGAACTGTTAAAATATTTTGGTGATAGACTTTACTAAACCAATTCGAATATTTTTGTGAAAGTTTTGGTTGTGAAACCACAACTTGAGAAGAAGAGCTTCCACTGGAAATCAGGGCTTTAGAAGAAGAAGGTTTTATAACTTCTTTTGAAATAAATTTTTATTTCTCAGGAACTTTAGAAAGAGCTTTAGTTTGAGAAAAATTTTGTAAAGCGAGCATAAACTCAAGGGATAGATTGCATCCATTCTTTTATTTACTCATCTGAGGTAACTGACTTTAGATCGAACTTTTACTCCTCAACCATTTCATCCATGACTTGATTGGCATTGTAGAGAAATGAACTTTTCTCTAAAGGAGTCAAAATGACTTCTTTAAATTCTTTAAGGGGCTTTACCTTTATCATTCCTCTTGCGAGGCATTATCTATTCTGCAAGAATTCTCTAGTTAGAAAATCTGGAATAGAATTTTTATCATCTTTAATAAATTTAATATCAAAATAAAAAATATTCAGAATAGCTTGTCATAGTGCAAAAATCTATTTTGATGCAATATTTTGAACATTGTTTTCTAAAATATGTTTTGCAGCTTTGCAATCAATTCTAAGTAAAAATTTTTCATTTAACAAATCACTTTGGAACATTGTAATGCATAATACAATAGATAAAATTTCATTTTTAATAGTAGAATAGTTTCTTTGACAATCATTCCAGTAAACAGAAACATATTATACTGTTTGTTCTTTATTATTCTCAACTTGTTTTAAAATTTCTCCATATTCTAAATCTGAGGCATCAGTCTCAACAATTTTAGGTAATGCAGGATTAGCTAAGAATAAACATAGAATTTCTTTAACAATGTTCTTTATTAATTTTA
This sequence comes from Murraya koenigii, assembly GCA_025617385.1. Classification (NCBI taxonomy): domain Eukaryota; kingdom Viridiplantae; phylum Streptophyta; class Magnoliopsida; order Sapindales; family Rutaceae; genus Murraya; species Murraya koenigii. The sequence continues at coordinate 17,450,776 of CM046811.1, forward strand.
CAACCTTAATATGCTCATATGTTTATGCAACAAGATTCTTTTTAAGTCTATCATGCAAGGGTTTTGATATCCTATTAATATTTGGACAAAATTCGAGCACATAATTTAAACTACCAAGAAATCTTTGCAATTGAGTTTTATCGAGTATCTTGTCAGGAAACTTATCTGCAAATACAAGAGATCTCTTAATAGACATAATTGTTCATTTGGATATATAATGTCTTAGGAACCTGACTTTAGTTTGAAATAAAGAAACTTTAGAGCTTAAAAGCAATTAAACAAGCTTTTTAGTAGCATAATAAAATTTCTTTAAATTTTTGAAATGTTGATAAATTGTTTGAGAAAAGATCAACACATCATCGATATAAACAATACAGAATTATGAGTAAAGATTATAAATGTCATTCATAATCCTCTAGAATTCTGAGGGGGCATTCTTTAGACCAAAAGGCATAACTCGTCCATTTATATTGTCCAAATGGAGCAGATGAATGCGATCTTATATCTATCTTTAGGATGAATTTGAATTTGTCAAAATCTAGATTTCATGTCAAACTTTGAAAATATGAATGCAAAATGCAATTTGTGAAGTAAGTTTTTTTTTTTTATTAGGTATTGGATACCTAATCCATCTTAAAGCTTTATTAAGAGGTTTGTAATTTATTACAAATCTTGGCGTGCCTCTTTCTATCTCAAAATTTTTATTGACATAGAAAGCGAGACAAGACCATGGAGACCTGGATTTAACAATAAGTTCTTTAGACTCCAAAACTTTAATTTCATTCGTGTAATGTTGTTCCAAATCCATATTCATTTGGATTGGACAGGCTTTAGTAGGAATATGTTTCTTATCAAAAGAAGTTTCATAAGGCAAATTTACTAAGTGTTGCTTTCTGTCCCAGAAGGCAGTTGGTAAATCAGCACATATTTCTCTTTCAATAAAGGCTTTAAAATCAGAAATATTTTGTTTTACAAAATTATTCTAAAGTTGGTTCTCAATTCTTTGTAAATTTAAATCATTTTTCAAACAAATCAGATCATTCTGTTTTACTTTTAGAAGGGTATTTATGTGGTTCTGATAAACAGAACAAGCTTTCACAATATTTAAGTTTCTTGTCTTAGGTTTTTCAATAAAAAAGGGAAAACAAGTTTTTTACTCTTTGCTTTAAATGATATACCATTATAATCGACAATAAAAGGAGTAATCAGGTTTATAAATGGTGTTCCTAAAATGAAAACATGGTGTATGTCATTTGTCAAAAGGAAAGAAGTTTTGAATTCAAAACTACCATTATAAACAGATGCATTAACTTTAGATTTGACTTTAAGTCTTGAGTTGTTTTGTCGTCGAAAGTCTTTTATTTGTTTTCTCATGAAAACATTTCGGAAAATATCTTTTTAATGCAATTTAAATCAACACCGAGTGTCAAAAAGGCAATGGTGTCAATTTCAAAGTCTTAGGAAAAATTTAAAGTTATTTTTATCAAATATTTTCTTGTTGTAATTTGCTTTAAACAAATAAAAGATTATCGGTAACAGACTCGATGTTTTCTAGGCTTTGATCATTATTGTTATTACCATCATCAGATTCTGGTTCTTTATCAGAATCCTTCTGTAATTGTCTTTGTAAAAAAAGTTGAATTGTCTCTGAATCATTTTTCTATTTTTCTTTGAACTCTTTTATCTCAGCTTTAATGTCATTAATCTCTTTCTGAAGATCTTGGATATTAGAAGTAGTATTCTTTTTTTTCTTTTTCTTTTTATCCAAAATTTCAGTGAGATCATATGTATTCTTTTTAAGAACAGAGGCTTTGGAAGTTTCAGCTTTATCTTTAATCTCTAATGTCTTTAGAAGTTTATCTAAATACTCTCTTTAGAGAGTAGGATCAGAAATGTGTTTGACTAATTCAAGGAAAGTTTATTGGTCTTTATCAACACTTTGACATTCTTTAATAGTAATTTTGTATCAGAATCGCTTCTGCTCGAGGTCAAGGTATCCCTCCTGCTCGAGGTCAAAGTATCAGAGCTAATTAACTCGTCAACTTAAAAAGACTCACTGTTTTCTGTCATGGAAGACTCGGAGTCAGAGGACTCAATTAGCAAAAGAACTAGCTTTACTATAATTTGCTCATCAAGGTCGAGCTTTCTGCTCATACGGCAATGTTGTGCTGTATAGCCCTTTTTACCACATTTAAAGCAAGTGGCTTCTTTATAGTTGAAAGGCTTAGCTTTAGAATCCTTTCTCTCAGAGAAATTCTTCTTCTTATAAGGCCTTAAAGGCTTCTTATAATAAATTTCTCTAGAATCCTTAAAAGGCTTTTTATGTTTTCCATTACTCTTAGACTTGTAATGCTTCCTATAAGGTTTAGATGAACACTTACCATTACTGGTCTTTAGAGGTAGAGGCTTTAAAGGGGTCATAATTGAAATACTTACGTAGCTGCCTAATTCTTTTTAGATGTTTTAAATTCCCACTTTAATCTCTTTTGAAGTTTTAAATCTTGACAAATCTTTAATCCTTCCTTATTGAAAAAACTTATAAGTTCACCATAGGTGAGATTGTCATAAAGAATTTGATTGTCATATAAGACTTTGATAGTATTTCTAACATTTTCACCCAAGAAAGTTGGTAACCTCGCAAGGAATTTTTATTTTCAAGTTATATGATTTGCATCATCTCTCGGAAAGAGTCTAGTAAAAAGGTAGATTTATACTCTTGAAAATCACTAAGTTTCCTACATCTCAAATTATGTAGTAACTCAACATTTTTTCTCTTAGGTGAGAATGATCACCTATGAAATATAAGGAAATAGTTACTTATCAAGGTAGCAATCGCATTACAGTATAGGGTCATTTATTTCATCATAGATGGATGCTCTATTCTCATCTGTTTGAATTGCATTTAAAATGTCGATTGTTGTTGTTTGGTGAGAAGATGATCCCACCAACCTTTAAGCTATCCGATGAAACACAACAATCGAGATTTCTTTAATAGCCTCGTCGAAGTCCCCGATTGGGTTTTATAGGAATTGGTCGCCATGGTCATCTGTTGCAACAACGACAAGAATATTATACTTAGACATTCCATTGATGTTCCATTCATAGATAGAAGATACATTAAATCGAGACTGGTTCAATGCACTTGGTCTGTTATCAATAGCCAAGTCTGGTGGAGACTTGACTGTGGGAAGTGCTAATTCCCAATAGATTTTATTGGCTTTAGGAAGAGGTTCTTCCTTGAATGCTTCTATGTCTGAAGAGGCAATAGAAGACCAATCATATTCCAATACACCAATCTTACTAGATTGTGCACTGTTAGGAGTAATTTGAACTTTACTTGAGGAAGAAGAAACTTTTATCCTATCAAGTTGTTCACGAATGGCTTTAACAAAATCTTATTTGAATTCTTGGACTAGTTTTTTACTAGACTTAGAAACCTGAAAAGGCTTAAAAATAGGTTTTTTAAGCTTTTTCTCAATATCAGACTTTATTGGCTTTGTAGATGAAGAAATAGGAGAAACAGTTATGGTTGACTTTTGGATTTTGTTTTCCAATCTAGTCAACTATTTTCCTATTGTATTTAGATTAGTATTACGAAATTATTCCGTTGAATAATACTATCTAATTCAGTCTCTAGATCTTTAGACTTTAATTTGGATAGGAGGTTCACCATGGTCAATGGTTATACTCTTGAGAGGAGGATGTTTTGCTTCTATAGTTCTATCACTATCAAAAAGAGTCCATTGAGGAGTTTTCTTTCTAGTAATAATAGGATTTAAAGTTTTAAATGGATAATTAATATGATTATCAGAAGCATACATCTCAAATTAGTCAAAGAAGAAAATATGAACTTTATGTAAATTCACAAATTCATAATAAATTTGTTGAATTTTTTTTCTTTGGTTTAGAAAACATTTGAAAAACCAAAGTCTTTTTTCTTTATTACTCTCTGAATAGAAATCATTATGAAGAAGATTTTTATCAACTTCAAACTCTTTTATAATTACATTTTACCTATTCTCCGTGATGCAGAGAATGAAGGAGAAGTAGAAGGTGAAGGTTCTTTCTCTTCTGCTTTTTCATCCTATTGTTTGCTAGTGTATATTGGATGGGGTACACCAGTTGTGTAGTCAGTAGAATGTATTGAAGAGCTAGGTAAGTCCGACGTGGAAAACTTAGGTTGACTCTTTCACGGTTTGGAAAGGAAGATTTATAATAGAAGGTATCTTTGAAAATATCTTTTCAACCAAAGAGATACTAGTACTTGAATCCTTATCGGAGAATCTGGAGAATATAGATCTCCTAAATGACAATTTTACTTTGCCATCCGAATATTGAGTCACATTTTGCAACTCCAGTATTAGACTCAAGTTGTTTTGGAATCATCTGGTTCGATGAGCTCTTTCCAAGTATCCATTCCTCCGGAAGATTGACATCTTTCCATTGGATAGACTTTGGAATAACTGTGTTTGCTTTAGATAAGTCGATCTGCAAGAGAAGAGTTTCATCTCTTTTGATTGATATTTATGTTGTCTCGTTAAATGCGTAATGCATGGCTTTATAAGAAATTTTAAAAATTAGTGTTCATCGGAATTGATCCTTCAACCATATGGTAATTATGAGTTTTAATTTGAAGAATCATGCTCTTTAAAATGTTTTTATTTTTTAGTGAAACTGTTATATTTGGATAATAATTGAATGAAATAGGTCCTTCTACGAGACTTGATTCAATGCTACTAGGAGAGAAATCTCCTAGCTCGAGGACTATCAAGATTGAAGTATCCAATCCTTCTTTAGTCAAAGACTTTATTCCCACTTGGATTAAATCAATATGGACATAATTAAAATTATTTTCTTTTAATTTCTTTAAAGATTGCTCTCAGAACAACTGAATTGTCTCAAATGGTTTTGAAATGATTATGTCACGTTCTTCAATTTCAATGACGTAATTGTTCTTTAAAAAATCAAGTTTTTTAGTTTTATATATCATTTCTTTAAAAATTTTTGGTAGTTCCCAACAATTAATAGCTTTATTAAAATCTTCAATTATGAATTCTTCTGAATTCACTACATGCTTTGAATTACTTGTCCTCCCGGAGGAAGAGTTAGAAAAGGAAGATGCTCTACAGATTAGAGAGTCCATTTTTAGATGTAGATTGTAACCAATCCTGTATGATTAAAACCAGATCATAGGGTTCTAAAATTGATTTTACTACGACTTACAACCAAAAGCTACTGTGGCACCCAACGTAACACTCACTACTCCCTGCAGTGTTCAACCTTTACATGGACTTCTAACCTAGATATTCTAAATTATATCACACTATCATCCCCTTATCTCTGATACCAGTAGGGAAATAAGATCAAAGGATGATAGTGTAGATAGAAAAAATAATATGTATGTATATGTATGTATATATATATATATATTTGATTTTTATTAATGATGTTAAAATCTCAAATATTAATTTAACTAGATTATCAAATGTGTCATTTAATATATTTTTTGTTATACTTTTATTACGTAAAATACGGGAAAAAATAAACCACTATGTGAATTACCAATTTATGTTAATTTTTTAAAAATAACAATTTACAACATTTTGTCAAAGTAACTTTGCTTGAAAAGAAAACTATATTTTTCCATTTTTGTACTCAAAGCGGCGATTTTTAATTTTTTTTCCACAATCTATCGTAACATATTTGAAGAACAATTGATTCTATTAAGTTTAAATAATTAAGAGAAGAATTTTAAAAATTAGTAAAAAATACTAAAACATGCGACGACGCTTGTCTCCCAATAGCAAGTACCGTCACATAAAAGGACATATTCACTTTTTTTTGTGCCACAAATATCTATTATACTACTATGATTTGATCCGTCTCATCGTAAGTTTCGAATGATATATTATACGCCTAAAACGGACATATGTAGTATAAGTTGTAACCTCTCGAAAGGTATTCGACACACACAATGTATAGTGTCTGTGATTTTGTGAGACGAGTGACTGCCTCTCGGGAGAGAGGTACTGCCGTACATAAGCACATTGTATGTCTCGAGTACCTTCCGGAGGTCATAATTTATACTACATATGTCCGTTTTAGACATATAGTATACCGTTTCGAAGCTAGCGATGAGATGAATTAAATCATATTAGTATAATAGGCATTTGTAACACAAAAAAGAATAACATTGAATCTATCTTTTCATGTGAAAAGTACCTGTCTACCGAGAGACAGGCGCCTGTCATACGAAATTTCAATGACTGTGTTGCTGTGATTTCATGCGACAGGTACCTGTCGCATATCCTCTATATGCGACAAGTTCTTGTTGCACATTTTCTGAGTTCACCTCCTAACTCATATATTTGAGAGTATTTTGATCTAAAAATTTTATAATTGACTAGATATGATAAAAAAACTTAGGATGACTAATTTTGAAAATTATCAAATTTTTTTGACTACTTTTATAAATTTTCTAATTTTTTTATTCTCTATGTAGTGCTCAAACTGGAATGACTAATAAAATAAGTGATTTTTTTCTTTTATTAGGATCTCCTTAAATTACATTTAATGTCATTTATAGACAAATAAAATTTATCCACAGGCCCACCTAACCTCCACTTCCCTATTACTATTTTTTGTATTCTTTTACTTGAATGTTTATCTATTGGTAATTAGAATTTATTGAAATTGAAATGTATTAGAATTATAATTGGAATGAGGGAATGAATAAATTATTTATTTTTGGTGTAGGAATTAAAATCAAAATAAATGGTATTGTTATTGATATGTTTGCTTTATTTTAAAATCGAAATAAGTTATTATAAGTTATAAAAATCACCTTAATTAATTATTGTCATTATTTATTATAAGAATTGTAATTATTATTATTATTCAAAATAATTAATAACAATAATAATAGTAATAATAATAATTAAATTCAACAACAACAACAACGATAATAATAGTAATTGTTATTATAATTATTGTTATCATTATTGTAATTGTTGTTATTGTTCTTATTAAAATTATTATTATGATTATTATTATTATTATTCTGTTAATTTACTCTTTATTATGATTCGATCATTCTCATTCACACCTCCTTACAGAAATTAAGATTCCCTTTTTTTTTATTCTCAAATTTGTGGGACTCATTTTCTTTTCTCATTTCTTCATGTTTTTAGTAAACGGTGCTAATGTTTGCTCCAAACAAAACAAAATGACGCCGTTTCATCATTTTGTTTTTAATTTTGCTTAAAACAGCGTCGTTTGCCATTTGCTTGGTTAGTTTTGTTTACTTTCTCTGCGGCTGCTGCTCTCAATTTGATTTGGCTTTTGGCGTCCATTTAATAATAATTAGAAACATAAGCATTTATCCTTTAGTTGGGTTTAAGAGATATCTTGTTGGATGTGGACTGGTGAGAGGCAATTAACCAAGATGAGCATCAAGTACCTAGAAGCAGCTTTGAACCAAGATGTCCAGTATTTTTACACCGAAGTTTGAACCAGCGACGTCGTTTCTGCCATTAACACTAATGCAGTGATGGTCCAAGATGCAATTTGTGAGAAGGTGGAACTAAAATTTTATTCGCTCTCATGGGTTGGTTCTTGGATCTGTTCTTTTTATAATTAGGCCTTGTATGTATGTGCGGCTGGGTAATTTCATTCACTATATGGCGACATTTGTGATTGGATTTGCAGTCGCTTTCACTGCTGTGTGGCAATTAGCTTTGGTCACACTTGCAGATGTTCCTCTCATTGCTATAATTGGAGCCATTCCTGCCACCTCTTCGGCCAAACTCGCTGGCAAGGGCCAAGAAGCTCTATCACAAGTTGGAGACATTGTCGAACAGGTAAAACAAAAAAAAAAAAGGATCTTTGCTGGCAAATTTCTCTGTTTTATCTATCTGGGTTATCACTGATTTCGACAAAATTGCAGACAGTGGTTCAAATTCAGGTCATATTTGCACTTTTTGGTGAATCTAGAGCATTACAAGCTTACTAATGAGCATTGAATGTTGCTCAAAGGCCGGGTTACAAGATGAACGAAGGAAAATGAAGGAAGGAGCAGACAAAAATGATAATCGGCAAACAAAATATTTAGTGAAGTGAAACGACACGTTTTTGGCCTTAATGAAACGGCGTCGTTTAGGAATTCGAGGTTTTACCCTTTTCTTTTCAATAAATAAATACTATCAATAATTTTTATTTTTATTTTTTTATTTCTCAATCTCACAATTAAACACACTATACATCATAGATATACTTGGGCAAACCCCTTCTATTATTATGCTTTAATGGTACCGCTTACCTAGTCAAACGGTTACATAAAAGATCGATAATTGAGTAGGCAAGAAATATGGTTTAGTAGCAGAGTTATAAATATATTTACCTAATACATTGACTAACAATTAACATTTTTTATTTCATCGTAATCTCACATTGGTAGAGAGAGCTGGCATCTGGACTCTGGAAATGAGCTCAGAACAGTTGAGAAATAATTACAGATTCTGTAATCTTGATAAAAAAAAAAAATTATGATTGTGACAGAAATATTTATTTCACACTTGGTCGACTTATTGATGTTTCACGGATATTTTATTTAATATTATTAAATCTTTAATCTAATGTTTATATATAAATATTTATATATTATAAATTATTATATAAAGTTAAGATTAATTAAAAGTGATTTAATTAATTTTTCAGTAATTTGAACTTTAATATTTTAATGAGATATAGATCTTTAATGTGTAGAAATTTAATAGTATTCTAATTTTATAATGGACGGAATTATAAATATTCAATGACAATGAAAAATATTATCTATATAAGTAGTTATAATCCCTAAGTCGCATCGTATCATATAAAATTTATTTTATTCTCTTTGATATTTTATTATTAAAAAGAGTACGAGATAAATTAAAAGATTTTTAAAATATACGTATTAATCTAAAATATTAACTATATAATTTTAAAAAATTATTTAACTATATAATCTTAAAAATTATTCATCATTGTATACGTTTCAATATATTTAATTATTGATTCTTAATAAAACAATATAAATATTTTTAAATTTTTAATAAAAAATTTCACCGTACAAAATTTAATTACTGTCGCGCAGATGTCTAGTGTCAGCCTCATGTCTGTTACTTCTTGATCGCTAATATTTTTGCCCAGTACATCAATCATTGACTTTGATTTAGTTGTACTATTTCTTTATTTGTACCATTTCAGTTGCGAAGTGTGAGCTAACTACTACCAATAGGCCAGTCTTTAAAACTAGATCTTACAGTCTTTTCCAAGCTCAGTCGAAAAGAGATCAGAAGAAAACAAAGAAAGGAAAAAAATGGCAGTGAGTGAAAGTTCATTAGAGCCTTTGTTAGAAACTAGAGACAATTTTAATCATGGAGAAAAAGAAATCAAGAGTTGGGAGAAAGTTTTGGACGTGGAAGAGGCCAAGGGTCAGGCCTTATTTTCACTACCAATGATTGTTACCAATGGCTCTTACTATGCAATCCCTTTGGTTTCTGTCATGTTTGCTGGTCACCATGGCGAGCTTGAGCTTGCTGGTGCTACTCTTGCCAACTCTTGGGCCGTTGTAACTGGATTTGCTTTCATGGTAATTAGGCACTTAATTAATCATTCTTTGAATTAATACTTCATTCATTTTCTTCATTATTCTCTGTTTTTTCTTTCTCTCCCAGCAAGGATTAAGTGGAGCACTTGAAACATTTTGTGGTCAAGGATTTGGCGCAAAGCAGTACGGCATGTTGGGAATATATCTGCAAGCATCTTGCATCATATCATGCTTGTTTTCAATTATCATATCCATCTTGTGGTTCCACACAGAACCCATACTTATTTTACTTCATCAAGATCCCAGTGTATCTAAACAAGCAGCTCTCTATATGAAGTATCTAATTCCAGGGCTATTTGCGTTTGGGTTCATACAAAACTTGCTAAGGTTTCTTCAGACACAATCCATTGTGGAGCCATTGCTCTTTTGCTCAGCTCTGCCTTTGGCAATTCATTTTGGCGTTGTATATGCTTTAGTTCATGAGACATCCCTTGGTTTCAAGGGAGCTTCACTAGCATGTTCAATTTCTCTATGGATATCAATGCTTTTGCTAGCAACTTATATCCTTTGTGCAAAGAAAACTAAGCATACGTGGGAAGGCTTTTCTTTTGAATCATTCAGTGCCATACTCCCCAACTTTAAACTAGCCCTGCCTTCTGCAGCAATGGTATGGTAAGTGTTTCCACTTATTCATTGTTTCTACATTTCTCTATGGTATCAGAGCCATATCCAGTTTCCTGAAAAAAAAAAATCAATAAAAAGTTTATTTGAAAGCTAGCTATATTTCTATCTTTACAAAGAAAAAGATAAGCTAATAATGCTATTCACATTTTTCCAGCTTGGAGTTTTGGGCTATTGAGGTTCTTGTGTTCTTTGCTGGAATGATGCCAAACTCAGAACTGTCTACTTCACTGATTGCAATGTGGTAAGCTTAGAATTCTTGTATTCAGTAATTATTATTATTATTTTAAACTTTGATGGTTGATATCTTTTTTGGTTTCATAATCTTCAGTGTTAACACTCAAGCCATGATTTACAACTTTACTTATGGTCTAAGTGCTGCTGCAAGGTTAGTAGCACTAATTAATTCCCACTCCTAGCTGCTAGTTCGTTCCATGTTTTCTACATTTTGTACATGTTCAGAAATTTATAAAAGCTTTTATATTTATTTATTTATGCCTTGTGACAGCACAAGGGTGTCAAATGAATTGGGAGCTGGAAGGATCGATCGAGCTAAGATTGCCATGGCTGTGAGTCTCAAGCTTTCTGTCCTCCTTACCCTTACTATTGTTTTGGCTCTAGCTTTTGGTCATAACCTTTGGGCAAGCTTCTTCAGTGACAGCCAAGAAATTGTTATGGAGTTTGCCTCTTTAACACCTCTTCTTGCAATCTCAATAACATTTGATTCTATTGTATGCATCTTATCAGGTTTGTAAAAATACAAATTTTTTTTTTCTACAAAAATCACTTAGTTTTTGTACATACATACACGTATATGTTCATAAACTTTGACTGTGATGCAACTGGGTTAATGGTACAGGAGTTGCAAGAGGATGTGGCTGGCAGCACTTGGCCGTGTGGGCTAATTTGGTGACATTCTATTTCATTGGCCTGCCACTTGCAGCACTTCTTGGATTTAAGTTGAAACTTTATGCTAAGGTGAGACATGGGGGTATTATTTACTAGATGTATATATATATATATATATATATTTTTTTTTTCTGGGTTTCGTTTACCGTCATTCAATTGATCTCAAAAAAGGCAAACTGAAGACAAGATGGGCAGAGAATCCGATCCGAGACAATAATACTTTCATCACTCAATAATTTATTTTATTCTTCAATTTGATCCCGTTGTATACTTAAACTTTGGTACAGGGTTTGTGGATGGGCTCAACAGTCGGCCTCGCATCCCAAGCAGGCACCCTCTTTTTTATTTCATTGCGCACAAAGTGGATTAAGATGGATGCAGCTGTGAACAACTAAAAGGAAACCCCACTTTTGATTTAAGCAACCGTTTGTGAACCTTTTTTTATTATTGTTTGACTCTAGTAGCAGAAGTTCATAAATTTTGTATGAATAGAGGACAACATACCTTTTGTTTGGATGGTTCACTATTTTAGATTTTTGTTTTTCTATTGTGAGATGGGTTTTCGGTACCCAAGAGAAATAATAATCGAAAAAAATTACTTGAGGAATAAGATATATTTAAATAAATTAAATATAATATATATAATAAAATAAATTCATTTTTAAGAGATTAATTTTAAGAATATTGATAAATATTTTAAATTTTTTATCTTAAAATTTTATTTTAAATAATATATAATTATTGATTATAATTTTTATAAAATTTAAGTAATTTAATTATATTTTTTATTAATTAATCGTATATATTATATTATTTAAAATAAAAATTCAAAATACATAATACTACCCTAATTGTCATATTTTGATTAAATAAATTTAGAATTAAATAATTAATTCTTTTTAATTAGAGGCTTGATAATTGCGTTGTATATAGCCCGTGATCGATCTTCGAACAAGCTTATTTAATTATGCTGTACTAGCACTCGTGAGATGTGCGAGTTAATTAATTTCCAAGATGGGTGGGGCCCTGGGTTTGTGCAAAAGAGGGCTCAATGTAATTGCCAATGAATAATAACATTATCTCATGACATCTGGTGGCGTGAACTGTGCGATATTTCGATTTGAATTTTTTATAATCCGTAAGTTTGGGTGAATGATTCTTTAATTTTTATATTTTAAAATAATTTTATTAGAAATTATATTACATTCCTACTTATACTGATTTTTATATTTTAAATTATATTATTAGAGACATTAATGAGAAAAAAATATATGTGAATTTATGAAATTAATTTTCAAAGCAAATTTAAAATCAGTATAATTTTTTATAATTTTAATTTTAAGATTAATTCGGTAAATTATTTTTTTTTATAAAGAATTATTAATAAGATTGTTGCCAAAGTATTAAATATTTCTTTAAATTGATTGTATTAATTTATTTATAAATATTTATTAGTAATAATATTGTTGTAAGAGTACGTCAAATACTAGATATGTCGGACTAACTAATATTTATTTCTAAATTCTAAATATGCTAATATGTAATTATTGATTAATTTTTTAAATAATCTTTTTTATAGATAAAAAATAATGTCGAGAATATTATTGGAAGGGTATTATTATAAAATGGTAAGAAAAAAATTAAGCGTAAGATTGTAAATTATTTAACAACATGAATGTCTTGAGGTAATTTATAAAATATAAGAATTAAATGAATATTTAAATTAAAATATAATGACTAAATTAATATTTATTAGATAAGATTCGAACTTAATAAATAACTAAATAAAATTACTTAAAAATTATTTGTCAGCAAACATATATATGTATATACTTGTTTTAAGTTAGTTATGAGTATTAACTAATTTAATTGATAAAATCTCTTGATTAAAAAGAAAGTGCTGAGGTTGGAACGTTTATATGGCTGGGAAGCAAATTTGGTTGCCATTAGGCAAAAATATCATAGTAGTTTACGTGATTATTTTTCTTTCACTAAATTTACATAGTTTGGTACAAAACCAAACATCTCAAGATTTTCTCTTGATCTAATTTTTTAACAGAACAAATACACTTATATAATTGATAATTAATAAAAATATATATGTATTAAAAGATTCTTAGAATATATGATTAGATCGAAAGATCCTTATTAAAGAAAACACTCACATGCTGAGTTAGGTACACGCCTAGTGCTATGTAGATTGATTCAGTCCTCGAAATCTTGTGTTATATAAAAAGGTATGATTTTTAAACTACCAATGATCATACACGGTGTTTGGTTAATATCGGGCAGGTCTCCTCGAGGCCCTTCCAGCTCGAGTAAAACACCCCGAGGAAAGCTTAACCCGAGCAGCTCTCCAGGTCAAAGCTGGTCAAGGTCGAGAGCTGGGCACTCCTTAGCCAGCTCGAGGTCGTCCTCCAGGTCAAAGCTGGTCAGAGCCGCTCGAGCCCTGAACACTCCTCGCATGCTCGAGGTCACCGGGTTTGGTCAAAGCTGGTCAAGGTCGAAACCAAGCACACCTTTCCTGCTCGTAGAATGTAGGTCCCCGAGCACAACTGGGTTGCGCCAGTCATGGGACGAAGGGAATGTAAGACCCGGTCCAGGGCAACCCGACCCGTTTTCTCAGAATCTTGGCACACCTTTTAATGTCTGACTGGGATCCTACATGGTGTGGTGGTTATACTGTTGCCGGTGGCCGGCACATGCCTCTAAGGTGTCATCATTCCTAGCGCACTTGCCCGACATAGTGATCCGCCACGTGAATCGGGTTAAGGGACAGTAGCTCATCCCTAGGGAATATTCCTCCAATCCTACTGTCGGAGGGCTCGGATACCACTAACGTGGGAGTGGACAAACTGGAAATGGAAAGAGCGGGAAAAATGGAGTATAAAAGGAAACGAAGGGGAACGTTACAGAGGCACTGTTTGAACCCGCGAGCAGAAGGATCGAGGCACTGTTTGAACCCGCGAGCAGAAGGTTCAGACAGTCCTGCTCGAGCTGTTTGGAGGCACTGTTCTAAGGTTCGAGGCACTGTTGAGGCACGCGGGAAAAACTGCATCAACACACGGTATATGAGAATTCCTATATGAATATGCTATATAAATTTCTCAAACCAAAATAAAAAATATAGATCGAATAATAACTCTACTAAAAATGAGATAACTCCCTTATGGAATGAATTTATTGTAGTAATATCTTTTCTAATTTATATGATTGATCATATAGATTCACGGTGCAAAGATTGCCTTTGATCCATCTCTCTTTCTCTCTCTCTTTTTTTCTGTCATATATTAATTAATATCTGGTTGATCAATTACTCCATATTAATGCTCCAATCAATTAGATTTATACCTAGCATAAATTATTATTGCTGTTTATATTTAAAGCAGATGTGATACGGGGACGGTTAGGAGTTGCTACATTCAAGACAAAAGGCATGGTCAATTGAGAATTTTTCCAAAATTTCGAATTTGAATGAACAAAAAATTAAAATAAAAAAAATAGAAAAGGGTTGCCAATGGAGAAATTCACGCAATCTATTACGATCCCTCCACGTGTTACCGAAAGATTTATACAAAAACATTAAAATGATGGACTTAATTTTTTTTAATAATTAATTAAATGTATATATTTATTAAAAAAATTAGGGATATTATCATTTTCCCACCTAAGTTATTCTGACATATCAAGTCAGTACCATGGTTTGTAAAAAACAGCATTTGACTACTAAACATTTAAACTATTATCATTTTACCACAATTCCGTTAAAAATCAGTTAGTATTTAACAGAAAATAAATAACAAGTCCAATTTACCCCTGAAAACATAAAAGACAATTTTGCCCTTCGTGAAATTACAAAAATATCCTAAAAAGTAGCCGTTAGAAGTGAAAAAAACGGCTACTTTTTAGCTTATAAAATCCCTTCCTAAATCCCTTCTTAAGAGCAATTTCAAACACAACATCATCAACACCAGCTGCAACCTCCATTTCCAACACAGCAGCTACACCAGCTGCAACCTCCAAAAACATAACAGCAACTACACCAGCTGCAACCTCCATTTCCAACACAGCAGCTACACCAGCTGCAACCTCCAAAACATAACAAAGAACTACACCATTACAGAACCTCCATTTCCAACACAGCAGCTACACCAGCTGCAACCTCCAAAAACATAATAGCAACTACACCAGCTGCCTCTTTTCAACACCAGCAAAAAATAAGCGCATTTCAAACACACAAATAACTTTATTTTAACACATCAACATCATAAGCACCATTTAAAAAAATATCTACCTATTTTAATCTTCATTCAATACCAAACCTACAACCTTCACACATATAAATTCCAAAAAAAAAAAATTATGGCTTCCAGTAGAAGCCACTCGAGTACTAAGTATAGGGGTCGAGGTAAGAAACCAACAGAAGTTACCTACAAGCCTAAATACTGCAACTGCGGAGTGCAGGCTTGTGCTATGGTATCTACTACATTGGAAAATCCAAATAAATTATTTTGGATATGCAGGTTTAAAAAGTGCAATTTTTGGCAATGGGCGGCAAAAGAAGATATAGAAATTTGTAACAACACATCTGATCGTGGCATAAACCTAAATGAAAATGTAATGAAGATGAATGAAAGGGTAAGATGCATTGAAGTGAAGCTTAAATTAGTCATAGTTTTTATTTGTGGCCTTGTCGTAGGCTTATTTATGAGAAAGTAAGTAATATATGTAGTTTGAGATGTAATAAAACTGAAAAGTAATCAAAAGTGCTATGAATAATAATAGTTTGTGCATTCAAAAAACAGAACAGTAGCCTAATGTACCTAATACAGCAACCTGATGCACTGATAATATAGTTTTTGCATTCAAAAAACAAAACAGTAGCCTAATGTACCTAATACAACAACTTGATGCACTGATAATATAGTTTGTGCATTCAAAAAATAGAACAGTAGCCTAATGTACCTAATACAGCAACTTGATGCACTGATAATATAGTTTGTGCATTCAAAAAATAGAACAGTTGCCTAATGTACCTAATACAGCAACTTGCTGCACCGATAATATAGTTTGTGCATTCAAAAAACAGAATAGTAGCCTAATGTACCTAATACAGCAACCTGATGCACTGATAATATAGTTTGTGTATTAAAAAACATAACAACTTAATGCACTCATAATAGTTTGTGCATTAAAAAGCATAATACACTTATGACAGTTTGTGCATTGTAAATACATATCTTGATGGTAACACTTCACTAACCATATATGATTTGTGAAGCTTGTGAGCCTTGTGTTGGATTTTGAGAAAGCTTATTAGCTGGACAGAGATTATCAGCTTCATATTGGTCTACAAAAAAAATAAAAAATAAAACTTTATTATATAAGTTTTAGGTACTAATAAGTGATGATAACTATATTATTAAACAGTACCTCTTCTACCTCTTCCACTTCCTCAGCCTCTATTGCCTCCTCGGCCTCTATTACCTCCTCGGCCTCTATTACTTCCTCTTCCTCTATTACCCCTTCGGCCTCTATTATCTCCTCTTTCTTCTGCACCACCTACAACCTATTTAAATTGAAATATGTAAATGAATTATCAAAAACTGCTGCAAACTAAAAATTATTATATACTCAAGTACTGGCTGCATTTACCATTTTCTTTGTCCTCTTCGAAGAGCTTGTTGCATTAGAACTTTCTCCCGGTCCACTGACACCCTATTTAAAATTATATATATGTAAATAAAGAATTAAGCTCAATACAGGCAAAAGAAATTAAAACAACAGTAGACTAATACCTGATTCTGATCTCTGATTTGTCTTGATATCGATGGCCTTAATGGGCATTTCCTGACATTGTGATTCATTCCACCACAAAATGAGCAGCAAACATAGAATGATCTATTTTTTTTCACTGGTTCAGTGGCTGCCCTCTTCATTGACTTCTTTGGTCTTCCAATCTTCTTAGTAATTTCAGGTGGAGAAAGTTTTGGCCTATCACACAGGTCCCATGTAACTTTATCAGGGATTGGCTTAAACATCACTCTATAAGTGTTCAAGTATGCTTGTTTGGTGAAGAACTTTGGTAGGTACTCTTCTGTCGTGTGTCTTGCATGACTAATTGCAGCCATAGCATGAGCACAGGGGAGTCCAGCTACTTCCCAATAACCACAATCATAGGACATCATCATCAGATCAACAATAAACCTCCTTGCTGGAAAATAACTCTTATCTTTGACCTGAAAGTAATTGAACTATAATTAAAAGAGGAACATAAAGAAAAAATTAATTGTAACGAAAATGAATCTGATTTATACCTGAAAGTGAAGATCACCGGAAGCCATTGCATTCATTTTGCTTCCTGCCTCAAAAGCTTCATCCAATTCTTTTTTCACTCTTGGTGGAATGTTGGACCAATTATGTGCATTTTTCATTCTCTCTGTGAACAATGTCATAAACATGCATCTGATCTCTTCAAGCATAGTTAGACAAGGCTTTTCTCTGTGGGGTAGGATCCAACTGTTGAAGCACTCTGAAGTATTGTTACTTGTACGGTCCACTTTACAATTCTTGTCATACTCATGTCTTGACCAAGTAAGCCCGAAGAAGCTCCGTCTCCAACCATTGCCATGCCTCTACCTTTTCTTTTTCAACTTTTCCATTGCGGTTGTGTAATCATACTTATTAGTGCTACTGACAGCCCTCCAAAACAGATTCCTCAAACTAACACCAGGATGATCTTTAGAGAAGTTAGCGTATACATGTCTAGCACATGGCCTATGAAATGCAGTAGGCCATGTCATCTCAATTGCTCTTAACAAACCCTTTTGCCTATCAGAGCAAAATGTAATCTGATTTGAGCCATTATCAAAATAGGAATGCAGAATTTCTAAAAACCATCCCCATGTTTCAGTGTTCTCTATCTCACACACTGCTATAGCTAATGAGACCATTCCATTATTAGCATTAATGCCTACAGCAGCTAATAGAACTCCACCATATTTTGATTTCAAATGACATCCCTCTAACCCAATGTATGGCCTACAACCGTTGTTAAATGCATTTCTTTGGGCTGGAAATGCCATAAAGAATCTCTGAAATAGCACTTTATCTGGCCTAGTCATTGTATCGCAAAGTACTTTGCAAATTGCACCAGGATCATGCTTGTGAATTACTGCAGCATATTGAAAGAGATCTTCATAGCCCCTTGCATGGTCTCCATGAATGTCTGTTCTTGCCCTCTCTCTAGCCCTATACAACTTTAAATTCCCTATCCTTACACCAAAAGTCTCTCGCATAAACTCATGAAGAACAGAAATCTTTACATGAGGATCCACAACAACTTTGCTCTTTATTTTCTCTGCTATCCATTTGCTAGTCACATTCACTGACTTTTCAGTCTGTCTGCAGTCATGTTTTTTATGCAACTGTTTGATTACAAATCCACCTTTACCTCTCATTATACCTCCCACCACATACCATGGACAGTTATCACTCTTGCATTTGCCGTAAAATCTCCTACGCTCATTGTACACCTTTGTAATTTCAAAGCTTTTATCCACCATCACTTCAGTTAAGACATGTCTAAAGTGGTCAACATCATCAAATACATCTCCTAGCCTTAACCTATGCTTTCCATCAGGTCCTGGTTTATACATATGCACTTCAATATAATCTTTCAATTTAGTAGTGCCTAGATCATAGTCTGAATCAGATGTATCCGCCAATAGCTGAGGATTTGAGTGGATTAATTCATTTTCAGAACTAGATCCCGTATCATCTATAACTTCTGCACCACCCTTAGCATCAAATTCCTTGTCAAAATCTGATAACCAATCATCATTATCAGTCCCATGCCTAACATTTTGCGGTCTATCTCTGTCTTCAGTTCTAGAAGGTACTTCATCATCATCATCAATCTTATCCCCAATATTCTCATGTATGCCTCCAGTTGTAAGTGGTAGTTCATTTCCATTATCGTTCATTGATTGAATTTGCTCGGCAGATAGATTAACTCCTAAGCTATGTAGCATGACTTGTATTACTCCACCAAGTGGCAGATCAGGAAGTAGAGCTGGAAACACAGTGACTTCAAACATTGTCACTTTCAATGAGTCATGTACATTGAACAAATACTTCAAGACTGCCTCAGAATTTATAATAACTTCCCGTTCGTTCTTTGGGTTCGTGATAGCTAACTGCACACTTTGAGGAGTAGTCAACCCATCTTTACTTGTAATCTTCACTGCCTCATTCTTCATCTGCAATAAAGTGTATTCTTCTGGGTCAATCAACCCTTTATGATATCTTTCTCCTTTGTAGATTATATGCAGTTGTATTGGTAACATGATCTACAAAATAAATAAAACAAGAGGATAAATTAACATAACAGGAACTTGCATAACAACAGAATTTAGAATTTAACTATAAAAAATAAACAATGAAAAAAATTTCAAGACTACACCAGCAAGCTCAATCCATTTTTAAACATTAGCAAGCTCATTTTAACGCCAGCAACCAAGACATTTCAAAGATAATGACTCTATTTCAAAATTAACACTTTATCATTCAAAAACCAGCAACCATAAGCCACTGTAAACACTATAATTCATCCAAGCTAAAAAATTATGGCCAATCACCGAGATTACAGCAAAACGAAAAATGCATGTAAGTTTGATGATTACAAATTCTATCGCAAATTAAAATTAAAATTCAATCGTAAAATTACGAAAAATGCATGTAATCACAAGTCAAAGCAGTTTAATTAAGTAAAGAATAATGAACAATAAGCAAAAAGAAAAAAGAAAAAAAAGTCAATAACTCACAATGGACAGAGTAGAAGACAGTAGAGATGACAACTAATCTGCTCTGAGAGTGAAAGAGAGATGCGTCGGTGACGATGCGTCGGTGACGATCAGAGAAGTCAGAGATGGAGCAAGAGAGAGAGGGGCTGATTTCGATTTCTAGGGCTACATGACTAATGGCTTGATGATTATACAGCTTCATAAACGCAGCGTTTTGCAATCTTGAGAAATGTCCAAAATGCCCTTATAATGCATGACTAATGGTTTGTTATTTTACAATTGCAAAACGCAACGTTTTGCAATCGCGAGAAATGGCCAATATGCCCTTGTGACGTCAATAAAATTTTTAACTAGATAACGGAATTGTGGTAAAATGATAACAGTTTAAATGTTTAGTAGTCAAATGCTGTTTTTTACAAACCATGGTACTGACTTGATATGTCAGAATAACTTAAGTGGGAAAATAATAATATCCCAAAAAATTAATTTAATTATTACATATTTAATTATTATTAAAAAATAAGAAAAATTAAAAAAATTTAAAAAAATTCTTATCCTAAAATGATAATTCAAAGGATTGTGAGATTTATTTATTGAACCACGTGCTTTCATCCGCATGGCATAAATTTTCATATCTTTATGTTTGTTTCGTCCAACATTATCTTAGTAAAAGGACAAGAAATTGTTAAGCTGTAAGTTATGTAATTAAAATCCCAATGAAATCCACGTAACTGTCACAAATTGTAAAAACGAGATAATATGTATTTAGATTGTATTATTTAAGTTTAAAGAGTTGATAACTTCCGAGTAAGGTTAGTTTTGTGTTTGATGAAAGCACACTTGTAATCCATCAATTCGAATTATTAATTACTATTATTTTCCGGATAAAACGAGATAATAATAATAATATTATGCCCACTGGTGGATCAACATGGATCAGCATGTGATCAGCAGAGGCTTGGCCCAAAAAAAATATATAAGAAAAAGTATTTGGATTTCAAATTAACCCCTGTTAATCTATTATTATAATTCCTATAATTGTTTGAACACAACAGGCTGAACTTTAAAGAGGAAAGATGGATGCTGAGGAGCTTATACCTAAATGGGAGGCCATAACACTAAAATCAGAAGAAGATAATATGATTAGCTTTGTAGGAAGGATGAAAGTAAAGGGGGAAAAACTTGCAGCGCACTGCCTCATTAGGAAGATTCTTCAAACACGCAGTGTGCTTCGTGAAGGTCTAAGGGCTGCTATGCAACAAGCCTGGAGAACTACCAAAGAATTGAAAGTCGAAAGCTTGGGAGACAATATTTTCATTTTCAAGTTTGCCTCAGAGAGTGAGAAAAAGAGGATTCTGTATGGAGGCCCATGACATTTTGACAGACTGTTAATGGTCATCACGGAACCGACAGGTGTTGGTAATGTTAAAAAACAGGATTTCACCCACGCCTCTTTTTGGGTGCACATTCACAACATGCTAATAATGTGTATGGACAAAGAGATAATTCAGGAGATAGGGGGGAGAATTGGTGAGGTTCAAGAAGTAGAAACAGGAGAATGTATTGGCCTTTTTGCTCGCATTAGAGTATTGGTGAATGTTCCACAACCGCTAACGAAAAGGTTGATATTAAAATTAGAAGATGAGAGACGATATCAATGCGGGTGGCCTCTGAAAAATTACCGGAATTCTGTTTCTGTTGTGGATTAATTGGACATCAATACAAAGAATTTCTTGAATACAAAGGGCAGCCAAAAGAAGAATTAACATATGGAGTCTGGATGAAAGCACAAACAAGAGCCGAACGAGCAAGGCAGACTCAGGACAAAGAGCATTGGAAAGGAGAGACAAGATCATCAAGCACAGTGCCTGTAAGCCGTGAGCAGTCGAATCAGCATCAAAGGGAAATGGGTCAAGCCAAACCAGATGGGGGAGATGGATCCAGGTCATCCCAACCCAAAATAGGGATTAACGCAAAGCCAATGAAAAGCAGTCAGGTGGAAGGAGTAGGTGAGGTTTTTCATTAATAGAAGGTGGGGAAGAAAATAGGCTGTAGGCTAGATCGCAGCAGGAAAATAGCTGCAACAGGTACGGAGCTGAGGCCTAGAGAGGGGAGCACTGTGGAGGGAAAAACGAAAGAAAAAGAGCGGGAAAAGGGGATGCTCATTGGAAATACAATTTTGGACTCAACGGGCCTGAAAAATTTAGAAATGAGCCAACAATAGGTGAGAAGAATGGCTGATGAAGCTGTGACAAATAAAAATACAAAGGCTAAAGGGAGGAAGTGGAAACTTCAGGCTAGGGAAAGAGCTATCAAGGGAGTGCAAGTAATTGGGCCTATTTCATTAAAAAAGAATATGAGGGAGGGGATAAGCCCAAGTCTAGAATGCAAGAAAAAATGAAACGGAAGCCCTGTTGTTTCGCGGGCAAATCAGCTAGGGGTGGGCACGGTTCAGTTCGGTTCGGTTCGGTTCAAAATTTAACAGAACCAATTTAAATCGGTTCTTATTTAAAAAGAACTAAATAAAAACTAAATAAATAAAGAACCAAACATGAACCGAACCATTTGGTTTGGTTCTGGTTCGGCTCGGATTTTTCGGTTCTATGCTTATTACGCCTTATTTTTAAATTTTTAAATTTATAGTCCATTATACTTCATTAATCGAATAAATTTTGCATCACAATTTTATTACAAATACTGAAATATTGACAATAAATAAAAATATTCAAAACACATTTAAAAATATAAATTTAAACTCAACCTCAAATGCACCATCTATATAAACATAAAATTACAAAGACTAAAAACATAAAAATAACAATAGTTACAACACAAAATACAAAAATTACAAACAAATATCAACAACATTCTCACATTTTCATGATTTCATTACTCATCAACATGCATTTTCTAATTTCCAGCTCAATGTTTGAATCTATAAAAAAATTTAAAACAACATTAAATAATTAAATAAACAAATTATGAAAACAAGATACTATTTTTTTTCTAATTAAAAAAATTTATTAACCAAAAACATCAATCGATGTACCATTTGCTCTTGTTGAGATTTCATTGGCCTAAAAAATTCTCTAAGAAATTAAAACAATTATATTAAAATCATTAATTCTTTAAACAAAATATTAAAAATGAGATAACAAAAAATAGCATAATAAATAACAATATTACCTGTTTTAATTAATTCATAAAATTTAGCTTCCTCCTGACTTAGTTGTATTATACACTCTCCTAATAGAGTTGAGCGAAACCAATTTTGAGTGCAGATCAATGACTCAACAGTTTTATTAATTTATAAGTTTTGATTTTAGGATTTGTTTTATGGTGAAAATATTATATATATATATATATAGTAGTAATTGTGTGTGTGTGAGTTTATTGTAACAATTTAAGATAACTAATAAAAATGTAATATGTTTTAAAACTTAATAAAATTATAAAAATATTCCGGTTTTTCGGTTCGGTTCTTCGGTTATGCATTATGAACCAAATCCCGAACCATTGTTTCGGTTTTTTTATATAACTATATGTTCGGTTCTTTATAAAAAAAACCGATCCGTAACCGAACCAAACCACCGGTTCAATGCGGGTTTTTTTAGGCCACGGTTTTTTTGCCCAGCCCTAAATTCAGCTACAATTTTCTTCTCCTTCAACAAAGCTCAAATTAGTATGGGAAGAAGAAACACAGCTGGTGATGAATGATGATGGGGTGGTAATGGAGAATTTATCGGAGTGGAAAAACTTTCCCGAGAGCGAAGCGACTTGGGAACGTGAAGAAGACTTGTGGTAGTTCGCGGAGCACATCTAAAAGTTCAAGCACGAGAGCACAACGAGGATGCCGCGAGCATAGGTGGGGGAGGATGTCATGGGCCGCGCAACTAGAGCCTAAAATAGCCTAAGGAAATGAGCCAAGATGTGCTAGTTTGGCCCAATTCCAGAAACTTCCTTAAAATTTCAGCAACTCTAGCGCACTTGTACATAAATTAGATTTCTTTAGAAAATGGTCACATGTACATAAAATTCTCTATGATAGAATTTCTAGAGTTAGGAAAACCTCCCTATAAATATGAATGAGCATTTGCTATTTGGGCATCAAGCAATCAACTCGAACAACTCAATCAACAAAGCATTAAAGCACTTTTGCAAGCTCTTTTGTAAGTTTTCTTTCGAGTAATACAATTTCTGCATTTTGGCTACATTGCTCTAACTCTCTTTTTTTTAGCATTTCGGAAAGTCTTTTGGCTTAGCTATTGAAAAGTTCAAAGGCTTACTTAGTAACATCCCGACAAAAGTTGTTTAAGTGCCGCACGGGTTTGTTACACAAAACACTCATCCCGTGACAACTAGCTCTTTAACCAAGTTACCGAGAACAGTCAAATCACACAATTCACTGGCTTCTCCTCTAAGGAAAAGGAAGTAAAAAAACCCCACATTTTCTTTCCTATATCACCTATACCAATCCGAAGCTAACCCCTGCACCTGATTGGTAGGTTTCCTAGTCTGGTTATGGCCCTGCTATAACACATGAGAAAGGCTTAATTTATGATGATAGTGGGAATTCTGGAGAATTGAACTTCAAAAAGCCAACATAGGCTTGTGGCATGCAATTAAGTCTGTGAACAGTGGTAAGCCTCGTAAATGGCCCATAAAGCAACTCGTAAGGAGCAAGGCCAAGTTGAGGATTGGTGTCAAGAGGCATAGAGATGCAATGGAAGTTGACCCATCGTCCTTAAAGAAAAAGAGAGATTTGGGACAGTTTAATTTTTCCATGATATCCTACTAAGTTTCTAGTCTGACAGGAGATACCTTTATTTAGCAACAAATTTTTGAAGAAGATGTGGATCATGATGGTTTTTATGATGTTTATATATCGGTGAAGGCTGGCTTCCAGCCCGGCCGGCAGCCATGAATCTCATTTGTTGGAACGTTCGGGGCTTAAGGAACACTTGAACGTTCAGAAATCATAAATTTTTTCTCTAACGGGTCAGACCATGCGTTTTATTTTTATGTGAAACAAAGATGTTGACTATCCAATGCAGAGTATTAAAAGAAAGTTAGGTTTTGACAATTATTTTGTAGTAGATCGAAAAGGTTTAAGTGATGTACTTGCACTGTTGTGGATGGATGATGTTGACGTTAGTATTGTTTCTTATAGCAGCACCATATAGATTGTGAAATAATTATGGAAGATGGTGATCCTTGGCATTTTAGAAGGGCTTTACACGCACCCATATAGCTCTCAGAGAGTGCGCTTTTAGAATTTTTTGAAAAGATTAGCTCAACTTAGTCATCTACCATGGTTATGTGGGCACTTTAATGAGATTCTCACGGTGCAAGAGAAAGAAGGGGTTCGTTCACGAAATTTGGGTGGTGTGTTGGAGTTTAAAGACACAGTCATGAAGTGTGGTCTTTCTGATTTGGGCTGCAAGGGTATGCCTTTTACTTGGACAAATCAAAGGTTTGAGGAAGGCCTGGTTAAAGAGCAGTTAGACAGATTTTTATGTTTGGAGTAGTAGCGAAATCGATTTCCCAATTTTTTGGTTACTCATAAGGCGGTTGGGGGGCTTTGATCATTTGCCAATAGGGAATGAATTTAACAAACACGGGAAGAGTATCAGAGATAGAAAGGATAGATGGGGTTAAATATTTTATTTTGAGGATTAGTAGTACTCGTATAATGATTGCATGCAAAAGATTAATTGAGCTTTCATGGTGTGAAGCTAGTGCTTTGAATGGCAACAATCCTATTTCTATATTTCTACGTAAAGTGGAAAGTTTTTGAAGGAAGCGTTGAACACTTGGACTAAGAAAAATTTGGTAAGAGGAATAGAAGTTGGTGGCATTGGGGAATCAATATACAAATTTAACAATGCTCCTATGAGTTTAATAGACTGTGAGGCTATTAAGAAAGTAGAAACTGAGATTGATAATATTTTGCGGGATGAAGACATTAGGTGGAGGCAATGACCAAGGGCTGTTTGGCTTATGGAAGGAGATCATAATACCAGATTTTTTTTGTGCTAACGCTTCAGCTAGATGAAGAAGAAATAGGATTGATGGGCTATTGGATTCTGATAACAGATGGAGGGAAGGGCTTGAAGAACTTGCAGTAGAGGTGTGCAATTATTTTACTAATCCATTCACCTCGAAAAATCCTTCTCATGATTCAATTGATAATGTTATTAGTGGTTTGGAGCCCAAAGTAACAGAAGATATGAATTTGATGCTAGACGAAGCCTTTAAAATGGAGGAAATCTATCAAGCCCTTTTTCAGATGCATCCTTGTAAAGCTCCAGGACTTGATGGATTAAATGCTGGATTTTTTCAAAAATTTTGGCATATCATTAGTGAGTAACAAATGTTTGTCTTCATGTTATGAATGATGGGGGAGACGTCTCTTCTTTAAATAAAATTTACATTGCTCTGATGCCTAAAATTAAAGAGCCAAAAAGAGTATATGAATTCAGGCCTATTAGTCTATGTAATATTATCAATAAAATTATTATGAAAACATTGGCTAATAGACTAAAGCTGATTTTAGAAAAATAATTTCCCCTAATCAAAGCGCTTTTGTGCCTGGTAGACTTATTATGGACAACATAATTGTGGGTTTTAAATATTTACATAAAATTAGATGTAAGAAAAAGGGGAAAAATGGCATGGTGGTCTGAAGTTGGATATTAATAAGGCTTACGATCGCGTAGAATGGAATTTTCATGTAGAAATGGAATCTTCTTGCAAGGGCTAAAAGTTGGCTTTTCTAGAAAATGGGTTGATCTTATCATGCGTTGTATTACAACTTCTTCATTTTCTGTGTTAATTAATGGAGTTCCTTCAGGCAATATAATGCATCAAAGAGGATTAAGGCAAGGCTGCCCACTCTCTCCTTATCTATTTATTTTATATGCTGAAGCTTTTTCATGTTTATTATAAAATGCTGTTAATGCGAACGTAATTTATGGTGTTGATTTTGGGCGACATGGTCCTTTTGTTTCTCACCTTTTTTGTGTGCAGATGACAGCCTCATTTTTGAACAGAATATTTGAGAAGTACTCAAAGGCTTCTTGCCAGTTGTTTAATTAAAGAAATCTTCAATGCTTCTCAGCCCCAACATGCGAAGTGATGTTTTTGCAGAGTTGAAAGAGGTTTTCCAACTATAGGTCGTATCTCTCATTATGAGAAATATTTAGGTTTGCCTTCAATGCTTGGTAAATCTAAATATCAATATTTCAGTGAGCTGAAGGAGAAAGTTTGTAACAAGCTTAATTGCTAGAAATCAAGATTGTTTTCTAGTTGGGTAAAGAGGAGTTGATCAAAGCTGTGGTCTAGCCAATCCCAACCTTCGCCATGAGTGTTTTTAAGCTTCCTTCTATCCTTTGTGATGATATTCAAAATGCGTTGTAAAATTAGTGGGGATCTCATGTAAAGGCAAGAAGTATTCACTGGATGAATTGGAAAAAGATATTGTGCCAAAAAAGATGGTGGATTAGGCTTTCGTGATCTTGGAGCTTTTAATTAAGCTCTTCTTGGCAAGCAATGGTGGAGGTTGATTCATTGTCCAAAATCATTAATGTCTAGGGTGCTCAGGGCTAGATATTTCTCATGAGGGGATTTTATGAAAAGTAAATTGGGGTCCAACATAACAGAAGTTTAATGTTTGTTGAAATGAAAATAAAAGTTTCTAAATAATATCAATTTTATTAAAAGAAAACTGAATTAATAAAATTAGGGTTTTGAGGCCATTTTATAACAAATCTAAATATTACAAATTTATCAAAATAGACAAATCTAAAATATAATTCTATAATAAAATTCTCCTATTTGAAATAAGAAAGATAAAGAAAACAGAAACCAAATTCAAGTTGAAAAAAAAGAAGATAAAAATCCTAGAAGAATCGGGAAAATAAGAAATCTAAAAATGACTAAGAAAGAAAAGGACTTTTCGGGTCAAGCATAGACTAGAACAACTTTAATAGTTTTAAGTTTTGATCATCTCGTCGTAAGCTTCAAAATGATATATTATACACTGAAAACGAACACTTGTAGTCAAAGTTATGTCTTATGGAAGATACCCTATTCGCAATACACAACACCCTACATCAGGCCCCCTCACTTAAAAAAGAACTTGTTCTTGAGTTAGGGCCGGACAACTCCTCATCATTGGGATGATTGTTGAACAAATCAGCTACATTGAAAGTGTGAGAGACATTTCAATTTTTAGGTAATTGAAGTACATAAACATTATCATGAATTTTTGTAGCCACACAAAACGGTCCATGCTTGTGCTTCTCTAATTTAGCACAAATGCCAAGAAATCGACTCTGCCGCAGGTATGCCATCACTAAATCATCCTTAGCAAACACTTTCTTACTCCGATACTTGTCCGCTTTAGCCTTGTACTTTGTATCGGTAGTCTTCAAGTCAGTTCGAACTTCTGCTTGTATCTTAAAAGCCTTTTCTGCTGTATTATATACTGCATTGCGTTCTCTAATTGTAGCTACTGATGACATGACAGCCAAGCCACAAACTTGTTTTGGAGAACTCGTATAGACAATCTTAAAAGGTGCCTTACTAGTAGAGCAATTCACCATGCTGTTGTAAGTGAATTCAACTTGAGGCAATGTAGCTTTTCAGTTCTATTGCATGTCACCAAAGAATAAATTTGTCACTGAAACAGCATATTCGGTTTTCTTACATGCAATAAAATATGCCATCTTTGAAAACTTGTCCACCACAACTAATATCGAATCTCGACCCGTCCTTGTACGCGGCAACCCTAACACAAAATCCATAGACATATCTAACTAAATATTTTTAAGAACAGGTAAAGGTATATACAAACTAGTATTCTGCGCATGTACCTTGCTCTCTTAGTATATCCGATAGCTCTAAATAATCTTGTGCACGTCTCTATTTAGTTGAAGCCAATAATAATGCTCCTCTGCAGGCGCTTTAGTCTCGTCTCGACCCATGTGTTCGCCTAATCCTCCTCCATACAACTCATGGATAATCTATTCTTGCAAAGAACTTCAAGACACATATAACTAGTTGAACTTGAATAAATATCCATCATATATTAAGAAATCCTCCGCATTCTAATAGTTAATACAACGATCCCAAATGTATACAAAGTCCACATACATTGTCAGGCCATAATTGAACCTTTTATAAAACATTGTCAGGTCATGAAAACTCATAACTTCACCCACTGTCTTGGGTTTAGGCCATTCTCTAATGACTTGTATCTTCAACTCAATAGCCTGAATTTTATCCGCACTAACAATAAAACCTAAAAACTCCACATTATTCTGTTGGAATTTATACTTCTTTAGATTAATGTAAAGTTGGTTTCTTCTTAACACTTCTAAAAGCATCCTCAAATACTCTAAATACGTCACCATATCAACAGAATATACAAAATATGATCAAAATATACCACAACAAATTTACAAGAAAATGGTTTAAGAACCTAGTTCATTAAATACATGAAGGTACTTAGTGTGTTGGACAATCTGAATTGCATCACGAACCACTCATACAGCCCTTTCTTCATCTTGAATGCTGTCTTCCATTCATCTCCATGCTTAATTCAAATTTGATGATACTAACTCCGCAAATCTATCTTTGAAAAAACCTGAGCACCGTCGAACTAGTCTAATAAATCTTGCAAGATAGGAATGGAAGATTAATACTTCATGGTAATCTGGTTGATTCGTCTGCTATCCACACACATTCTTGAACTCCCATCCTTTTTAAATACCAATAATGTTGGTACAGCACATGGACTTATGTTCTCACGAATGAATCCCTTGAGCAATAACTTGTCAACCTGTCCTTGCAAAATTGCATGCTCATGCGGACTCATGCAATAATGGGGCAAATTAGATAAACTTGCAATAGGGACTAGATCTATATGATGCTGAATATCTAGTAAAAATGGTAGTCCATCCAGCATGTCCAATAGTGTAATGTCAGTAAACTTATCTAACAGTTGCTGTATTTCCCCAGGAATAGGCTTCTCATCGAGTTTATTCTCTTTCTGTAGTTTATTACACCCATATCAATCTTCTTATATATAATTCTTGACAATAGCCAGAAAATTCTTTCCTTCGACTTTAGAATTTTTTTTCTTGTTCGTCAAAGGTACTAAATGAACCTTATTTCTATTTCACCAAAACTCATATACATTATCTCTTCTCCTATGGATTACATCTATATCAAACTGCCAGGGTATGCCCAATAATACATGGCATGCATCCATATCCACATCACTCTCATACACTTTCCCAATGAAAAAAAGAACTCGACACACCTCTGTCCCTCATGTTTCTGTTCCCTTTTTTATCCACCATATTCTATAAGGTATTGGATGCTTTTTTCTCGAAAACCCCATCACATCAACCGGCACATTGGACACTATATTCTCACTATTGTCGATGTTAATTATCATGTTGCACACCTTTTCATTGATAGTGCCATAAATTCTGAAATTTTATTGCGTTGATAGTGCCATATATTCTGAAATTTCAGCAGCTCTCCTTTATCTACCTCTAACTTCAAGGCTTCTTCATCATCCACATCATCATTTGCATCTGCCTCGTCAATTTCAGCATCTACCAAATTCAAATTTTTTTGACAATATTCATTCGATCAATGTTCTGATTCTCCACACTTTAAAAAATTATCAACATTGGCTTTGCGTATGGATTGTTCTGTATTTGTGGTTGGAGCTGCTGCCTTGATGGCTGCTACCTAAGAGGTTGCTGCCTTAGCTACTGTTGTACCGGTTGTTGTGTCTGACTATTATTATCCCATACTTTCTATTTATTTTTAACCCTATAACTGCTTGGTCTGTTTTGTACTCCAAGGAATTACCGCTGCTGGGTTCTATAAACAATACGCTACTTTCGTTCTTCTAACTTCTTTGCTCTAGCAACCGCTGTACCTATATCCTAAATTGTATCTATAATGTCATCCTGCAATTCTTGTTTTAATCTGCCAAGATATTTCGAAACTGTCCGAAACTCTAGCTCATCCATGTTATTTCTTGTGTGCATATAATAAAATTCTTTTTTATATTCATCCACACTACAATTTCCTTGCTAAAAATTCTGTTATTTCACATATAACTGCTACTAGTAATCTGGTGGCAGAAAATATTCTTTCATTAACCTTTGCATTCTAGGCTATGCTTTGATTAATGGCTTCCGTGCAACTCTTCTTCGATTCTATAAGTTTTGCCATCATGCAGATATTGCACTCTTCAATTTAAAAGCCACAAGCTTAAGCTGCTTATCCTGGAGAATATTCATATACTGGAAGAAAATTTCTACATCCATTATCTAGTCTAAAAATTCTTCAACATGCATCCCCTATGGAAATCAGTGATAACAATATTTATCCTGTAATCTGAACTCTTCCCTCGCCTCCTTTCATAATCCTCAGCGTTTTTTTTTCCTTCGAATCGCTATCTAACTCTTCCCACAGGCGCGACTGCACTTGCCTCGCTAGTTCTAAATTTTGAGAAGCTACTTCGCTAATGATGCCCTGAGGTACTATTGCTGTATGGTGATTATTCTGAGGTTATTCTTGCAGTTTAATTTCTTCAATAACTTCCTTATGGTTATCTCTTTCCCTCAATCTTCTCTCTATATTATTCATAGAAAACGTGAGACCCTCGATTGCTTACTCTATAGCTGCCAATCTCGGGTTATCCGCATTGTCCTTGTTTTGCAAGACTGCTTCTACAACCCTCGATTCCTTGTTCGTGTGGTCGTACCATGGTAACAAGTGAACTTACTCTGATACCAACTAATGAAGCGAAAGCTTAATGTTTATTGAAACGAAAATAAATGTTTCTGAATAATACTAATTTTATTGAAAAAAAACTGAACGAATAAAACTAAGATTTTGAGGTCTTTTTATAACAAACTTAAATATCGTAAAATTTATCAAAATAGGCAAATCCGAAATATAATTCTATAATAAATTTCTCCTATCCGAAATAAGCAAGACAAAGAAAATGGAAACCAAATCCAAGTTGGAAAAAAAAAAGATAAAAATCTAGAAGAATTAGGAAAAATAGGAAAAAGTCTTAAAATTTAAAAATGACAAGGAAAGAAAGGAAATTTTTAGGCCGAGCACAGACTAAAATGACTTTGGTAGTTCTGGGTTTTGTTCATTTGTCGTAAGTTTTGAAATAGTATATTATACGCTAAAACCGACACTTGTTGCTAAAGTTATACCTTTCACAAGGTACTTTGTTCACAATACATAATACTCTACATTAGAGTCGAGCCCTTTGTATATACAGAGGAGTTTATTTTGGCAGTTAGAAGTAATAGAGAATGGTTCTAGATGGCAGGTAGATGATGGTAAATCAATTGTTGTCTACTCAGATAAATAGTTGCCAAGACCCCACACATTCAAGCTAGTATCACCAAAGCTTTTGCCCGACGATACTAGAGTGGCTGAACTTATTGATAGAGGGGGTTGTTGGAATGAACAATTGATTTGACAAAAGCTTCTCCCAGTTGATGCTGAGTTAATTCTAAAAATTCCTCTTCCTCGTGTTTCGAGACAAGATAAATTAATTTGACATCATGACAAAAGAAGAATTTATTTAGTGAAGAGTGGGTATCTAGAATCTTTATTGATGAAGCTTCCTGAGAATCCTTTTTGCTCCAATGATACTCAAGGTGAATTTAAGTTGATGTGGTCTTGTTGCGTACTAAACAAAATTAAAATATTTTTTTGAAGGGCCATCAACAACTTGCTGCCAACTTACGGAACTCTTTATGAGGAAAATTTTTAGTGATTCTTGGTTTTATGTAAACTTGATTGTGAGACTACTATACATGATCTGGTGAAGTGTAGTTATGCTAAAAAGATTTGGAAGCTCTCCTCTTTTGGTGCTTTGTGGGAAAGTCCTCATTCAAGTTTCAAAGAGCTGGCCTAGTCTATAATGGACAAGGGTAAGAGAGATGCTTTTGGTTTGTTTATGGTGACAGCCTGGAGTATTTCGAATCCACGGAATAATTGGATGTTTAAACCAAGCAATTGTTGTTCATTACTAACCTATAATAGGGCATGGATCTATTGCATTCTTATAGATCTCTCCAACAGCATTCTTCAGACTAGCCGGTCTTGGGATGAAATTCTTCCATTCAACACTGGTCCTTCTGATTTTCCTTGGTATAAAATGAATATAGATGCCGCAGTAAATTATGATGGAGGATTGGTTGGTTTAGGAGCAATCATAAGGAACTCTCGAGGAGAAGCCTTGGTTGCAGCAACTTGGAGATATCATTTCCCGGATGATGTTGAATTTGTTGAAGCACTCGCTATTTATGAAGGTTTAAAGATGGCCAAATTGATAGAGCTTCATCCTTTAATTATTGAATCATATTTGCAAAATGTTATTAGATCGATTACTAGCAAGCTCGCAAGCTGGAGCGAGATTGGATGGCTAGTTGAGGAGATTCAAGATCTGGTTAAGGGTGTTACTAATATTGTGTTTAAGTTTGTCCTTAGAGTTTGTAATTTAGTGACTCACAAGTTGTCTAAATTGATATTTCTGAAGCCAAATTATTGTCTTTGGTTAAAAGAAGCTCCTGCCGGGCTCTCAGTTTTGTTATCTTGTGATAATCATTTGTCTAATTAATAAATATCTATTTTCATTCAAAACAAAAAATTATAAATTTAATCGGCAATGCGGGAAAGATTCCTATGGGTATGGACACCTATGCCAATTTGAATTAGAAGTGGAAAACGAAATGGAGACATTTGTTGAGAGATTTTGCAAACCGTAAAGCAAGATTGTTCTGGCTGCTGGTCTTGGTATCTATTCTCTTGTTCCACTCATTACTGTGGAAATTTTGTGAATAATTTATGGTGGGAACTAAAAAATGGAGAAAATTTGAAACCAAATAATTAATGAAACGAAAATGTGTGGTTGATAGTAAGTCAAGGTTCCTTCCATTTTTATGTATATGCTCAGAAATAAAGTGCCATTATTTGCCCTTTTTGTCAAGATTAGCAGCTTGTTGTCAAGATTTGTGGCTTGTGACCGTCGAATTCTTTCACGTGACTACAATCTATTTTGTAAACATGCCATGGCTGTGCCGTATTCTTATCAAAAGTCATTTGTCCCATGTATAAGTAGAATGCTTTTCTGTTCTTTACTATAAACTTGCATCCATCTCACTTAGGTCTTAGCTAGGTTTCTGTATCTATTAAAAAGACCAATTTGACTATGAGCTTATTCTACTTCTTTGTTCCAACGTTATTATTGCTACACTGTTTCATGGCTAGCTTAGCTATGAGTCCGGGTACTGTTAAAAACATTACAGCTGATCAATTGCTCTTCTTACATTTAAAGCCAATGTCATTGATCCTTGGTGTGTTTTGTCCAATAATTGGTCCATCTCTTACCCAATATGCAGCTGGGTCTACAAAGCACCAAGGTTCCTCCACAATTAGGAAATCTCTCATTCTTGGCTGGTAATCAATTTCAAGGTTTTATCCCAGATGCATTTGGAAGTTTGACAAGCTTGGAATTCTTAGATCTCTCCAATAACAATCTCTCTGGTAAAATTTCTAAGTCATTGGAGGCGCTTTTACATCTGAAACAACTAAATATGTCATACAATAGGTTAGAAGGGGAAATTCCTATCGAGGGGCCTTTCAGAAACATCTCAGCTCAATCATTTATTTGGAATTATGCACTTTGCGGTCCACCAAGACTCCAAGTCCCACCTTGCAATGAAGATAATAGCAGAGGATCCAAGAAAAATACTCTACTGATCCTGAAATATATTTTGCCCCTGATAATATCCATTGCATTAATAGTAATTTTCATTCTCTTCTGTATAAGAAGCCGAAATAGAAGTACAAAAATCTGAATCTGGAGGATTTGTTATCTCTGGCAGCATGGAAAAGAATATCCTATCTAGATATTCAACGGGCAACTGATGGATTTAATGAATGCAACTTGCTTGGTATAGGTAGCTTCGGATCAGTATATAAAGGAACATTTTCTGATGGGACTATTGTCAAAATGAAGGTTTTCAATATGCGGCTAGAGAGAGCGTTTAGGAGTTTGGACTCAGAATGTGAAATACTACAAAATGTTCATCATCGAAATCTTGTAAAAATCATTAGCAGCTGTTGTAATCCAGATATTAAAGCCTTGGTACTTGAGTTCATGCCCAACAGTAGTCTTGAGAAGTGGTTGTATTCTCACAACTATTTTCTAGAAATCTCAGACAGGTTGAATATAATGATAGACGTGGCATTGGCTTTTGAGTATCTCCATCACAATCATTCAACACTTGTGGTTCACTGTGATTTGAAGCCCATCAACATTCTCATAGATGAAAATATGGTTGCTCATGTCAGTGACTTTGGTATTTCTAAACTCTTCAGGTGAAAGCGAAGATTCTGTGACACAAACCATGACAATGGCTACAATTGGTTATATGGCACCAGGTAAAGTTTTAAGTCTAATTCAAATTTTTGCTCTTTTTCAAGATCAGGACAAATTTAGGTCGCCTTGATTATCATTTGCTTCATAATGTGATATCTTTCTGATAAGTCGAAATTATTAAATGTAGGGTACGGATCAGAGAGAATTGTTTCAGCCAAATGTGATGTCTATAGTTATGGTATTTTATTGATGGAAACTTTTACAATAAAGAAGCCTACGGACGAAATGTTTATTGGAGAAATGAATTTAAAGAAGTGGGTGAATGAGTCATTACCTCAAGGATTAACTGAAGTAGCTGATGCAAATTTGCTGCGAGAAGAGCAAGATTTTTCTGCCAAAATGAATTGTTTATTAAGCATCATGGATTTGGCATTGGATTGTTGTATGGAGTCACCTGACCAGAGGATACATATGACAGATGCTCCAGTAATGCTCAGAAAGATCAAAGTGAAGTTTCTGGACGATGTCACTGCAACTAATTAATGTTTGCTTAAAGAGCTGCTTGCTTCTTTTATATTATAAGAAAATAGCCCAGCCCAAGACCGCTGTGGCATGCCCTGTTTACAGCTGCTTATCCTCTTATGTGTGTGTGTTAACTTTGTGCGTACTCATTCTTGTTTGTGCTTGTGGAATAAAAGCCATTATACGGCTTTCTCAAAGTCTAAAGGCATATCAATTATTATTTTAGGAGAGATTTCTCATATGAATATTCAACACTTCCCATTAAACATCAGAGGCCCAAGCAAATAAAAATTTGATTGGACTATCAATTACTCCACCGGACAATCCTCACATGGCAGAATCTATAAGCATTAATTCAACAACCTTGTGGTACAATACTACACACAGATCATTCTACACTCTCAAAAAGTACTTTGTCAATGTGAAAGTTTATTGTCTTAGAATTACAATAGGCACAGTAGTAAAAACTTTTTGTTGCTGTGAGAAATTTTTGCTTCACTTCGAAATCAATGCCATTCGAGGAATTTTGAAGTACTACTTGCACGAGTTCTTGCATGTCGGAGTCTATTTGGATATGATCAATGCCAACATTGGTGCCGCTAGTGTCATGTACCTGAAGAAATCAAAATTATAAAATAAGTAAATGTGAATAAATAATGTTTCAAAAATGCAGTGGAGAGGAGAGCATTATTCTGAATGTACTTGATATCTAATCAAATAATGAGGCAGCAAAGAAATTTAAGTGGTCATCAGGTAACAATGATTTCTTCCACGACTGACCTTCTGCTTTTGGTATTGACCAAGCTTATGGCATATTGTATTGGTAAGGTCCAACAGTCGCCCATATTGTTGATGAGACAATAGATCCTCAGAAAGCCAATTGCCATTACTCAAATTTATTTTTTGCACTATCAACTCTGCTTCTCCTTGATGCCTATCTCCTTGGGCTTGCCATTTCATCAGCCATTTTTCCCACTAATTTTCAGAGGGATTAAGAAAAAGAAAGTTAACTCACAATCTAGAATCATAAAACTCACAATCTAGAATCATAAGCATCGATGGTTGTAAACAATTTTATGAAATTCAATAATATATTCAGCCCGATTGGGCAGTTTCTAACATTGAACCTGCTAATGTTAAATATCGATTGAACACTGAATTAAACATCTTAATCAATTACTTACAGCGTCAAGCAGCTGGTGGCTAATATCTCGACCTTGTGCTGGCTGTGTGTCAAATGAGAGGTAAATCAGCTGCCTAAGCAAGGTCCCAGTGAAACCTTGTTCTGTTTTATTTGGAGCCAGTCCTCTGTAGCACATATCGTACATGCAAATTAAACAATGACGAGATGCATTTTAAGTATTAAATTAAGCTCCAATCTTCTAAGTTAAAATTGCTATAAAAATTGCCCCAAAGGCTTGGCCGAGTGGACTTCAAGCAGGTTTCTTTGGTTAGGCACCGACGTTCGAATCTAAGGGAGGTAGGGGGTTAAAAAATCGAGTTAAGCTTTGTTCACCCTCCTACTTTAAAAGACAAACTCTGCAAAAAAAAAAATAATGGAATTGGTAACGTACTCTTGTGGATTAATACAATTTCTGAATTCATCAACAAAGATTTTCCTTTTCTCTCTAGAATCGTGCTGGTTGTTGAAATAAGAGGCTATTGTCTCCACCAAGACTGCAGCTTTAGCCCATGCAAATCTCTCAAGCTTCCTTTCAGGTTCGTATATGCTTGCTGATGCCAAAAAGTATGCTAAAAGAAGGGCTCTTTCGCTGGTCCCGAAATTTTCAAGCTTACATTTTGTGTACCATCTGTGACATATTATATTCTAGATGAATAAACTGTAAATTAACATGATTAAATATTTTCATACTAAGATTACTTACTTTTGCATATTGATCCATTCGGATTGATGTATGGCTTGGCAATTGTTGTAATCTAATTTCGCAAGCTGAAGATAGAAGTTATTGCTTATGTTTGGCATCCTGGTTACATGGCCATTAAAATATAAGCTAAGAATCGATTAAATACCATCTAAGTCTTGTATGCAGATTGAGGAAAAGGATACGATCCTCTGCTCAGCTCGTCTTTGCTTAGTTTTTAAGTAACCTCTTGTCATCTCATTTCTCACCACATACGTGTACATTAATAGCCATGCATGTATGGTTTGGTTGTATTCTTTTGTTATTTTTATTTTTATCAACCGCTAATCACATTCACATACATAAATTTGTTAAAGATGAGTAAGAGGATTATAATCCACAGATTATATAGAATTAGTTAAAAGCTTGCCTGTAGAGAGTCTTGCCAAATTATGTAAAATTATGTAAAAATTGCTATCAAATTATGTAAAGTCGATCGTGCCTCGATTCTGGGCAAGCTTGCAAACCACGGAACATCCAATGCGTAACTCACCTGTTAATCAGCATAAGTTTTATTTAATAGCAAGGCTTCTACTAATATGTAGACTAAAAATTAGATACACAAGGCCTTCTGTATTACAAAATAAATAAAAAATAAAATAGGATTCTTATCATTTCATTACTTCATAAATTTCAATATATTAAACGGCTATAAGAATAATAATGTTGGTTATCAATTTGTTTTATATATACACACACACACAAAACATTTCACTTTATAATATTTTTGTTAGTACATTAAGGGTATGTTTGGTACACTGTATTGTATTATTTTAATGTATGTATATTATATTATGTTGTATTGCATTAATATTGTATTATAATAATGCTATAAAATGTTTGTAACTACACTGTACTGTATTGATTTTTGTATTTTTATTTTAATATATTATTTAAATATTTATTATTTATATTAACTTATTAAATAATAATCAATTTTATATATTAATTATTATAATATAATTAAAAATACATTATTTAGTTATATTTTTAATATAATAAATTATATATTTATTAATTTATGTTAATAATTATATTTATTTAATGTAAAAAAAGAAAATAAAAATTAATTTTATATTATATTCAAAAATTTTATTTATTTATTTATTAAATATATTTATTAAAAAAATAGGAAGAAGAAGCTTATGCAGCAATTGACTATATTATGGTGTATTATAATACATCATAATGCAGCCTCATGTAATGAACGAGGCAAACAAATACGACATAATTGATTAGTTAGTCAAATGGTAGAATGTAATTTTGGCAAATAACATACAAAGCAATATAATATTAGAATTTAAAAATATAATCTAGCTAAAAATGATCCCTAAAAGTATGTGGATTTAATATTTGGCACCTCTATTTGTGTAATTGTTATTAAAGAGTAAGATTAATATCTTATAATAAACTGACTAATCAAACTAACGATACTAACAAAAATGTATTAAAATGAAAAGTTTTGTAAGCATATATTAATAAAATGATAGATAACAATACCTTGTATGGTTATGGCCAAGGACTTACCGGGGGAGGTATAAAATTTCGTAAAATCTGGTCATATCTAATAATATATTCTCAAAGATCTTATTATTTGAGTGGTTATCCTTTGCCCACTTGATTATAAATTGGTAGATACCACTTATTAGCAGCTCGCTTTTCTCTTAAAAATCTGGCTGAAAACTGCTTGGCTCTTTCAAGTATCTTCCCTTCAGGGAATTGCACCTGAGAAGCCCGATATAAGTTAAATGTTGGAGTAATAGACTGGCTAGTCTCTCCAAGAAAGCAAAAGAACTCGCGCCTTCCTCGAAATACTGAAGCACATCTGTGACAGTCCAAAAATTAAACTAAGATTCTAACAAATTTTATAGAGGATTAGATTTTTTTTTAAAATAATTCTAAACTTAATTTACCCGCAGAAACGTCATAACCATGTAATCTCAGTAGCCTAAATCCCATGGATGTATCATCAAGATCAGGAATCCGGGTATTTCTTCCGGAGAAAATCCCTTTTCACTCCAATAGCTGGAAAAGAAAATTAATTGACTATGAAGTAAGGGCCCAACAATACACAAAATGAAATTAAAACTAGGTTCACTTTTATTTTACTTTAGATATTTTTGCAGATTACTTGAAATTCAAAGAATGCAGATTTCTTATTTTTATTTTTTAGATATTTTGTGCAGATTACTTAAAAAGAGATTATTACATCTTTCAAACTACCATCACATATGTGGCTACAATAAGTCCAACATTTAAAATAAATAATTTATTATTACTATTTTTAAAATTTTAAAAGAAAAGAAAAGAATTTGAGTTTTAGAAACTTTAAATATGTTTAAGTGAACGGTAAACAATTAAGTACACTAAATTAAATTAAATTTTTTAAATTAAGCCCCACCTATAATTTAAGTGTTGCCCTTATTTGAAAACTTTAAGTGGAAGTAAGTGTATATATATATGCATGCATTCTTTGATCTCATTTGAAAACTTAAATGTCCAGCACTAGTATTTAAATCTTTAAGATGAGACCTGTATATATAATCCATGCATTCTTTGATATCTGATTTGAAATATCTTGAAATTCCAAGTCGCTGCAAGCGATCCACATCCCAAAGTCTTTCGAACAAATCCATCGGATACGAGGATGGGACTAAATTAAAATATATTAATGAAAAATTAAAACCATAAACATTCATGAAAAGTTAGAAAACCAGAAAAAAAGGGAATTTATGTTGAAATTAAAGCACTTTTTTATGACATACCTCCGCCATTGAATCTTTTGACAACTTGTGTTAAATATATCAAGCAGTTTTCATCCTTTGTTTGCATGAAGGCATAGGCAGTGGAGGATAAAGAAAACAAGAATGACCCATTCTGGAACTGCAATTGCAGAAGCTTTTCCCAATCCAATTGTGGCATTCCTTCCAAACTGAAGAGTAGTGTTGTCGGCACACTGTGCAGTTTCTCTTTTGGTATCCTAACAAAAAAAAACCCACAAACATAACAAGAAATCTAAACTTTTACTTATATATAGCACGAGGACACAAACATAGGACAAATGCTCCTTTAGCCCTTAAAGTTGGAGTCAATTACTCAATTAGTTCCTGTAATATCACTATTGTATATATGTTTTCATTGAAATTTATTTGATCATGCTCTAGTTTTCACATGTTGCATGTAAAATTTGTTAATAATTTTAATTTATATTACACAAATATTATTTTATCTTCAAAAAGTGAAATTCAGTTGCAGTACAAGTAACAACATTGATCTTTTGATTCATTTTTAAAGATATATGAACTGTCAAATTAGTCCAAACGTTAGGAACTATAGAGATATTTATCCCAACAAAAATAATATGAGTTCTGAATCTACCTTTTGAGTTTGAAATTTCTCACAGCATAGATATTCTGCAAGACATGAGAGTCATCGGGAAATTCAATATCTAAACTGCAAGCTATGTCAAGAAGGGAAGGGAAAGCAACTTCGAAGCCGGAAGTTGTGTGCTCCTCATTCTCATTTTCAAGCTTCGATAAGTTTCTTTTCAAGAACGAAATTCCTAGTCAAATGTGTAGCAATGTTAGGCTTTATATATAAGCAAAATCTTTTAAAAAAATAAATTAGTATATATATTTTAATGTTTTGGCTTTGATATTCCGTGCATTCCGCTGTCAGTCATCTGAGTTAGAATAAGAATAGGAGACAAGAGTTGGTTTTTAGTAGTTGAGATTTCTGATCCCATCTAAATTTTTTTTCTAAAAAAATAAAAAACCATTTTCACACTTATCCAAATGGACATTCCATGATTTGAGTGCTACGACACAGGCTAAGGTGTTGATCAACCGATCATGGGCTAAAAATATTTTATCATCACCCAACGAACCGTCTGGACGGTGATTATCAGCAATCCACTGAAGGCAAGATGGGAATTGAGGAGTGTCATTGCCATCAATATCTTTAATAACAGCAACCCATGATGTGTCATAAGCTGATGTGCTTATCTCTCCACCATCCATGGAGCCCAACATTGATTTAATGATATTGTCGAGTTTCTTTATTTCATTTGACGCATAAACCTTTAGACAGAATAAATACAAGGGAAAAAGCCACCAAAACCCCCATGTTTTGAAGAAATGGTCACATAAACCCCCTTAATTTAAGAATATACACCCACACCCCTTTTCGTTAATTTCTCCGTTATATTAGATGGGTTAAAGGGTATTTTGATACTTTTTCTTTTGTTGACTAATGACTTGTGGACAATTACAGCTCAACATCACACTTTAATCTACCTTTTGCCTTTCTTCTTCTCAATTTTAACAAAAACAAATACTTAACCAAACATTTTTTCCTTCATTCGAAATGCCTAAGGATTATCCGTTTACTGCACAAAATACAGGAACACAATCTGGGCAAAAAGACCCAAATCGAGACAGTGAGGGAACAAATTTGGGAAAAAAAAGAGACCCAAATCGAGACAATGAGGGAACAAATTTGGGAAAAAAAAGAGACTTAAATGATTCGTCATTAATTCAAGATTCAATAAAGGTAAGCACATCATAAAATTATTATTATTTCTTTTCTTAGGTGCTTGTAATTCATGGATGAAAGATGAATGTAATTCATTTGTGGTTAAACTAAAAAGAATTAAAAAAAGGTTTAGTTTAGTTATAGTTTATAATTTAATTTTTTAATTTTTTAATTTTTTCAAAATTTATACATTGAGACAAGACAATAATTTCTTAAACATATAAAAAAATAAGGATGTGTTATTGATATTTACTTGATCTTGAGTAGTTTTATGTTACTATTTTTTAAAATGTGTTATGAATAGTATATAAGGGAAACATTGTTGACAGGTGGTTCATGTTAGTCCAAGTTTTGTCAAGATAAGTCAAATGGCCAGCCCTCAACAGCACTTGCTTGAGCTCAACTCCACATCTCAAATAGAACAGCCACAACATTTTTTACTAAATGAAATTGTTGAGTTTGAAGATGAAGTATTTTGGTCAGATGATAATGATACTGGTGCCCAGATTGTTCATGTTGATGGACAGAACATTGATGAAGCAGATCAGTTAGATGGTACAGACAATGAGCAGTTTAAGGAAGATGGTGCGTTGTCAAATTACGAGTCCGATGATAAAGAAGAAGGGTTTGAATCTAACTCAGATGAAGACAATCCAGTTCGAATGGTTGTTGCATCCATAGGGAATGAAAAATACAAAAGAGTTGAAGATGGAATGTTAGTGTTGTCAGTTGGAGATGAATTTGACAATGTCGTTGAGTTCAGAGCTAAACTAAGAACTTATTTAATTGAGCAGGGGTTTGAAATTAAAAGGATTAAGAATGAAAAGAGGAGATTTAAGGCTAGGTGTGCAGGTGAGGCTGATAGGATTCCTTGCACTTGGTTCATCTATGTTGCTAGAGTTAAGTCTGGCATTGTTTTTAACAATACAGCAGCTTAATGACACACACACATGTGATAAGAATTCTCAATCTAAAGAGGTTTCCATGTACTGGATTGCTGATCATTTTCAAACCTCTTTGAAGAATGACCCTACAAAGCGACCAAGTATAATGCACAAAGAGTTAAGACAGAAATATGGATTGCACTGTAATATCAAGAAGATTAATAGGGCCAAGAAGATTGCTAAAATAAGAAATATTGGTTTTCATTCTGTGTCTTACCAACTACTAAGGAACTATGAAGCCGTTCTCAATCAAACAAATCCAGGAGTACTTGTTAAGTTACAATGTATTGATGAGGGAAAAGCTTGTAAGTTAAGATTCTTGAGGTTCATGTTCAGTTTTCCAGCTTTAAAGCATGGGTTCATCAAGGGTTGTAGGTGGTTCATTGGTGTTGATGGGTGTCACTTGAAAGGCCTTTATGGTGGAGTATTATTGTCAGCAGTTACCTTGGATGCAAATAGTGGTGTTTTCCCTATCGCTGTTTGCATCTGTGAGACAGAGAGTGCAGAAACTTGGAGGTAGTTTTTCAGCATTTTGAGAGACTGGCTTGATATTGAAGATGATAGCCTTGTTACGTTCATGACAGACAGGCAAAAAGGTATATTAGCAGCTTTAGCAGAATTTTGGACTAGGTCAACTGTTAGGTACTATGCTAGGCATATATTTGCCAATGTGAGAGGCAAATGGCCAAAACAAGTGTTTAAGACATTATTTTGGTCAGCAGCAAGAGC
Source organism: Murraya koenigii (assembly GCA_025617385.1). NCBI lineage: Eukaryota > Viridiplantae > Streptophyta > Magnoliopsida > Sapindales > Rutaceae > Murraya > Murraya koenigii. The sequence goes on from CM046811.1 coordinate 17,494,851, forward strand.
AACAAATGAAAATGATTTCAATACCTGCATGAAAAGAATTAAAGAGGAAAAAGAGGAAGCATATGCATATTTAGAAAATATTAACAAGAGACAGTGGGCTAGACATGCTTTTAGTAGTCTTGCTAAGTCTGATCATGTGACTAATAACATGACAGAGTCATGGAATGGTTGGTTGAAAGAGTTTAGGGGCAGACCGGTGCTTATCTTAATGGAACATATTAGAATGAAAATGATAAGCTTATAGGAGGCGAGGACCTGGAATGATAAGCTTCCTCTAAACATCCAGAAGAAATTGAATGTGAATAGACAAGAAGGGAGGACATGCAAGGTATTGGAGGCTGATGATTATGATTTTGAAGTCTTAGATGATGAAACACATGAAAAATTTGTGGTTGATCTGGCTGAAAAGATTTGTGGTTGTGGGGCATACCAAATTAGTGGGATTCCTTGCAAACATGTCATGCCATGTATTGCAATGAGACATGAACGATCTGCTGATTATGTGGATCCACGTCTCATAGTTCGAGCATATATTGACACATACTCTGAATCTATAAAGCCTTTGCCTGATAAAAAAATATGGCCTGTTATTGAAGGCCTAGAAATTGAGCCACCAAAAATGCTAGTTCAAGTTGGTAGACCCAAAAAATTTGCAAGAAAGAAAGATCCAAATGAGTTGCTTGGGAAAAGAAAGAAAAAGGCAACTGTTAGATGCACTAACTGTGACATCTTAGGTCACAATAAAAGGTCTTGTAAGAATCCTTCAAGCTTATCTCAGGTAATAATTTATTTATATTAACTTTATTTTTAAGTTTAAAATTAATGTTTTTGAACAAATGTAATTCTGAACACTTGCAATTTGGTTTTCTATAGGTAGCAAACCAAGTGAATGGAATCCAGTCTCAAACGCAATCACAACTAAAAATCTCAGGTAAACTCTTGTTGAAATAGAAACAACATCTTAAAAACTAAAGAGTTGTAAGAGAGCTGAAGAAGACAGAGGCACAGGAAGGCAGGTGGATTAGCCTTAAGATCTTCAACATCATTCATGATAGATCTTCACCAGTTATAATTTTTTTTTTGTTTCTTTTTTCTGAATTTGAATTATTTTGTCATGCGAAATTTTGTTTGGATAATTTTGTGCTTATTGGATTGGTTATGTTGTGATGGCAAGCTTTGTTCTTAAATTTAATCATTTTGTGTGGGATATTTTTTTGATAGGAATATTAAAAGTTTGATGAATTAATATATAAAAGATGAAGAAAAAAGAAAATGAAATCAATTTATTTTGACGAGAATGAAATGAATTTGGCTTCATTTTGCATAATACTGAAAAGAAAATGAAATTAATTTAAGCCTCAACATTTCGAATGAAGGAAAAAATCTTTGGTTAAGTATTTGTGTTTATTAGAATCGAGAAGAAGAAAGCCAAAAGGTGAATTAAAATGTGATGCTGGACTGTAATTGCCCACAAGTCATTAGTCAACAAAAGGAAAAATATCAAAATACTACTTAACCCATTTAATCTAACGGAGAAATTAATGAAAGGGGGTGTGGGTGTACATTCTTAAAATTAAGAGGGTTAACGTGACTATTTCGTCAAAACATGGGGGTGTTGGTGGCTTTTTTCCTAAATACAATTAGTATTCTTTCTTAATGTAAAACTTGGCACTTTAATAAGTTTTCAAATTTAAGATAGTTCAAAGCTCAAGAAGAGTTAAGAGTTTAGATGAGTAGAAAATATAAATTTCTTAGCCATAGTATATATCTATTGCTTTTAATTATATGTTTTTATTAAATTAATAAATTAACAAAGTTAAGTTTAAACCACCTCAAGGACTTCCACTTGGTTGTCATCCAGCCTTGACAAATGACACTTTCTCACTGGCAGGCCATCTTGGAATACGTTATTCTCATTGCAAATTTGAATGAATGAAATGTATGTAAAAAAGCTAGTAAAAAAAAAAAAAACGTAATAATAATACTAAAAAACCACAGTTTAGGTAGCATTTTATTTATTATTTATTTTTTTAAGGCTGAGTAGATTTGATATGAATATATGAGTATTGAAATGTTTGTTTTCTTATTTTAGCGTTCGAATGCAAAATTGCAAATGTTTGAAAGCTTGTAATTGGACACTTATGTCCTTTAAACCTGTATTTCAATACATTAAAAAAAAAAAGAAAAGAAATTTGCATTTAAATAACATTATAACAGCGGGCTTTGTTGCCCAATGGGAAGTTAAGGAGCTTAATTATATTCCAGTCCTACCACCAACAAAATCTGGCGTTAGGACTTTAGTTACCTTTTTATGAATAAATAGAGGAATTAAGATTTTAATTTTCCCTCCTATTAATAGGTACTTTAAATTTTGTATCTGAATGTTTATTTTTATTTTTCAAAATCCCATTAAAGATATCTGAAAACTAGTGTTTTGACGCAAATGTCTATTTACATAACTTGTTCTTCTTGTTAGATTTATTTTCAAATTAAATAAGCTTCAATGGGTTCATGAGTTATAAAAATTATTTTTAGCAAAAGTTTAATATGTAAAATTATTTAAAATAAACATATATTATGTATTTAGTATATTTACATAATAATACTATAAGGTAAGAAATGTGATTCATTAAATTTTTGCTGATAAATTTTACAATAAATTAATAATTGATTGTATAAAAGAAAAAAATTAATAAGGCTTTTATATAGTAGGAAGTGAAATAATTATGTACAATAGTTTTGGGAGTAAAATTTATCAATTTAATTATGTCATATTAATTTGTATAAAATAAATTTATATAATAATTTATGATTATATTATTACTCAAATTTAAATGGTTCATTAATGCATTATGAATTTACGATTTTGATATATTGCATTAAGACATGATTGGGCGCCTGTGTTGTGGGCTCTATAGGTACCCAATCATATATTGACACGCCGTAGGCGCAGCATCGTGCGTCAAACTGCGTGACGTGGCCTAGTGTATCAGCCTTAATGCATTAAGTTATCAATTTTAGCTTTCAGTTTTTTAGGAAGGAATCTCTTTTTCAATTATTTTGACCCAAAACGAAATGCCTAGTGAGAAAAACAAACATGTCAATAATGTAAATTACTGAAATTTAGTTTTATTCTTCATGAACTAGAAATAAACAGCCGATATTTTTATTCCTATATATTTGATGAAATTTTATTTTTAAGTTAAAAAGGGAAAAAAAAACTTAAATGATTGAAACTAAATCATATTTATTGTTTATCAATACTAAAAAAAAAAGCTTTAAACTTTAAAAAATACTTTGAACACTCATTTGCTCAAGTGATCTACTAATAAGTTAATCAAATAAATTTTCTCTTTAAAGCCATTATAACGTCAATTGATTTGCTTTCAATCGTCTTTAATAGCAAATGAAAGGATGGGTGGTTTTGTAATATAAAAATTTTAGATTATTTTCTTTTTACTACATAAGTTATTGTGAAATATCAAATAGGTGTAACAAGTATTGCATCATAATATTTTACTACTAAAAGAATTACGAAATCTTGTATTTTTCTGTTAGATAAATGTTAGTTGATATATAAAATACTAATTTTGCCCTTACTTTAAAGAAAAAATATTAATTATCAATCAAAATTAATTATTAATTTTAATTATTAATTATCAATAAAAATTAAAAATTAGAAAATTGTGTGTTGTAAATTAAATATAAAATTTATTATTTAGTACTTAAAATGTCTGTCATTGTTTGTATGTATGCATGCATGTGTTGTGTATGTATGTTTGTTTGCTAATTATTTTTTATAATTAATAATTAAATTTAATTGAATAAAAAAAATTATTGTAATAGATTACAATAACCCTTAAGTTAAATGAGTGCAAAATTAGTAGTTTATAGGTCAACTAACAGAGACAAATAGTAAAATGTAATATTTTATAATTCTTTAGTAAAATGTTATGGTATAATCCTGTACCTAATTATTATTTCACAACAACTTAAGTAATAAAAAGAAAATAATTTTTAGTGTTTAGAATATTACTTTTTGGTGCAAATCGAAATAGCCCCAAGATAGGTAAAAGGTCGGTCTGGGCATACAGGCGGATCATATTTTAGCGCAGTCTTTCTTTTTCTTTTTTTTTTTAAAACATATTTTGGTATATAAAATTATAAACACATTTATATGTTTGATTTAAAAAAAAAAGGCATCATCAATATGTGCGTGCGTGTGAGCGCGCGGGATCTTGATGAGTACGTAAATTTAATATATCTAAGAGTTGATATTAACAAAAAAAAATCTAAAATTGTGAAATAGTTTCTAATAGTAATTATTAATGATTATAAACTTAACATTTATTTGTATTTAGTGAATAACTATATGGGTAAAACTAATAAAATTCCAACTTTATGCTAAGTTACACAATCAATTGGTAAACGTGTCATCTCACCCCTGCAAATATTGGGTACAGAACTGTTACTGCATATTCGACTAATATTAACTTTACTAGTTTGTCTTTAGCACCAATCGATCGACCACCTATAAAAGAGAAAACAAGCTATATCAGTACAGTTCTCAAGTAATCTCTTAAAAAGTTCTATCCTAGATAATGTGACTTTAAATTATTTTATTAATAAAATAGTTAATTAAATAATTAACTTAACAGCCTATAGAATTTTATCATCCAATCCAATTAATGAGTGGCAAGCCGCAAACTCTCGTGAATATATAGTTTTTCATCAATGTTTTAAGCCACTGGGCCATGCCTGCAAATAGCAACATTGTATATATAATAATTAATGACATAGTATGTTTTTTAATAAAAAAAATTCTTAAAGGAAGATATATATGTACGTGTGTGTGTATATATTAGAAATGTTCCAATAAAATATTCTGTATTTTGTTAAAGTTTGAGAAAATTATTAAGTCATATGGTTTAATAGTACAATATTTGTAAAAGCTATTGAGTGGTGCGGTTTGATAGTATAATGATGTAATTCTATTAAATTACATAGTTAAATAATTTTTTTATATTTTAGTAAAGTAAAAGTTCTAGATCAGATCGGGACTCTATGTATATATATAGAGAGTGAGAGAGAGAGAGTCCATTTTCATATAAGATCCCTTACTTCATTAGGGTAAGAACTAAGATAAAAAGAAGAAGAACAAAAATTCCAATATAATATAAAATAAAATACATAATATTGGAGTCTTACTTTGTTTTTCTTATTCCCACATTTTAGTTGAAGTACAAGATCCCAAAATGACTAATAAAATTACAATAATATTATGAATCTCAATATTTGAATTTTAATTTGAGTTATAATACTATGTGTCACATATCTATTGGATGGTGAATTTTATAGTTAGTATAATTACTTAACCGATGAATGCGACATTAGCTAAGATTCAAATTGAAACATATATTTTGAGATACTTAGTATTACTCATAAAATTGATCTTGCACAAGATGTCCACTTTAATTAAAGTGTATGGTCTCTTATTATATATATATATATATATATATTAAATTGCATGGTTTAATAATATAATGTCATTTCACGATCATTATACTATTAAACTACACAGTTTAATATTTTTTTCGAATTTTAATAAAATTCAGGATTAATATATAGTGTACAAGAGTACTTACTTGAGAAATAGACAATTTGAAGGGAATGATAATTATAGGAGAAAGATGATTGCGGAGTGACAAAAGTCAGGGGAGAGGTGAAAGGAATTCATAATGTTTAAACGTGGAGAAGATTATAGTTGTAGAAGTGAAGAAAAGGAGATAATGCCCGCCATTTTATAGCCTTCATCATTCAAAACTGTGGAATCATTGTCGCCTTGTAATTTTCTTCTAAGTAGTTCGTTTACTTTCAAAAGATTGGGGAATCAAAATAAAAAAAATCGGAATGATTTATGATTTTTACTCGCTCTAATAAAAGTGGGAAGAAGTGCGAACGAGAATAAAACATGTGGGGTTTACATATTTATGGATTCTACTCAAATAACTCTTCATTTTATCCATCTAAATTTCATAATTCTATTTTTGTGTTCAATTAAATTATTATTTTATTATATTATTTTATTGTTATTATTCATATTTTTTTAATTATTGTTAATAATAGTAGTAGTAGTAGTAGTAATTTTAACGAAAATAATAATATTATTAATTAATAATAATAACAATAATTATTAGTATTAATTATTTTGAATAATAATAATCACAATTATTATAATAAATAATGACATTAATCAACTAAGGCTATTTCAGTGACTTGTAACAATGTATTTAAATTTTAAGACAAAGTAAACACATCAATAACAATATAACTAATCCCAATTTTAATTACTACAACTAAAGTAAATAATTTATTCTTATTCTTATTCTCATTCTCCATTTTGATTCTAATTCATTCCAATACCAATCCATTCTAATTCCAACTAATTCTAATTATCGATTATTATACCCATCGTAAGTCCTAAAGCTTAACCCCCACATTGGCAGAAGTGTTTTTTTTTTTTTTTAAGTAAATAAGCCTATTTTGACGACACTTCTTACATTGAGTAATTAATTTATGCAGATTTGTGACTTCTTACAATCAAAATATTTATGCTCCGTAGAAATTACTGATAAATTGACAAATACACAAATACAACTACAAACATGAAAATAGTCAATAATTGCATGCCATTAATTAATGTAGTACACAAAGATAGTCAACATGTACATGTCAATAATTAATAGATGAACATATTTAAGTCCTAGTATTTTAAAGATAGTCAATATTATTTTATTTTATTTTATATGTAATGTCTCATATTTAATATTAAAATTTTTATGTGTATTGTTATTTATCTCAACTTTATTATTTTAAATACTTGAAATTTTCCTTTTCTTCCCTATTTCATATTTGACATTCACGCTTTATATAAAACACTAACAGTTACAAATTTATCATTAAATGTTTTATATATAATAGTACTCATGTTTAATGTCTAACATTATATATTTAATTCTTACTGTTGCATATTTCACATTTTTTTCATATAAATTTTATATTTCATGTTTATATTACATGTTGCATCTTTTCTTTTAAATTAGAAGTTTCATGTAAAAAATGGTGCCAAACAATGATTATTTTCCCATCTGTTTCATGCATGTATGACAGTCATGCTACATGTGCAATATCATCTATCACATGTATCACGCACACTGTTGCATTTACATTGGACTCATGTTTAATGTCAAACATTGCACGTTTAACTTTAATTGTTACATATCTCATGTTATTTTTTTATATGTGGATTTTATGTTTCATGTTTACACCACACATTGTATATTTGAAGTCATGCTTTTTCATATTATAAATGGTGCCAAAAATGATTATTATCCCACCCATTCCATGTATGATATTCATGTTGCATGTATAATATTGGCTATCACATGTCTCACGTACTCTATTGCATGTTTATATAATATTCATATTTAATGTCTAACATTGCATGTTTAACTTTAATTATTACATATCTCACGCTATAAAAAAAATGATCTATTATGACAGTAAAAAATTGTCATTTTAGGTAGTAGATGACAGTTATTCTTATCGTCATTGTAGCTAACGTCAAGAAACGATGATAGAATAATAACCGTTACATAGTTATGATAGATTTTATCGGTCATAAGTTTGTCGCAACATATTTTTTAGGAAAGTGGAATAATTTTGAATTTTGCACATGCTTTTTATGAAATTTTTGGTGGGAAAATTAAAATTTTATGAAATTAAAATTATAATTAATTTTAGCAACTAAGTTGATTTGAATTTTGTCATATTTAAGAATTTAACGAATGCATTTAAATAAAAAATTATTTCATTTTCTAATTAAATTTTTATTAAAAATTCCAAATCTTTTAATTTTTTATTGAATTTAAAATAAGAACGGACAAACGATTCTATTTTTGCAAAATGAACAAAAACATTTTAAGTCGGTTCAAAGAGTAAATTTATTAGTTCAAAATTTAAAGAATCGATTGGTTTATGTTCAGTTTGGCTCAAAACTGAACTGAATCGAACCAACAAATCAATCTGTTCTATTACTTAAAACTATAAAAATTTTAAAATAAAAAAAATATATAAGTAAAATAATTTTAAATCCTAAAATCTACTCACAGACGCACAACACACACTCACCATCTCTCTCACTCCAGCCGACACATACACAGACACATATGCACTCTGACTTAATCTTTCTCACACACACATCCTCACCAACTCTTTCACTTTTGCCGACGCACGTATCCCATCCACCATTGTCTCTTATCAGCCAGCCTGTAGTAGCTCGTCTCATCGTGCTCATTTCAGCCTCGCCTCCCATTCGTCGCGCTCGTGTTGTCGGCAGGCTGCTTATTCTTTCACGCCGGTGGAGATATGTAACTTGTGTTGACTTATTTATTTATTCATTGATTATTCTTGAAATTAAATTGATTTTGATGGAAAGATTTGGAAGCAAATGGAAACATCCAAATGTATTTAATAAAATTCATGGAGAGGCTGTTGTTTTCAAGTGAATCAATTATAAGTATGCTTGTAGCCACCCCTTCTCTTCATCCGAAATAAGGAAGTTGAAGTTCCCTCCACCCTACGGATCTCAATCTAGCGACGACACCTGGAACCACATTGCTACTGCTGCCCTTTAGGCGCGTCTTGCTCAATAATCTGTTTCACACATGTTTTCCTTAATTTTGTGAGTTGGGATCAATATATTGGAGTTTAATATGTTAGGTGATAGCAGCAGCTATGAAACCTTCGGTTTTCCAGTTGGGGGTAGCTTATGCAGAAGCAGAAGCTGCAAGATTCGGTGTTGCAATTGCAGAGAGAGGGGGATGTTGGCCATTAGTCATCGAAACTGATTCACAAGAGGTTGTAGACTTGGTTTTGAAAAAAAAAAAGCACAAGAACTGAACTGTTCTGGGTTATATCTGATTTGCAATCTTATTTTAGAAGGCAGCAACAAATTTCAATTCAATATGCTCCAAGAGCTAGTAATGTAATAGCTCACAGCTTAGCTAGACTAGCTTTGGAACAATCGGAAGTTGTATTCTGGGTGGATAACATTCCAACCCATTTATTATACTTATTTATTAGTTGAATGCTTAAAAGGGAGACCTTTTTATTAAAAAAAAAATTGTTAGGTGTTTTACAAATTAATTGTTGAATGAATAATATTGCTTATTTCTTTTAGTTTTATTTAATTTGATGTCCAATAATTAGAGTTCAGTACAACCTTCAATCTGAAATCAATGAGCAGTAGTCACAAGTAAAAGGGCTTCATGATCCAGATATTCGTTAATTAGAATCAAATTAAATCGAACTGTATTTTAAAACCAAATAGAATCGAACCAAAATTGATTTGATTTTAAAGAACTAATTGATTTCAATTGGGCAGGAACTGAATCGAAATTGAACGATATAATGCCCGACCTTATTTTAAAATTTTAATTCAAAATAATAAAAATAAAATATAAAAATAAAAAAAGTAATTGAGCCAAAGGGAGTACCCTAATCCTAAAGCCACTGCTGTCACTTTTTACATATTTTGACTGCCGGCATGTCACCACCGGCCACCGATGGTGGTGGCCAAACACCGCCGGACCATTTTCTTTCAGTTGGCACCCGTCATTAGCCATGGTAGCCCCAAACCCATCTGCCACCTTCATCACGCCTAACCAACCCTCACGGGTTTTGAAAATTTCCAATCCAAAACCAGCACCACCGGTTTAGCCGCCGTTGCCACCTCCTTGCCGGTGCTGCCACCTCCATCAGCCCAACCCGAACCCATGCAGCCATTCACACAGCCACAATAGCTCCAAACCCGTAACCCTAGCCCACGTACTTTACTAAACAACCCAACCGCCGCCGCTACCTTTATGGACGGCACAGACACCACCCTTATGTCGTTGCCGTCCTCTATGACCCACCCTGACGCAGCCTTTCCCCTTTTATTGACACATAAGCCGCCACAAAACAGCCATTTTTTGGCTCAATCCAATTCCACCATTACTGCTGCGGCATTGGTCCTAGATGGCATCACCCACCCACCTTTATTATCAAATTCATCTCACTCTAACATTGCCGCCCTGCCCCTTCCATCTCAGCCACCACAAACTCCATCACTCACCCTTGCCTCTTTCTTAGCCGCTGCAAGTGGCGTGGCCAAATTTCCAACCTTCACTCAACCACCACTGCCTTAGCTGCCAGCATCGACGTCCCAGCCCTACAACTCTACTGTTTTTGTGCAAAATCGTAACCAACAAAACTCCCATCATTCGCAGCCCAACCATGCTCATTCACGATTTTTGCATGAGAATGTCACTGTTCATGGCCACATTACCCATGACCAAGTCCCATCCAACTCCCAACAGGCCCCTGCCCTTGTTACTCCAAACCCACAAAACACTCATCCTTCACAGATTTTACGTCCCCTTACTCGATGCCAAACCCATGAAGCTTTGGCTGATGGTATCTCTCAAGCCCCAACCTGCACTACAACAGAAAGGATGTATCGTAGCATCTAAAAAATGCTACTAAAAGCAAATGGTAGCATTTTAGGCAATGCTAAGTTATCCCATGTAACTAAAAGTCTTGGTAATTTGGTAGCATTCATTCAATGCTACAAACTGTAATACATAATTGTTTAGGTAATATCGAGCAGCCCTCCTCGAGTCCAACCAGCACGAGCAAAAGACTTCGAAGTCAACTTATCTCGAGTAGAAGACCTGACCGCTGGCACGAAGATTGCCTTACTAGGCGTCAAAGCTGGTCAAGGTCGGGAAGTCAGGATGGGTCGAGCCCCGAGCCCTTTTTGCCTGCTCAAGGTCTTCAAGGCTCGGCTCGTCAAGGATGGTCAAGGTCGAGGAGCTCAAAGGCTGGTCGAGCTCGCTTTTCTACTCGAGGTCTTCAAGTCCTCCGAGCACAACTTAATCATGCCAGTCATAGCATAGAGGAAATGCACGACCCAGATACAGCCGGTTCGGGACAGTCTGACCCCTTCCTCTAGAGACTCGGCAAAGCTTTCGATGCCTAATCAATGCCCTACGCGGCATGGTGTCGTTACTGTTACCGATGGCTGGCACATGCCCCCACAGTGTCATCATTGCGCACACGCCTAACATTATGATCTGACCATGTGAACCATACCCACTAGACAGTCGCGCATCCGCAGGGAATATCACACTAATCCCGGCTGTCAGAGGGACCCAGACACCACCGACGCGGGAATGGATGGTTTCGGAGAGAAAGGGTGGGAAAAATGGAGAATAAAAGGAAACGGACGGGTAAGTTGCTGGGATTCCAAAAAAATTAGATACAGGTTCTTTCTTCTTCTTCTTCGTCTCCACTCTGATTTTTCCAAGGGATTTATCATTATAAAAGGGATGAAAAAAAGACCCCTTCCATTCTTTCGGTCTCTCTAACTAAGAGGGATATAAAAAGAACAACCCGATTACTGACTTGAGCGTCGGAGGGTTTTCGTCGGAACAACACTCAGCGACCCTGACCTTATTTTCTGTGAGTACAGGTCCGGGAGATTTCCGTTCTGGTAAAGACAGAGGGATTGATATTGGAAAGCAGACCTGCTCGAGCTTGAGCTTGCCGCGAGCAGAAGGTTTCAACACTATTTGAGGGCACGCAGAAAAACAGCATCAACATTTTTGGCACCGTTTGTGAGGATCAGTTCAAAAAGCCTGATTTCCCAGCACACTCAGAGGACACAACGTAACGATGAGAGGAAACAGCAGAAGAGGAGTAAGTCTAGAGGAATCGGTGACTTTGAGGGAGGTGGCTAACGAGACTCAGAATAGAGAGATCTAGGAGAGGATGGATCGGTTGGAGAAACAAATGGAGACACTGACATCCATACTGCAAGAGCTCAAAGAGGGACAAAAGAAAGTAAGCAATGTCGTCCCTGAGTCTAGCCGTGGAAACGCTCCTATCCGGGAGCATGAAGGGGATGAAGCCCAGAGACCTAGGACACCGAATGTTGCCGGGAGGGAAGAGACAAACCTTGGAGAAAGGGGATCCCGTCAGCATTTGCAGGATATAGTACCAACCTCCTGCGCGGAAGAGTTAGAGGGGGAGGTGCGTAGGTTGGCACAAGTTGTGGAGGACCTTCGGGGAAACGAAAAAAGCCCAAGTTGGAGGATAATGCTGGACAACGAGTCCCCACTCTCAACGGAGATCATGGGTGTCACGATCCCACGTGACTTACGTTTCCCGGATTTGAAGTTTTTAGGGAAGAGTGATCCGTTGGTGCACATAGAATGATTCAAAGACATGACAGGGGTACAGGGCCTGTCAGCAGCCCAAAGATGCAGGGTTTCCCACTCACTCTTGAAGGAAGGGCAAGAGAATGGTACTGTAGGCTGCCGCGGGGAAGCATCCCGAGTTTTGAACATATGTGTAGGGAATTTGCAGAGCAATTTCGGGGCGCAGTGACCCCCGAAGATGATATGATAGAATTGTCGGAGATAAGGCAGAGGGAGGGAGAACCCCTCTGGGAGTTTGTCAAGAGGTACCACAGATCGGTTCTAAATCTAGGTGCATTTAACCATCCTCAAGCGTTGAGGGGGCTGAAGGACGGAATCAAGATGGGGAGACCATGGTACAATTTATGGAGTTCTTCGATCCGTTCATATTCCGATGTGTATGAGCAGGTGAAGATGGACATGGTCATCGAAGAGGAAAAAGCTGCAAAGTTGAGAAGTGAGCAAGGCAGCGGAACCAAGAGGAAAGAAAAAGGAGGTCCCGCCCGAGGATTATTGACTTCAAAAGTGATGAGGGACCGGGTTGTTCCTTACAACCCTTACCAGAGAGCTCCCCAGCCGCGGATGATTCCTGTGCCACCCCGCAGGTCTCCAGGCCGAGATCACAGGGAGTACAAGCGTCACGACGACCACCCATCCTACAACCAACCACCAAGCAGACCTGCGTTGGACCACATCAGAGTGGACCGTCCGCTGCCACCCCCACCGAGGAGTTTCCTAAGAGATCGGGCGATATAGGTGGTAGAGCAGAGCCCCGCCTACGGCCAATACACGAAGTTGAAGGTGTCTCTCGAATAGATACTTCAAGTGGCAGAGGAGCGAGGACTATTGAGCCCCCCGACACCGATGACTAAACTAGCCGGTAAACGAGATAGGGGACTGTTCTGTCGCTTCCACGGTAATCATGGCTATTGAACGTCACAATGCTGGGATTTGAAGAACTAGGTGGAGAATCTAGTTAGGAACCGGTATTTGGATGAGTTCATTGAAAGAGGACATCCGGTTGTCGAGCAGTAACCAGAGGAAGTTGACCAAGCCTATGAAATAGATTTGGAACCACCGGCTACAAGGGTGATCTCAAGAGGGCCCACGATGGCAGGAAATTCAAACAGGGCCTGAAAGAACTATTGCAGATATGCCGCTGCCGGCCGGGAGGTTCTGTTCGCCGCACCTACTACAAAAAGGGCTAAGGTACGGCAAGTGCCCATCATGTGGACAGAGGAGAATGAAGAAGGGGTGCAGTACCCCATGAGGACGCCTTGGTCGTAAAGGCAAACATTGCCAATAAGGAGGTCGACCGGATATTGGTGGATTCGGGAAGCTCGGTGGACATTCTCTTCAAATCCACGCTTGAGGATTTAGGAATAGCAGGTGAGCCTCCAGTAGACGAGCACTTCCTTGAAAGGATTCGGGGAAGGGAAGTTGATGCCTCTGGGAATTATTAAACTGGTTGTGACCATGGGCTCGAGGCCTTTTGAAAAGAACATGATGCTGGACTTCGTGGTGGTGGACGAAGTCAGTCCTTACCAAGCAATATTGGGGAGGCCTTTTATAAGAATCAGCCAGTCCGTGCTATCCACCCACTACTTGGCCTTAAAGTATCGAGTGAATGGGGCTGTGGGGGTTGTAAAAGGCAGCCAGAGGGTAGTAAAGAGCTACTGCGCTGTGGCAGCCAAGGAAACCATGCAGATAATCTCACTGGACTCAAGGGGGGAGTCGAGAAATGGAAGACAAGAGCCAGCTGAGGAGCTAGAGGAGGTTAAGGTGAGAGCAGACGGCCCCGAGAAGAAAGTCTGGATCGGCTCAGGAATTAGCGAGCAGTTAAAAGAAAAGCTGGTGGAGTGTTTGTGAGCACATACGGATGTATTCGCCTGGGATCGACCCAGAGGTGGCGTGTCACAGGCTGGCAATACGGAGAGACGCTAAGCCAGTGAGGCAGAAAAGGAGATGCGTCAACCAAGAGAGATATGAGGCCATCAACTGCGAGGTGGAGAAGTTGCTTAATGTGGGATTCATAAGGGAAGTCTCCTACCCTGAATGGATCTCGAACGTGGTGCTGGTAAATAAGGCAAGTGGGAAATTGAGAATGTGCGTGGACTTCACAGATGTGAATAAAGCCTGTCCAAAAGATAGCTTCCCGCTGCCAAAGATAGACCAGTTAGTGGACTTCATGGATGCCTTCTCAGGTTATAACCAAATCCCCATGCACCGACCAGACGAAGAGTGCACAGCCTTCATCACCAATCAGGGTCTGTTTTGCTACAAGGTTATGCCCTTCGGCCTGAAGAACGCGGGGGCAACATATCAGAGGTTGGTGAATAAGGTCTTTAAGCCTTTGATTGGCCAAACGATGGAGGTATACGTGGACGACATGATCACCAAGTCAAAAGATGCAGAGAAGCATGTAAAGCATTTGGAGGAGACCTTTGCACTCTTAAGAAAGTATCGAATGAAACTAAACTCGGAGAAATGTGCCTTTGGGGTTGGTTCGGGAAAATTCTTAGGCTTCATGATCAGTCATAGAGGGATCGAGGCCAATCAGGAAAAGATAAGAGCAGTGGTGGAAATGAAGTCCCCCGTACCCTCAAGGAGATACAAAGTCTCACCGGCAAATTGGCATCCCTCAATAGGTTCATATATCGGGCCACGGATAAATGCCAAGTCTTTTTCCAGGAAATGAGGAAAGACAAGAAGACAAAGTGGATGCCAAAATGTGAAGCGGCGTTCCAACAGTTGAAAGAATACTTGCTGAAAGCCCCATTACTGTTTACACCTCGAGCAAGGGAGGTATTGTTTTTGTATTTAGCTGTGTCCCAATGGGCAACGAGCTCGGTTCTGGTAAGGGAGGAATCAGGGGTGCAGTACCCAGTCTATTATACGAGCAGAACTTTGCTGGAAGCTGAAACTCGATATCCGTTGATGGAGAAATGGGCATTGGCCCTGGTGACGGCAGCTAGAAAGCTGAGGCCTTATTTCTAAGCACACTCGGTGACGGTGTTAACAAACCAACCACTAAGGTAGACTCTGCACAAGCCAGAGACCTCTGGAAGGTTGGTAAAATGGTCGGTAGAGCTCAGTGAGTTCGATGTCTGTTACCAACCCCGAACAGCCATAAAAGCTCAGTCCTTGGCTGACTTTGTGGTCGAATGCACAGAGAAGAACGAAGAGAGGGAAGACGAGTACCCACCAGCCTTCCAAACCTCAACCAATACATTGACAGTCACGGTTGACGGGTCATGCGGGGATCAAGGAGCAGGAGCAGGAATTGTGCTTCTCTGTTCTGAAGGGGTAAAGATGCAGTATGCTGTGAAGGTAGAATTCGAAATCTCCAACAATCAGGCCGAATATGAAGCTGTGATCGTGGGGTTGAAGCTCCCGTGGTGGTAAAGGCAGAAGAGGTAAAGCTTCAGATAGACTCACAGTTGGTGGCAAACTACCTCAACGAAAGCTTCCAAGCAAAAGGCGAGAAGATGGAGGCTTACCTTCAGAAGGTAAGGCAGCTAATTAATAATTTCCGAGCAGTCGAGGTGGAGCAGATCTTGAGGGGGAAGAATTTTCGAGCTGACATGATAGCTCGGATAGTCGCTACCTCCGACCCCAAAATACGAAGGTCCATCCCGTTAGAAGTCAAGACCTGCTCGAGCCTCTAGTAGGAAGACGATATACTGAGTTTATCGTCAAGCAGCAGCTGGATGGAATCAATTGTTTCTTACCTTAAGGAAGGAATAGTGCCTACCGATAAGAAGCAAGCAAGGAAGTTGAAGTGTAAAGCGGCCAGGTATACTCTCATCGATGGGGTCTTGTACAGACGGGGATATACACTCCCACTGTTGCGGTGTTTAGACTAAGAGGAAGCTGACTATGTCCTCCGAGAAATACATGAAGGAATTTGCAAAAATCATTCAGGGGCGAGGTCTTTGGCTTTCAAGGCCTTGAGGCAGGGATACTTTTGGCCCCATATGCATTAAGATGGCCAAGAGAAGACCAGAAGCTGCAAGAGCTGCCAAAGTTTTGCCAATTACCTGACTCAGCCTCTAGAGAACCTTATGGTGATGAACTCAGCATGGCCGTTTGCTCAATGAGGAATTGACTTGATCGGGCTATTGCCCAAGAGGAAGGCATTTGCTACTTTATTTGGAAAAACGTGATTTGCAGGTATGGGATTCCTCATCCATTGGTCACAAACAACAGGAGAAAGTTTGACAACAACAAGTTCAGAGACTTCTGCCAAAACCTGGGGATAGAGTTGAAGTTTTGTTCTCCCTCACACCCGCAGGCCAATGGACAAGTGGAGGCCGCAAACAAGACTATAAAACGTCTCCTGAAGACCAGACTTGGCGAGCAGAAGGGAGCTTGGGTGGACGAGCTGCCTTGCGTCTTGTGGGCTTATAGAACCACATACAAACGGCCACATGAGAGACCCCATTCTCCTTGGCGTTTAGGCATGAGGCAGTTGTTCCTGCTGAAGTAGGAATGGGGACACACCGAACAGAGCACTTCAACGAGGAGCAAAACAACGAGCAGAAGTGTGCAGGCTTGGACTTGTTGGAAGAGAAGAAGGAAAGGGTCACTGCAAAGATTACAGAATACCAGCAATGTGTGGCTCGCTATTACAACCAGAATGTGCATATCCGTCGGTTCTAAGTGGGAGATTGGGTGCTCAGAAGGGTCAATCAGAACACAAAAGACCTCAGGCAAGGTGTATTAGGACTAAACTGGGAAGGCCCTTACCGAGTCACTCAAATAGTCGGACCAGGAGCATACCGGCTAACCCATCTGGATGGACGAGAAGTCAAGAGGCCATGGAACGCACAGCTCTTGACGAAATACTTCCAGTAAGTTCCCTTGTATTGTAAGCATTAGCGTCAAATTCCTTCCCAAAATAGGGATGCGTAAAAATATGAACGTATGTAAAAGTAAGAAAAATATTTGTAATATTAATTTAAGTTGAAGCCAACGAGCTCGCGAAGATGACGCAAAGGCCGAAAGTCCCAAAGCCTAGCTTTAGGCAGGACGGTGTCAAGCGTGGCCAATTGCAGGCCTGAGCAGAGGAAGCTTGCGAAGACAACGCGAAGGCCAGAAGTCCCAAAGCCTAGTTTTAGGCGGGATGGTGCCAAGTGTGAGCCAATTGTAGGCTCGAGCAAGAAAAGCTTAAGAAGAATGCAAAGGTCAGAAGTCCCAAAGCCTAGCTTTAGGCGGGACGGTGCCAAGCGTGGCCAATTGCAGGCCCGAGCAGAAGAAGCTCATGAAGACAACGCTAAGGCCAGAAGTCCCAAAGCCTAGCTTAAGGCGGGACGGTGCCAAGCGTGAGCCAATTGCAGGCTCGAGCAAGAGAAGCTCATGAAGGCAATGCTAAGGCCAGAAGTCCCAAAGCCTAGTTTTAGGCGGGACGGTGCCAAGCGTGGCCAATTGCAGTCCCGAGCAGAGAAGCTTGCAAAAACAACGCTAAGGGCAGAAGTTCCAAAACCTAGCTTTAGGCGGGACGGTGCCAAGCATGCGCCAATTGCAGGCTCGATCAAAAGAAGCTCAGGAAGAATGCAAATGTCAGAAGTCCCAAAGCCTAGCTTTAGGTGGGACGGTGCCAACCGTGGCCAATTGCAGGCCTGAGCAGAAGAAGCTCATGAAGACAACGCTAAGGCCAGAAGTCCCAAAGCCTAGCTTAAGGCGGGACGGTGCAAAGCGGGCCAATTGCAGGCCCGAGTAGAAGAAGCTCATGAAGACAACGCTAAGGCCAGAAGTCCCAAAGTCTAGCTTAAGGCGAGGCTGTGGAAAGCGCGAGCCAATTGCAGGCTCGAGCAAGAAAAGCTCATGAAGACAACGCTAAGGCCAGAAATCCCAAAGCCTAGCTTTAGGCGGGATGGTGCCAAGCGTGGCCAATTGCAGGCCCGAGCAGAAGATGCTCATGAAGACAACGCTAAGGCCAGAAGTCCCAAAGCCTAGCTTAAGGCGGTACAGTGCCACGCATAGGCCAATTACAGACCCGAGCAGAATGTGCTCACAAAGAGAACAAGGGCTAAGCATAAGCTGAACGTCAGCTCGAGTAGACCAAGCTCATAAGATAGACAGAGGCTTATAAGCCTAATTCACAGCAAGGCTCAGCCACTCATAAATCAAAAGTTGATACGAACATAAAAATGGCTTGAAGAATAAAAACAAAGCCCAACACTTATAAAATTTTTCTACTTGGCAATAACACGACACCAATCTCATACTTGAATGTAAAACACAAGTATATACATACAAACACAGAAACAAGTTATCCAATGTATACTTTTTTCGTCAAAGATTACAAGTACAAGAAGTTAAAAAAAAAAAAGAGGAAGATCAATCAGCTAGAGGAGCAGAGGTGTCAGCAGCAGCAGCAGGAGCATCGTCAGCAGCAGCAGGGGGAGGAACAACTTCTCTAGGTTCAGTGGGGGCCTCGGATGGGGAAGCTTCCGACCCTTGGATTGGGATGTCATGAATGCGCATGTACTCAGCAACACCTGCTTGGACCTTAGACAGGTCGACCTCGGGATGTTCCTTGCCCAAGGCAAAGATGAGGCAGTCGTAGCTGAAAGCCACCCCTTCATTGTACTCGGTCGTATGCTTATTTTCTAGAAAATCTACCTTCTTCTAGAGACGAGAAGTTTCCCCCTCCATGGTCTTCTCAAAGGAGAATCTCTGGATGTCCAAGTCCTTCCGAGCCTCGAGTAACTCCTCCCGAACAAGGGACAGCTCCTTCTTGAATTGGGTGGCCCTAGATTCTGACATCACTGCCTTCTCCTCGAGGGTGGAGTTCTCCTCGCGAAACTTCGCTGCTTCCTCATCTTTCTGCTCGAGACTCTACCTCAAGCTATGGATTTCTACTCGAAGCTGCCTCTGAGAATCTTGAGTCTTAGTCTTGAATCTGGTAACAGCAGCGCAGTAAGAGAAGAGAGGCGTTGGAGAGCACCGAACAGCTCATCAGCATCATAAGACTCCAACTCAGCCAGGAACCTATCATTCATCTCCCTGGCAAAGTCCTTAACAACGCGTACTGTGTTGACGCGTGCTTGAAGCTCTTCCCCAATCCTGTAGGATGTACCCCAAGATACTACAGAAATAATTAATCAGAATAGTGAGAACAGGTACGAGCCAAAGAATTAAAATGAAAATTCACTAGACGGGTGAACGACCTGGAGTGCAAAAATGACGTGGAACCGGAGGGATCTCAGCAGAGACAGGTGCAGTATGCCCCAACCCCCCCAACAAAAAAAGAATTTGCTTTCCAATTGCCACTAAAAGTGGGGAGATTAGTTATGGGTTTCTTGCCCTTCAGGCTGGAGGTGAGGTTATACCAGCCAGCATCTTTTAGGCTGCATTTTAACTGGTAGAGATGCTTTATCTCCTCTATTGAAGGTTCGCCTAAATTTCACTACCTCCACAGCACTTAGAGGCCGGACAGGACCCTCCACCTATTCAGGTTCAGCTGCCCTGGAGCCAACCGAAATCTGGATAAAATATGGGCAAAATATGGCTGAAGAGGCAACCTGACCCCCCACCTGATGCACCCCATATGAAAGGTGGTATACCCCTGAGGGGGACGGCTGGGAATGTCACCCTTACCCGGCACCCGCATGACCACATTGTCCGGTATGTGGTAGTTGTCCCTAAGCCTATCCAAATCTTGGTGTATAGTTTCACACCTCATTGAGTCAATGGGGTAAGCCTCACCCTCTGAACGTTGGCTGACTCGTTCCCCCCGATGCGGCTGGCCCCCCGCCACAACCAGAACACCCTCGGAACTGGGATCTCTTACATGAATCACACTAAAGGGTTCATTGTCGCTTGAAGAGGATGATTCCTCCGGCGACATCCTACGGGGTTGTTGAGTGTTTTGCATATTTCCTATGGTCACAGTCTACCAGATTGGAATTGGGAACCCAAAGGAAGGAAAAACAAGACAGAAATAAGAGAAAGGAAAAGGGATTTATACTTGAGTAAAGGCTGACGGTCGGAAATGGCAGCGATGGTAAAGAGAGAGACGGGAAGCACTTATGAGAGAGAGATTTCAGTCTGAGTAGAAAAGAACAATATGAGGTACAGTGAAGAAATCGAGGGCTTTTAAAGGGGAAAGTTCGTCTCTTCAGCAGACGGCACGCATCTCAAGAGACGCGACCGTTCAAGTAACGTCTCTTCAAAATTCAAACACACGGCCGGGATTGATCCACGTGTCCCGCATTAAATGTGAAAATGATGGAAGCAGAAGACAGCTCAACACGGGAAAGTAAAAATCCCGTGAAGCCGGCCAAAACGAGAAGTTTCCAGTCTTATCTCGCTTCACTCAAAAGACTATAAAATGGGGGACTGATCTTTAGGTAATATCGAGCAGCCCTCCTCGAGTCAACCAGCACGAGCAAAAGACTTCGAGGTCAACCTATCCCGACTAGAAGACCCGACCGCTGGCACGAAGACGGCCTTACTAGGAATCAAAACTGGTCAAGGTCGGGAAGTCAAGATGGGTCGAGCCCCGAGCCTTTTTTTCCTGCTCGAGGTTTTCAAGGCTCGGCCCGTCAAGGATGGTCAAGGTCGAGGAGCTCAAAGGCTAGTCGAGCTCGCTTTTCTGCTCGAGGTTTTCAAGTCCTATGAGCACAACTTAATCACGCCAGTCATAGCATAGAGGAAATGCAGGACCCAGATACAGCCAGTTCGGGACAGTCCGACTCGTTTCTCCAGAGACTCGGCACAGCTTTCGAAGCCTAATCAATGCCCTACGCGGCATGGTGTCGTTATTGTTACGGATGGCCGGTACATGCCACCACAGTGTCATCATTCCTTGCGCACACGCCCGACATCATGATCTGACCATGTGAACCATACCCACCAGACAGTTGCGCATCCCCAGAGAATATCACGCTAATCCCGGCTGTCAAAGGGACCCAGACAAACATCATGCCGCGAGTAAAAGGTTTCAACACTATTTGAGGGCACGCAGAAAAACAGCATCAACAATAATATTTAAAAAAAGTTACGTAACCACCGATTATTACTTTACTGAAATAATATCTTTTTATTATGTATAGCTTTTGAAATATGCTACCATATTATATTTACAACACTAAAAAAAGATTATTACTTTACTGGAATGCTATCTTTTTATTATGTATAGCATTTGAAACATGCTACAATATTATATTTACAGCACTAAAAAAATGCTATTGTTCGTCTTCAGTAAAAAATTTATTGCATATATGTAATATTCTATGGCTATTAGAAAATGCATCTGAATAATTTATAACTTACTTCTATAGCATCTTTGTGAAGTTATTGAAGATAGAAAAATTGATACTTATATTGTATTTTTTTTATTCCTAATATTTTTAAAGGCTACTAACTATATAACAAAACTAACAATGTTAAAAATAATAAAAACATACAATTCATCATTCATGTAATTCAATTATGTAATGATATATGTCAAAGTTGGGCACCGCCCATCTAGAAGGGCGGTGGCGGTGCCAAGTGGTATCAGAGTCTTAGTTGCATTCTTTGAAATTGGGTTACAAGGTTACTGTTCATGTATATAGTTACTATTCACATATGCGGTACTGTTCACGTGAAACAGTGAGAGCCGATCTTAACTAAGGTAGTTCGTGTTGAAAGCAATGACAGCAAGATACGAGATTGAGAAGTTCAATGGGAACAATTTCTCGTTGTGGAAAATGAAGATGAAAGCTATTCTGAGGAAAAATAATTGCTTAGCAGCAATTGGAGAAAGACCTATAGAGGCAACTAATGATGCTAAGTAGAACGAGATAGACGGTAATGCAATTGCTGATATACACTTAGCACTTTCAGATGAGGTGTTATCTAGTGTGGCAGAGAAAAAGACAGCGAAGGAAATATGAGATACTCTCACAAAATTGTACGAGGCTAAGTCGTTGCACAACAAGATCTTTTTAATGAGGAGACTCTATACTCTTCGCATGGCGGAATCTACATGAGTGACTGACCATATCAACACCTTAAAGACTCTATTTTTGCAACTCACAATGTTGGGTCACAAAATAGAAGAAAATGAATGTGCAGAGCTTCTACTTTAAAGTCTACCAGATTCGTATGATCAGCTCATTATCAATTCGACAAACAACAACCCGACGGACAGTCTAGTTTTCGATGATGTTGCAGCCTCCATCTTAAAGGAGGAAAGCAGGCACAAGACCAAGGAACATAGACATGCAAGTTCGCAGCAAGCAGAAGCGCTATTGGTGACGAGAGGGAGATCAATAGAACGTAGCCCAAGTGGGAGTTACAATCATGGTAGATCAAAATCCAGAAGTAAGAAGAATGTGAAATGCTACAATTATGGTAAGAAAGGGCATGTGAAGAAAGAGTGGTAATCAGAAGAGTAGAGAGAATAAAACACTTGAGTCATCAAATGTTCAGGGTTGTGTGGCTAGTACTTTAGATGATGGCGAAATTCTCTATAGCGAGGCAGCAACTGTTACAAAAGGCAGAAAGCGGTTAGCTGACGTCTGGCTTATAGACTTAGGAGCAACATGGCATATGACCTCTCGGAGAGAATGGTTCCACACATATGAACCAATCTCAGGAGGATCTGTGTACATGGGCGATGACCATGCCTTGGAGATCGCTGGTATTGGTATTGTCAAAATAAAAATATATGATGGTACAGTTCACACAATTCAGGATGTACGATATATCAAAGGCCTGAAGAAAAATCTATTGTCTTTGGGATAAATAGATAGTCTTAGGTGCAAAGTCCATATTGAAAATAGGATGATAAAAATTGTCAGAGGAGCACTTGTGTTAATGAAGTCAGAAAAGATCAGTGCGAATCTATTCATGCTTATAGGAGAAACAGTACAGGAAGCTGATGCGTGTGTCGTGTCAAGTGGAGAAGAGTCAACAATGATGTGGCATTCAGACTTGGCCACATGTCAGAACAAGGTTTGAAGATCTTCTCTCAGCGACAACTGCTTCTGGGACTCAAGTCGGTAAGTCTACCATTTTGCGAGCATTGTGCTACAAGTAAGCAGCATAGATTGAAATTTAGCAGATCTCGTGCAAGAAGTAAATGCATTCTCGACTTAGCTTATTCTGATGTTTGGGAATCACTGGATTTATCCCAAGGAGATACAAAGTACTTCGTTACTTTCATTGATGATTACTCCAGGAGATGTTGGGTGTATCCAATCAAGAAAAAGTCAGATGTGTTTCTAGTATTCAAGGAATTCAAAGCACGGGTTGAACTTGAATCTGGAAAAAATATCAAGTGCTTAAGAACAGATAATGGTGGAGAGTATACAGATGGTGCATTTCTTACATACTGTAAGCAAGAAGGTATTCAGAGGCAGTTTACAGCGGCATACACTCCTCATCAAAATGGAGTGGCGGAATGGATGAACAGAACTCTTACAAAGAGGATAAGAAATATATTGAGGACTATTGGTCTACCTAACTCTTTTTGGGCTGAAGCAGCCAAAACTGGTAAATCGGTCTCTATCAACAGCTATTGAGTTGAAGACACCAATGGAGATGTGGACACGTAAGCCAGCTGATTACTCTCATTTACATACATTTGGATGTCCTGTATATGTAATGTATAATGCCTAAGAAAGAAAAAAGCTAGATCCAAAATCTAGGAGGTGTATCTTTTTGGGGTATGCTGATGGTGTAAAGGGGTATCGTCTGTGGGATCCCACTGCCCACAATATTGTCATCAGCAGAGATGTTGTCTTTGTAGAAGATCAACTGCAAAAGAAAGATAGGGATGATAGTACTGTGAAAGAAAAGTCAGAGACTACACTGGTATATGTAGAAAATAATCAGGAAGATTCAGAGTTTTCTAAAGCAGCACCAGAGCACGAGGAACAAGAATCAGTCGAGTCTGAGGCTCTAGAAATTCGTCGGTCAACTCGAGAAAGACGATCACCAACTTGGCACTCAGAATATGTTATAGAGATCAATGTTGCATATTGTCTTTTAACAAAGGATTGATAGCCATCAACTTTCCATGAAGCTTTAAACAGCTCAGATGTTACTTTGTGGATGGCAGCAATGCAGAATGAAATTGAAGCTCTACACAAAAATAAGACATGGGAACTTGTGCCATTACCACATGGAAGAAAAGCCATTAGAAACAAATGGGTATACAAGATCAAACGTGATGGCAATAATCAAGTACAGCGGTATCGTGCAAGATTGGTAGTAAAGGGATATGCTCAGAAAGAAGGTATTGACTTCAATGAGATATTTTCTCTAGTAGTTAGACTCACGACAGTTAGAGTAGTCTTGGCAATGTGTGCTACATTCGACCTACATCTAGAGCAGTTAGATGTGAAAATTGCATTTCTTCATGGAGAACTTGAAGAAGAGATTTATATGCTCTAACCAGAAGGTTTTTCTGAAACAGGCAAGGATAACTTGGTTTGCAGATTGAATAAATCTCTATACGATCTCAAATAATCGCCGAGGTGTTGGTATAAGAGATTTGATTCCTTCATAATGAGCCTTGGATACAACAGACTCAGTTCAGACCATTGTGCTTATTACAAGAGATTTGAGGATAATGACTTTATCATTTTGCTGTTGTATGTGGACGACATGTTGGTCGCAAGCCCTAACAAAGATTAAGTCCAAGAATTAAAGGCACAGTTGGCTAGGGAGTTTGAAATGAAGGACTTGGGACCAGCAAACAAGATTCTAGGGATGCAGATTCATCAAGACAGAAATAACAGGAAGATTTGGCTTTCACAGAAGAATTACTTGAAGAAAATCTTATGACACTTCAACATGCAAGATTGTAAGCCAATTTCTACCCAACTTCTTGTTAATTTTAAGTTATCCTCAAGTATGTGTCCTAACAATGAAGCAGAGAGAAAGGAGATGTCTCGAGTACCATATGCATCAGCAGTGGGAAGTTTGATGTTCGCTTTGATTTGTACAAGACCAGACATTGCACAAGTAGTGGGAGTAGTTAGTCGATACATGGCGAATCCTGATGGAGAACATTGGCAAATAGTGAAGAGGATTCTAAGATACATTAGAGGAACCTCAGATATTGCATTATGTTATAGAGGGTCAGAATTTACTGTCAGAGGCTACGTGGATTCAAATTTCGCTGGTGACCTTGATATAAGAAAATCCACTACTGGCTATGTGTTTACACTTGTGGGAGGAGCTGTAAGCTGGGTTTCAAAACTACAGACTATTGTGGCTTTATCTATGATAGAGGCAGAATACATGACAACTACACAAGTATGTAAGGAAGCTATTTGGATACAAAGTTACTTAAGGAGCTCGGGCACAAATAAGAGAAAATTCCTGTGTTTTGTAACAGTCAGAGTGCTTTGTATATTGCAAAGAATCCAGCCTTTCATTCCAGGACAAAACATATAGGGGTTCAATATCACTTCGTTCGAGAAGTAGTGGAAGATGGAAGTGTAGATTTACAGAAAATATATACCAATGAGAACCTAGTAGATGTTATGACTAAGCCAATCATTATTGACAAGTTTATATGGAGTAGATCCTCTTGTGGCCTAGCGGAAACGTAAGCAACATGTCAATGGCAAAGCAGAAAAAATGGTGTGGAGATTGATTGGTTCTCAATCAAATCTCCAAGTGGGAGAATGTCAAAGTTGGGCACCGCCACCGCCCTTCTAGATGGGTGGTGCCCAATTTCACGTGCCGTGTTGAAAAAAGGAAAAAAAATAAAATAATATAATAATAAATAAATAATGAATAGTAGCCAAAATGTGGCTATAAATTGAGAGCCTCTTCCCTCATTTCAATCATCCCAGAAAATTTATTTCTTCTTGTATTAGAGAAGTACTCTTAGTATTGGGTGTAATTGGGGTATTGGGAAGTGAGAATAGTTTTCTCCTAGTTATAGAGAGAGTATAATTATTCTCTTCTATTAGTAGAGAGAAGTTATTATTTTTCCAATATAATAAAATTATTTTCTTCTGTCTTTGCCCGTAGATGTAGGCTATAAGCCGAACCACTTAATTTCTGGTGTCCAAATTTGTGGTTGCTCTTTATTTTTCTTCCAATCTCATTTAGTTGTGATTCTACTTCACCCATAAATTTCCTAACAATATATGAACATGCTGTTACTTAAAATGTATACAACATGGTAAGTATGTTTGTGTCATACTTATAGATTTTCTAATTATAAAAAATTAGAAAATGAAATCAAGTACTATATCATCAATTCGGCTTCAACACTTAGCCAAAAGTTCTTAATCTTCACATCTTGAGACAAAAATTCTTGATCTTCATAGCCAGCATATGAAGTTAAAACAAAAATATAATTCTATTTTACTCTTAGGAAAAAAAAAAAAATCTTCACAGCCTGCATATTATTTGATTGTGTTCAAAACTAATTGGGAGCCTTACAGGGTAAAAATAAAATAAAATTGGTAAACTTAAAGGATCTTCACTTTGAAATTGATCACATTGAAGTTTTATTAAAAATATGAATAAAATTGCTGGGAAAAAATATCAACTAAAGTGGCAAAGAAGTAACTTAATTTCTTACTTCTTATAAGACAATCAAAACCTTTTAAGTCTGTAAAGAAATACTAATGAATGCTAAATTAAATACTACAACTTAATCCAAAATAAATTCACATAAAGAAAAAAAAAAAGAGAGGAATTATATCGATTCACTATAGTAAGAATTTGATACAAAAGAATATTAACCATATCCGGTAACTTTAATTTTTTTTCAATCAACTCCTCTTCAGTTTTAGCTACTTTGATAGGGAAGCAAGCCTAAACAATAAAATTCTTCTAGGAATAGGATAGAAATCAATATAAAAGAATAAAACAGAGGTTGCTACTCAAGCATGATGAATAATTGATCAAATCATTCACTAATATTTCTTTGAACAATTCTTACTTCTTATTTATGACATTAGGTATTGTGCTCATTGCTTTGAATTTGTTCCTCATCTTCATCTTCAAGAATAAGATCCTGCATCATTTGAAATTCATATTAATAATAAACTAGCACTCATTAAGCATACCCCAGCTACCAAACAAGTAGAGGACATCTATCTTACAACATTCACTAAGGAAGGATTTATATACTAAATATTTATCAATTGTGTAAGACAACTCCAAATTTACTTGAGTCAAATCCTCTCTGCAGGCATTGTCAAACTAATTTATGAACAGATCTGGATTCTAATTTAATGCATAAGTAAAAAGTTAAACTATGCCAAATATGACACTAACCTGTGGAAAATATGTAGGCAATGTTTCAATTGCTTCTTGTGGATGTTAGGAATATTAACCAAAGGCCTATCACACACATAGAAAATAAAACTAAATTATCAAATGGCTTAAGTTGAAAACATCTTGTGATTATCTCTTACTAGCTCATTTTTTAGATTAATTATATGCCATTTTCTAGATTAACGCATCCATACTAATTATAATTGATAATTGAACATAATGTGTAATGCAAACAAAATAAAAAACAAAATTTCTTTAATAATAGAGAGGACTAGAATAGGTCTTTATTTGAAACTCTTCAGATCTTCCCAAAATAAAACACAATCAACAAAATTACTTCCTCAATGGACCAACTCTCTTCCAAATGTATCATTTCAATTTCATAGAATTAATTTACACAAGCATTAAATAATAGAGATTTGAGTTATTTAAATTACGATTCATCTTATAATGTTCCATATACAACTAGCCGCATAGCAGTATCCAAATTTCCTCTTCAACACATTGATGAAGTTCATACATGACTCAAAAATTATAGAGCTAAATAATTTAATTACCTATGTACGATAGTAAAATCAATGAAAGCCCAAACTCCCAAAAAAAGGAAAAAAAATTATTAAATCATTGTCTAACACTTCAAATTGGTAACAAAATTTCTAAAATAAATCATGAGAGCTTTAAATTTATCTTACCATGCCCATTTCGTAATCTTTGCTTCTTTTTCTCCAGATCGGACAATAATCTTGATCATAATGCCACAACACAATTAAATTTCCACTTTAATTTGAAGTTTTAAAAAATTTTGCTCCCTACAAAATTAATAAATAATTACAAAAAGAATGATCTTTTTAATTTTCATGAAAATTAAATATCAATCCCCAAATAACTCTAAATTCCTTTATAGTCTTCAAAATAAATTTTCATATAACGAGCTAAATCAAAAGTAAGATTAAAAAAAAAAGTATTCTATAAATCAAATCCAAATCGTTTCTTTGAAAAACTCTAAATTACTTGGTGGTCTTCAAAATAAGTTCTGAAATTGGAAACTAATAAAAAATAAGTTTATTAAAAAAAAAAGCCTAAGGTTTGTTACAGTACCTTGTAAATATCTTCTTCCAATCTATCTTTATTAGCAGCAATCCCACTTATTATGCTGGTTCCATAAAACTCACCATTCTTTTCCCTCCATGTTTGCCTTTCTCTCAGGATCTTGTCTATCCGTCACAGCTTCTTATACTACTCTTTTTCCATAATCCCCATCTCTTTGATCTTTTTCATTTTGTAAGAAGGTTTCAGGATCTTGAAAGCTTCAACGCAGTGGGGTTTTAGAGCACTACCTTGTTCCTGTAGTTGGATTTCAACACGAAATGAGTTTCGGTGGTGGGATTTCCTCTCACGGAGCCACCCCCACTTGATCTAGTGCGGTGATAGAGTGTCCTTAGATCGAAGAGCAAACCCCCCTACTCTCTCTGCAACAGAGTTTATAGGTAGTTGTTGGTGTTGAGGAGAAAGCGAAGTGAAAAAATTTAGTAACAATAACAAAAAAAATGCTACCGTGAAATGCTACTATAAATGATATTTGTTGTAGTGCCATAATAATAATTCTTTCCTCAATGCCTCATATGCTTCCATTATGAATCCCGAACCCCAATGCTCCCTCCCAACCCAATAAATCTTTTCTTGATGCTCTTTCGGGTCCGGTTTCCCGTTTGGTTCCAGTTAAACCAGTTCTATTACATTGCGGTGAGCCCGTCGTTATTTTCTCTGTTGAGGAAGTGTAAGTTATGGCTAAACATTTTAAGCTAGCTCTAGTGGGTAAGTTTTCTTTTGGTCGTCCTTCTGTAGAGATTATCCAAAAAAAATTATCCTGGGATTTGAAGAGGGGCTCCTAAATCTCTTTACTTAATAGTCACCATGTACTGATTAAGTTATCTATGGATGAAGATTATTCACGTATTTGGATCTGACAGACATGGTATGTTAATGGCTCGGATATGTGAATTTTCAAGTGGAGTACAAATTTTCGTTGTTCGATAGAGTCTCCTATTGTCCCTATTGGTGCCCTTTTGCTTGTTGATCATGCAATGACCTCAATAAATAGGTCATCTGTAGCTAGTGTATTGGTGGAGCATGATGTTTCGTTGCCTTTGTTGCTGTATATTTAAATTGGTGAGAGGGACTCTAGTTTTGACAGGATATTGTTTTTGAGAAGGTTCTTACTTACTATGCTTCTTGTAAACATCTTTGGCATTCTATTGATGCTTGCTGTGTTAGGGGCTTCGTAAACCCTAGCAAGCTATGGGTCCTCTGCCAAAGCAACTACAACAGTAGGCTCAGAAATTTACTCAAAAGAAGCTTCCTACATCCGAAGAATATGAAACAACTGAAGCTTCTTTCGGATCATCGCATAAAAAACTGACTATTAGCATCCCCCTTCCTAACCCAGCCAACACTAGAAACCTCCTCACAAAGCATAATATGTTGGAGACGAGCCCTAGCCTTTGAAAAAATTGTGTGGTCTTATGTTGAACCAGAAGAGTCATATTGCCTCTCATTCTGAGCCATCTCATCCGTAGCCTCCTTAACTTGGTCAAACATATTACTAAAAACTTCCTTACTCCAGGCTTTTAAGCGAAGCTTCAAGCGAGGGTTTGGAGCTTCTGTTCAGCTTAGACACTCTGTTCTTGAGGTTGTCTGATCTGGCTACAGTGGTTTCTTGGATCCTTTCCAGTGGCCTTGTTCACTAGGAATATGCTTACCTTTTGGGTAGAAGTTGTGCCTTGGTCTATTCTCCTATCATTTTGGTTAGACACATTCTCCGTAAGACTACTTCCGCTGCTGAGATTTTGGCCAATTGGGCCTGTACTAACCGAGCTAGTCGGCTTTTCTTGCATGCTTGAGATTTTTTAGTGAGGTTGCACGGAATTTTTTTTTTTTATGCACAGGCAGTTCCTTATATCAAGCGTTAGAGTGTTTTTTTATTATTGTTGTTTCTATGCTCTTCATTTATTTTTTATTTTCTTATTATTTCGTTCGGGAGGAGGTTTTGGTCCATGTCCTCTTCCTTATGTCTTATTCTTTAGTTTATGATTTATATTTTAAGTAGGAGTCCCAATTAACCCTCCATCTTTTTTGTGGTTTCTACTAAAAAAATATATAAAATGCAATTAAATCCATACACTTAATGTATTGAAATTATAAGTTTAAAATTACTTAGTCACTATCTAATAGATGAATGCCACATTAATTAAGATTAAAATTAGGACTTAAATGATAAGATGTCTATCATTGCTCTATTCTAATGGAGATTATCACTACTATTTTGAATAGTTCAATTATACCCATTTCCTAAAAATAATTTCTACTCTATGAATTGAAATTATAAGGCAATTACTAATCACTTTGGCAATTTATGAAACAACTATTAAGCATGGTTTTATATTCTCATCTTATTTATTTACTATATGCAAATTCACCTCAAACTAGTAAACCAAACTCAACTCATAGCACATTAGCTTACAATAATCATTTATATCACATGGAGGAAACTTTGTTAGATTCTTTAAATAAAATAAATTATTGTAATGATGTACAAAACTTAGGGGAAACGGCTAGCCCCCCTACTTGGAGCGGCTAACCGCCATATTACGACAATTTTTTGCTTACCAAATGGTTAGCTGCTTGGTATAAGCGACTAACCACCTAGTATAAGTGACTAATCGCCTAGAAGGCAGATGCCATTATGTGGCAGTTAGCCGGTTCAAGTGATGCGACTAGTTGGTTTGGTTGAGCCTTCATCATCTTTGTTGGGAAATGAACTCACATAAGCAAAAATTAATAAGCAAAAATAAACCAGCACAATCTAAAGCAATAAAGCAACCACAAGAGATATAAAATAAATTTTTACGTTAAAATCAGGAAAAACCACGGGACTGAAGTCTGATATAACTTTCCACTGCATTAATAATAGGATTATAATATAAATTCTTCTCTAGAAAATTTTAGAGGCTAACAACATCAAGAATTTCAATTATCTTGGCTTACAGCAACAACCTAATATATATCTCTCTAACAAATGAGGATTTTAAATAACAGCCAACGTGAGGATAAAATAAAAATCAAGACTAGTAAGAATGTAGAAGGCAATGCCAGGAACTTATCTTCCAAATTTGGGAGAAAACAAAGTTAAAGTCACCTTTCAATCGTTCAATTAAAGATTAAAATCCTATTCCCCAATATTCAATAGTCGGCCATTGTCTTTCTCTCATTCTCTCTTCTTTTTGCATTATTAATTATGGCTGCTGCTTGCTTTTTGTTCTCTTGTCTTTTTCTCATTCTCTCGCCATAGCCACATTTTCAAAACCTAAATTTCATGGCAAATTTAATCAAAGTCCAAACTTTAATGTTAATTGTACATTAAGTAAGCCTTTTTGGACTCTGAAATTTTGGGCCCCCAAATGAGATTGACCCAATAAATTTCCCCTTCCAGATCATGTGAGGGGCACCATTAAACCTGCTCTCTGCTTGCAGTTTTTCAGCTTCTCCTTAGGTAATGACTTTGTCATCACGTATAACCCATTTTTCGCTGTGTGTATCTTTTTAAGCTGCAACTGTTTCTTCTCGTATCTAATGATACCTCACATCAGTATACTTCAATTTCAAATGGTATATCAAATTATTTGCCAAGTGAATGGCACTTTGACTGTCGCAGTATACAATAAAGCTGTCTTGTTTCATAACCAACTCTTATAGAATATCTTTATCCACAAGGTTTCTTTTCAACCTTCAGTGATTGTAATATACTATGCTTCTGTGATAAATAGAGCAACACAGAGTTGAAGTCTGGACTACCATTAAACTGCTCCCCCTGTAAAAGTGAGCAAATATCCTAATATAGATTTTCTAGAATCGATATCTCTTGCCATATCTACATTTGTGTACACTTGTAACATATGTTTGTCACCACCAAAACATAAGCATACCTTAAAAGTGCCTTTATAAGAATTTCGATTATATTTACATTACATTCACAAGTCACTTTTTTAAATTTAATCATTTTTTGTTGAACAGATCTTTAGGCCGATATAAGAGCTATGTAAATAATAAACCTTAACCTGAAGGATCTATTGCCGAGGCCAATATCATAAATGAATCGTTGTCCTTTCGTTCATTATATTTAGATTCTATTGAAACCAAATTTAATCGTGTTAAGCCAAATGATGATGGTGGACAACAAGCTAGAGGATTTCAGTCTTCTCTCAGAATGTTTGACATTTTGGTAGAGCTCCGAGTGAGTTATCACAAAAAGAGATTGACATTATACATTGGTATATTTTGAAAAATTGCAATGAAGTACAAGAATTCTTAGAATACTCAGAGTAAGAATAAAATAGATTAGTCATTTTATTTAATTTATTTCTAAATATATTTATATATAACAGATCATAATATATCTGTTGAAATTAGCATAAACAATTATTACAAAGAGAAAGTGGTGCTAGTTTAAATAAAAGACAACAATTACTTTTTCCCAAGTGGCTTGCAGCACATGTAAGCTCTCTTTCGCCTAGCAACCTTTCCTGCTTTTCCAGTTGTAAAGTTTTTAGTTAACTACATGAAACGTATTATGGTTAGTTATTATGCTTGTATCAATTTTTGTCTGCCCCTCTGTCCCTAATTCTTTCAAGCATAGAATGAAGTTCCTTTAGCAATTCTAAATATCAAAATAAGTAGTTAGTTTTTTAAAATCTATTATAAAAGACTTGTAATGATGTAGGATGGTGTATATTGCAAGAAGGGTACCTTCTGGATGGCATAACTTTGGCTACAAGTGTCCGTTTTTAGCGTATAATATACCATTTCGAAGCTTGCGATGAGATGAAAAAAATCTAGAACTACTAAAGCCATTCTACTCTATATTGGGCTCGAAAATTCCTTTTCTTTCCTGGTCATTTTTAGATTTTAAGATTTTTTTTCCTATTTTTCCTGATTCTTGTATGATTTTTATCTTTTTTTTTTCTACAACTCAAATTTAGTTCCCATTTTCTTTTCCTTTCTTATTTTGGATAGGAGAATTTTATTATCAGATTATATTTCGGATTTGCCTTTTTAAGTTAACTTAGAGAAGTATGATTACTCTATTATAAATAGAGACGTCTTGTAATTATTTTTATAACTTTAATTCAATTTTATTTTCAATAAAATTTAGGTTATTCAGAAACCTTTTA
The DNA here is from genome assembly GCA_025617385.1 of Murraya koenigii. Classification (NCBI taxonomy): domain Eukaryota; kingdom Viridiplantae; phylum Streptophyta; class Magnoliopsida; order Sapindales; family Rutaceae; genus Murraya; species Murraya koenigii. Next base: position 17,528,626 of record CM046811.1, read on the forward strand.
GTTTTTGTTTCAATAAACCTTAAGCTTCTGTTTTTTAAGTTGGTATCAGAGCAAGTGCATTTGTCATCATGGTACGACCACACGAACAAAGGAGTAACTGCTCCGATGACGCTGATCAAGGAATGCAGGTAATGTCTGTGGAGACTATTAGGCAGATAGTCGCAGAAACAGTCATGCAAAACAAGAATAATGCAGAAAACCCAAGGTTGGCAGTGATAGATCTAGTAATCGAGGGTCTCACGCTTTTCATAAAAAATATAGAGAGAAGATTGGGGGAAAGAGACAATTGTGAGGAAGTTATTAAATTGCAATATCAACCTCAAAATAATTGCCGTGTAGCAGTAGTACGTCAAGGCATTAATCAAGAAGTAACTGCTTAGAATTTAGAACCTGTAAGTGCAGCTGTACATATGGGAAGAGTTAGAAAGTGATTTGCAGGAAGAAGACGCTAAGGATTATGAAAGGAGGCGCGGGAAGAGTTCAGATTATAGGATTAATATTGATATCGCAGATTTTCATGGTAGGATGCATGTTGAAAAATTTTTAGATTGGATAACAGATGTAGAAAATTTCTTTCAATATATGGATATTCCCCAGGATAAGTGGGTTAAGCTTTTGGCATTCAAATTGAAGGGTGCAGCATCTGCATGGTGGCAAAACTTACCGAATTGAAGAAAGGTTGCAGGGAAGCCATTAATCAAGTCATAGCCTAAAATGCAGAGGTTAATGAAGGAGTATTTGCTGCCAGCAGTTACCAACAGCAGTTGTATATGAAGTATCAAAATTACAGGCAAGGAAATCATAGTGTGGATGAATATACAAAAGAATTTTACCATTTGCACACAAGAAATAATATGGATGAGCCAGCATTTCAGAGAGTTTCGAAATATCTTGGTAGATTAAAACGAGAATTGCAAGATGAGATTGTAGATGGGACATGGGTACAGTAGTTGCTAGAGTAAAGAAGTTAGAAGAACGAAAACAGTATACTATTTCTAAGGCCTAGCAACAGCAATTCATTGGGACACAAAGTAGATCAAGTAATGTTGGGTTTGAAAATAAGCAGAAAGCATGGGCTAATAATAGCCAGGCATAATAACCAGTACAGCAGCAACTAAGGTAGCAACCATCAAGACAGCAGCCAACAATGCAACAGTTCCAATCACATGTGCAGAATAACCCATATGCAAAGCCAATATTGAATAAGTGTTTGAAGTGTAGAGAATAAGGGTATCGATCAAATAAATGCCTTCAAAAATTTGAATTGGGTGGATGCTGAAGTTGGTGAGGCAGATGCAAACAAAGTTGATGATGAAGAAGCCTTGGAGTTAAAGGCAGATGAAGGAGAGTTGTAAAATTGCATTGTACAGAAAATTTTATTAGCACCAAAGTTTGAAGAGGATAATCAGCGTACTAAGATTTTTAGAATACGTGGTACTATTAATGACAAGGTGTGAAACGTGATAATTGACAGTGGTAGTAGTGAGAATATAGTGTCCAAGGCACTGGTTGATGTAATGGGACTTTAGACAGAAAAACATCTAGCGCCTTACAGAATTTGGTGGATAAAAAAGGGTACAGAAACGCGAGTGATGAAGGTGTATCGAGTTCCTTTCTCCATTGGAAAGGTATATAAGAGTGATATAGTGTGTGATGTAGTGGATATGGATGCATGCCATGTATTATTGGCAGACCCTGGCAGTTTGATGTCGATGCAGTCCATAAGGGACGTGATAATGTGTATAAGTTTTGGTAGAACAGCAAGAAGGTTCGTTTGGTACCTTTGACAAACAAGAAGAAAAATTCTAAGATCGAAGGAAAGAATTTTCTAGCTATTGTCAAGAACCATATAGAGGAAGATTGCGATGGATGTAAAAAGCTACAGAAATAGGATAAAGGAGAAGGCTATTCCTGAGGAAGTACAGTCCTTGTTGGCTAATTTTGTTGACATTACACCATTGGACATGTCGGATGGGCTGCCATCTTTGCGAGATATTCAACATCATATAGACTTAGTCCCCGGTGCAAGTTTACCTAATTTGCCCAATTATCATATGAGTCCATGTGCTGTTCTAGCATTACTGGTGCCTAAAAAGGATGAAACTTGGTGAATGTGTGTAGATAGCAGATGAATCAACCAGATTATTGTGAAGTATCGCTTTCCCATTCCTATATTATGAGATTTGTTAGACCAGTTGGACGGTGCTAGGGTTTTTTCAAAGATAGATTTACATATGGGTATCATCAGATTTGGATTAGGCCGGGAAATGAATGAAAGACAGCGCTTAAGACAAAGAAAGGGATGTGCGAGTGGTTCATAATGCCATTCGGATTGTCCAACGCACCAAGTACCTTCATGTGTTTAATGAACCAGGTTCTTAAGCCATTTTCCTTCAAATTTGTTGTAGTATATTTTGGTGTATTCTGTTGATGTGGTGACGCATTTGGAGCATTTGAGAATGGTTCTGAAAGTGTTAAGAAGAAACAAACTTTACATTAATCTGAAGAAGTGTAGTTTCCTACAGAATAATATGGTGTTTTTGGATTTTATTGTTGGTACAGATGAGATTCAGGCAATTGAGTCAAAGATACAAGCCATTAAAGATTGGCATACGCCCAAGACAGTAGGTGAAGTTAGGAGTTTTCATGGCCTGGCAACATTTTATAGAAAGTTTATTCATGGCTTTAGTACGGTAGTCGCACCTATTACAGAGTACTTAAAAAAGGAAAATTCAAATGGAGAGAAGAAGAAGAAGCTTGTTTTACTTTACTGAAGGAAAAATTATCCACTGCTCCTGTATTAGCGTTTCTAAATTTCAACAAATTATTTGAAATCGAGTGTGATACTTCTGGAAAAGGAATTGGAGATGTTCTTTCCTAGGAAGGACGATCAATTGAGTATATGAGTGAGAAATTGAATGAAACACGGCAGAAATGGTCTACTTATGACCAAGAGTTTTATGCTATCCTTAGAGCGTTGAAGACTTGGGAGCATTACTTGATTTATAAGGAATTTGTGGTTTACAGTGACAACCAAGCACTAAAGTGCTTTAATAGCTAGCAGAACCTGAGCAAGATGCATGTGATATGGGTGAGTTATATGTAAAAGTTCACTTTTATCTTGAAGCATAAATCTGGGTAGCAAAATAAAGTGGCAGATGCTTTAAGTAGGCAAGCAACTTTACTAGTAACCCTAGTCAATGAAGTTATTGGTTTTGAGTGCTTGAAGGAGTTGTATGCAGAAGATGATGACTTTGCGCGCATTTGGGATCGTTATATTAGCCATCAAAATGCGGAAGATTTTCTAGTACATGATGGATACTTATTCAAGTCCAACCAGTTATGTGTATCTCGAAGTTCTTTAAGGGAACAAATAATCAGCGAGTTGCATAGAGGAGGATTAAGCAGACACTTGGGTCGAGACAAGACTAAGGCACTTGTAGAAGAGTGCTTTTATTGGCCTCAACTAAATAGGGACGTGCGCAAGATTGTGCAGAACTGTCGGGTTTGCCAAGAAGGTAAGGGACATGCGCAGAATACTGGTTTATACATGCCTTTACCTGTTCTTGAAAATATTTGGTTAGATCTGTCAATGGATTTTGTATTAGGGTTGCCGCGCACAAGGACGGGTCAAGATTCAATATTAGCTATAGTAGACAGGTTTTCCAAAATGGCATATTTCATTGCATGTAAAAAGATTGAAGATGCTGCTTCGGTGGCACATTTATAAATCTGACCGAGATGTCAAATTTATCAGTAAGTTTTGGCATCATCTCTAGGATAAATTTAGCCCGCAGTTGCAGTTTAGTAGTGCTTTCCATCCACAGACATATGGGCAAATAGAGGTGGTCAATCGCACTTTGGGTAATATGTTACGGTGTGTGTGTGGTGACAAGCAACGGAACTGGGAAGCTACATTGCCTCAGGTTGAATTCGCTTACAATAGTATGGTGAATCGATCAACTGGTAAGACAAATTTTGAGATTGTCTATACTATTTCTCCAAGATAAGTTTATGACTTGGTTTTTATACCACCAGCAGCTGCAGTTGGGGAACACAAGGCAATAGATAATACAACGGAAAAGGCTCTGAAGATTCAAGCAGAAGTTCAAGCTCACTTGAAGGCTGCCATTGCAAAGTACAAGGCTGAAGCGGACAAGCGTTGGTGTAAGAAAGTGTTTACTGAAGGTGATTTAGTGATGGCATACCTACCGCGAAGTTGATTTTCGGACATTCGCGCCAAATTGGAGAAGCTACCATTTCGCGTGTCACAGGAAAATTAATGATAATGCTTATGTACTTCAGTTACCTGAAAATCGGAATATCTCTCATACTTTCAATGTGGCTGATTTTTTTGAATACCATCCCAATGATGAGGAGTTGTATGAGCCTAACTTGAGGAAGAGTTCTTTTCCAAGTGAGGGGGACTGATGTAGGATGTTGTGTCTTGCGAGTACGATAACTTCTTGATGGCATAACTTTAGCTACAGGTGTCCGTTTTCGGCGTATAATATACCGCTTTGAATCTTGCAATGAGATAAACAAAACCCAAAACCATCAAAGCTGTTCTGGTCCGTGCTCGGCCCAGAAATTCCTTTTCTTTCCTGGTAGTTTTTAGATTTTAAAATTTTTTCCTATTTTTCCTGATTTTTCTAGGATTTTTATCTTTTTTCTACAACTCGGATTTGGTTTTTGTTTTCTTTTCATTGCTTATTTCGGATAGGCGAATTTTATTATCAAATTATATTTTAGATTTTCCTTTTTAAGTTAACTTCGGGAAGTATGATTACTCTGTTATAAATAGAGGGGTCTTGTAATCATTTTTATAACTTCAATTCAGTTTTCTTTTCAATAAAATTCATTTTATTCAGAAACCTTTTGGTTTTCATTTTAATAAACCTTAAGCTTCCGTTTTGTCATGTAACAAACTAGTTATGCCTTATAGATGCGATAATTACGAGATCAGGGATCTTCATCAGTAAGTGATGAATTGTATGCCTTAGCTTGTAGGCCGCATGTTAGAGTTTTTAGTTATTTTGGTTGCATTGTAAATGGAGTGCGATTCCTTGTCACAAGTTGAGATGAGCATCATATTTCTCAAAATAGTGGATTAATGGTGTCGGGGGAGCATGACAATGATGAAATTGACTTTTATAGTGTATTGAGTAATGTTATAGAATTGATATATCCTCCTGGGATTCTATTCAAGTGTGATTGGTTCGACATTAATCTTGAAAAAAAAATGAATAAATTGTGATTACCACCTTACTTTTATCAATATAACTCAGACTTAGTATAAAGAAGATCTTTTTAGGTTGGCTATTTAAGCACAAGTTTTTTATACCGATGATCTAAAGTTAAGAGTAGGTTGGAAGGTTATAGAAAAGGTGCAGCATAGGGGTTTGTGGGATATTCAAGAGAAAGAGGGCTTAAATGAAGATGAAGCTGGAAGTTGGAGTGCTAATGAACAAGTGTATCAACAAAACAAGTCATCTAACATTGTTCTCTCAGTACAATTTGAACATTTTAATGCACAATTGTAAAATAGAAATGATGTTGCTCCACAAGTAATTCCATCAAATGTGTATATTGAAAGGGCGAGAGATCATGATACAAATGATTTCAAATTTGTTGAAGTGGAAGAAGAAGAAGAAACAAGGGAGGAATATTGCTCAGGTAGTGAAGAAGAGTTAAATGACGATGATGATGATAGAAATATTGACTTGTAATCACATCTGTAGTTTATATTTATTACAAACTTGAAATGTGAGCATTCATGTTTTTCTTTATTATATATAATAAATATTGTGTAAGTTTTCTTGTATTATTATTTTGCATGAAATTAATTTATTAATTTACTAACTTTTATATTCTAATTTTTATATCTTTCTTTTATGCAGTTAAATATTCTCAAGGCATTCTTGAGCAATCAACCTGACTTCTCCTATCACTCTTTCATGCAGAATTGTCTCTTAACTTATTTTTATCTTTTTTAATTCATTTTATTTTCTATTTTTCAAGTTTTAGTTAGTATTCTCTTAAATGTAAAAATGTGAATTAATGGTTAAGATTTTGAAAAGTGCATGTAAGATATTGTGAAGAATACAAATGATTGTTATTGTTAATTAAATATGACAATTTTATTCAAATATCTTTCCGGTTTTAATTATTTTACAAGCGTAATTATGGTTATTTTGATTAAGTTTTATATTGGCTGTTAATAAACTCTAATGTATATTTTTAATAATTACTAAACGGGTCCTGGACGTAGCGTGGAGGTACCAAACGTGTAACAGTAGAAAATGTTGTTACATTGACAATTCCCCCATCTCAGCCTGTTATGGGCAGCCAAAGTTTGTGCAAATAGATGCTGATACAACTCTAGAATCTGGTATGTAAAGAGTTTAATTGGTAGGAATTTAATATGCAATATTTTGTTTCTTATACTAATACATGCTTAATATATTTTTTGCAATAATTATTCAGCCAATAAATAAAAAAACATGTGGCCCCTTGCGTGGGAAAAAAATAGATGATATTGTGCAATTATTTGGAAAGAGAAAACTAGATATATCTTCCGAGACTAATAGGCCTGTAGGTCGTAAGTACTCTTCCATATTGTCGCCATGTTGTCAAGTGAGTATCGCTATTTGGGTAGAAGGTTTGTACCTCTTCAACATGAGAAATGAAGCAAGATTCCAACATTAGAGAAGCAAGTTTTGTTTGATCAATTATTAGTGAGTATTTATGGTTCTTAATATTCTTAATGTGTCATTTTTTGAAATTATAAATTGAGATATTTTTTTTCTAAATTTAGTCAAAGTTTGGGATTGATTTGAGCTTGCCACATGTTCGCAGATGTGTGAATAATATTATGGGTGGGAGATATTGTGATATGGATGTATGATCATCACTTAGATTATCCTTCCTTTAAAGGGGCACTTAAGCTTTGTCAAGGTGATTGAGATTGGCTTTGCCATAATGTTTACAATTCCACGAGTTTCCACGTCCAATAATATTTATATTATGAACTTTAAATTTTTCAACTTTTTTGTCAATATGCTTATATATGTATCTGATTTTATTTTATTATTATTTTTATATTATTAATTTTTTTTAATGTAAACTCAATCTACCAAAAACAAAGCTAATCGTGCTAAGATTCCATATGTCCATTGTGGGGGATCAAGATGTTGTGAAAAATTTTAATATACCCGCGAGCGCGTGAATATTTAAAAATAAAATAATAGTAACGAGACCGAGTCTAAAGAGATTGCTATAAATAAGAAAGTCTAATTTAACTTTAAAATTAATATTAATCCTAACTTAGTTGAATTTTAAGGGTAATTCAACTAATTAAACTAAGAAAATAATTAAAGCAAATAAGATTTTAATAAGACAAAGGTTACCAAAGTTTCATAATCTACCACTATTTAATTAAGAATTATTTAATTATTCTTAATTCTCAATTTTAGAGTTACAATTCAAAATTAATCTATGTCATCTCATGAATATAACAATTAAGCCCAAGAAATTAAATTTAATGTATGATCTTTTTTGCTTCAATGTAATATTTCTAAGTATTATATGTATTCTATTGAAAAATAAAGAATCAAAGTTTCCTAAACATTTTATGTATCAAATTTATTGAAAATCAAATAATAAAAAAGAATCACATTAATCGTTATTTCACCAAACTTAGATTTAATCAAATAATTTTTTAATTATTAAGAATACATGACATTAAAGATGAAAAGATAATTATTTCATTGAATAGACTTTCATCCTTAACCTAAATATAAGAAAATTAGCTACAATTACTTGAATAAAGAGGAGCAAATAAAATAAAGTCAGCCATTGAAAACTAAACTGCTGTTGTTCCTCCTCTCTCAGCCGAATGTCGTCTCTAGCTTCTTCTCTTCTGTCTCCTGTCCTGGCTTTATATATTGTTCTGGTGACTGCCACTTTCACCGAATCCAATTCTGATTCTAATCACGACTTTTACAAGCTAAAGTCTAATGCCTCCCACGTATTTTAAAATAATAAAAAGCCAAAAGCTATTGATTTGTTTCCTTTATTCTATTCAAAGGCTTAATTATAAGCTTTGTTTAATATACTTCCCACTTTAGCTTTAAACTTTCTTTGTGTGCATTTGCATGGATGATTTAATTACTTGGCTTCGGTTTCTTGGGGTTGAATTTCATGCACATTTGTTACTGCTTCCACAAATTGATTTGATCTTCAATGCTGTCCAATTGTTATTCTTTATGCAATTTTCATCCATAATCTCCAATTATTTCTCTATTCAATAAAATAATTTAATTAATTAAAATAACAAATAATAATAACTAGCTATTATATAATCAAGGATAAAATATTTATGTATTTTATGCTCATCGCAAGACCTTTTGTTAATTATCTTGAGGATGACATGGTTGATGGTGAAATAGAGTTATTTCTTGTTACTCATTTCAACAAGACAAAAGGTTGGGTGAATGAGGTGGCACACTCAAGCATGTAAGATGTTTTATTGGAAATTTTTAATTTTTTAATTTCTTGTTACTACATAACATTGATAAAAGTTTATTTATTGAGGTTTTTTTTCCCCTTAATTTTCTATTACGCTAAGATTAAGTTTATTATCTGAAATATCTAATGATAAGATTTATAAGTATAACAACAAAGTTTGTTTTATTTTTTTATTTATCCTTTAATAGAGTTTAATTGGAGTGACCAGTAGATTAAATTTCAACAGTTTAGTTAATAATTTTTTTCATTCATTTATTAACAAAGCTTTAGGTATAGGATCAAATGGTAGAGCTACGACAACAACAAAACAACTGGTCCTAAGGGAGCAATAGCACTAACTCAAAGGGAATATGTACCGAAGTACTTAGAAAGAAGTCAAGCTATTATCGAGGACTTGGCAATGGACCACGCCCAACTTCAACCCCTAGTATGGATACTTTTAAGGCTGACAAATTGCACGGTATCATATATTCACAAAAAAGTAGATTGGATTCACAAGAGATTGAGCTTCAAGAGCAAGAGAGGACTATTGATCAATTGGAGTCTAGATTGTCCTAATTCGAGGCTATGATGGAGCCAATTTTATCTTCTTTGGGAGCATGTTTTTAAAGGGATAAAATCAAGTTTTTCTTAACTTTTTAATTAAAACTTTTTAGAACCGATCTCATACAATATATAAGAATTAAGTAATCTAGAAATTTGTACCTTTGATGATCTGAAAAGACAAACAATTGAGAGTTATAGATCTGTCTCCAAATGATTTTCCAAGCTATGACTCAAGATCGATCAACACTGGACGTGTGAGCATCTGTTTCACCACTCTCAATTGCAACTAGCGTCTCTTAGATGTCTTTTGTATTTTTCTCATAAACCATGAAATTCTCTTTTCTCACTTTTTAAGAGAAAAGTACTTTTTTTATAATATCTTATGAAAAACCCTAGTATGTTAGGATTATGATTCATATTTTAATTCAAAATAGGATTCCTTTTTAACTTAAATATTTAAATTAAATACTATCTTTCCACTTACGTATAGAGAATGTGTAACTAACTAGGGGACCACCTTGTAAAATATCACAAGCCCCCTTTTACACTTGAATATAACATACTAGGCCTTAACAAATATTATAATTATGATTTTCATCTAATACGCCAGTTTTCTTGCTTTTGGGTACAGTGATGGTGTTGTTAATTAAATAAGCTAACCCAGGATTATTTGGGAACATACAATAGTGACTACAATAATTAAATTTGTAATTAAATAAATATAATTATTTAATTCCAATTCTACTTCACTATAAGATTGGAACTGACCTCCATAACTGTATGCTCAAATATAATTCACCCAAGCCACATTGATTTCTTTTCTGCACAATCCTTTGTACCACATCGTTAATTTAAATTGATATCTCAATTGTCCAATCAATTTAATTACATCTTGTTCCTTGATACTTACTGGTTTTCTCTAATGATCATTTTCAACATACTTATTTATGTTGACGCACTTTGGCCAGAGAATTCCATGATCAAATACTGAAAACCCGATTAAGAGATGTGTCGTACAAATTCTGTATTGTTAATCTATAATTTCAATACTTGTAATTTCTCCCACCAAGATATCGGGTAATCTTGAATACATGTGTATATTGTGCCTATTGGCAACTCAAATGAAATAACAACTACAATCATGAAATTATAACTAACTCAATATTAAGATTACAGTAAATCAATTCCTATGAGATTTAATAAGTCTGACAGTTATTACTACGTTAATTAAATCTCATATGTGATCTAGTTCAATATAATCATACTACATCAATAAATTCATACATGATTAAGACAAATCACTTAATGAATTTATTACAGTCTATACCTAAATAAAGTGTCCAACTTTATTTATCAACTACGAACTTAATTTATTTAATCATAAGATAACTTATATTTATGTCTTCTACAAATCCACATGGTGATCACATAAATACATATAATATGATTAAATAGACTTTACTCAAAATATCTAATTTATTTTATTAATCAGAAATATATTTATTACAATAAATATATAAATATGCTTTAAAGAACATATTTTTCCAACAGTTTTGTCTTTACAAATTTAGCTTCTCAAATATTACTCATTTCAATGAAGTCTTTGGAAGTATTTTGAGCTTGTTAATCTCTTGAATTGGTCATCATTTGATATTTTTTTTTTATATATTGTTGGTGCATGTCATATCTTAAGTATTTGGAGTTTGGACTAGGTGTTATTGCAGTTCTTGAAAATTTTTGCTCATTAGATTTTGGGACAAATGACAATTCACTTTTGTATTTGACTGTCATATGTTATTCCTTAAGTAAATGATATATATGTATGGCTTGGATATTAAATAGACCTTACTTTTAAATTAGTTCATTAACATTGATGATTTTTTATTAGATTCTCAATATATTTTTCTAATTTATCATTGTCATGTTGGGGGAAAAAAATTAGTATCTTCCCAATAAGCATGGTTTGTTTCCTTTCATACCATAATATCATTCCAAAAAATATATATATAGTATTTTTTAATGAAAAAATTGATTTGTTTCTAAAATATTTAAATATTTATTATAAATTTGTAAAATGTTCAACATAAAGAAACAAAGTATTTTTCTTGCCTAAAATAATCTTAGCAAACAAACACTTTTGTTGCAACATATTTTTTATGAAATGTGCTTTTTTCTTAGCAACAAAATAGTTTTTTTGTAAATAACCCTATGGAAACAAAATAATTTTGTTGCGCAAACCCATTTAGCACAAGAAAAGAGTTTGTTGCCAAATAATTTTTTAAACAAATTGGACACTCTTTCACAACAAATATATTTTGTTGCGAAAAGGAATTTTGGGGTAAGAAAAATTTTGATATGTTGCTAAACATAGAGCGCGACAGTGCTAGGCCAACGGCTTAGTTGGCAAACTTATTTTGTAGTAATAACCTATGGCAATAAATTTTTTCATTGCAAAATGTCACGGGATAATTATTTTGCGCAGCAAACCCGTGTGGCACTTAAACAACACTTGACGAAAGTTGCTAAGTAAGCCTTTGACCTTTTTAATAGCTAAGCCAAGAGATTTTCTGAAAGAGCTAAAAAGAAAAGAGCTAGAGAGTAAATGAGCCAAATGCTGAAATTGTATTGCTTGAGAGAAAGATTATAAGAGAGCTTGCAAGAGTGCTTTGAGTGCTTGCTCAATGCTTGGATGCGCAAATGACTAATGCCAACTCATATTTATAGGGAGGCTTGCCTAGCTCTAGAGAATTCTATGCCTAGAGAATTCTATACACATGTGCTAAATTCTAAAGAATTCTAGTGTATGTACAAGTATGCTAGAGTTACTAGAGAATTGTAGAAGTTTCCGGAATCGGGGCAAGATAGCACTTCTTGGCTCATGACCTTGGGCCATTTTTGGGCTCAAATTGGATGGTCCGTAACATCCTCCCCCACCTAAGCTCACGGCGTCCTCGTCGCGCTCTCGTGCTTGAACTTCTGAATGTGTTTTGTGAATTGCCACAAATCTTCTTCACGTTCCTAAGTGGTTTTGCTCTCGGGGAGATTTTTCTACTTTACCAAGTACTCATGGTATGCTGACACGCTCCTCCTTCGAATTATTCGATCAGCAAAGAAGTACTCCACATCTTTGCGAACGCAGTCATAACGGTTGTTAGGGCACGCCTTGATTTTTCGTGACTTGGGTCTCCCATATTTTCGTGATAGGACTTGAGAAGACTTATGTGGAAGATCGGATAGATCTTGAGCCTTGGTAGAAGCTCTAGTAGATATGAGACGTTGCCCATACGTCGGACAATTCGGAAGGGTCCCTCGTAATGCCTCACTAACCCCTTGTAGACTTTTTGTAGCCTCTTGAATTGTTGGGGCAGGAGCTTGATCATAACTTGAGTACCTTCCTTGTACTCAATGTGTCATCTCCTTGTATATGTCTACTTTTTTTTTATTTTTCTTGCCATTCATGAGCGAGCTTATGAGCTGCGGGCTTTTTTCTCCGGAAGTTGAGGCTATGGCATTGGGAATCATGGGCTGGAATCCCAAGATGATTTTGAATGGGCTCTTACCGGTAGCCTCGCTCTATTGGAGATTGCAAGAAAATTGGGCGACATCAAGCAACTTCACCCAATCTCGCTGATGAGCGCTCACATAGTGCCTCAAGTACATCACGAGGAGGCCATCCATTTTCGAATGAAAACTTGTTGAGAACTTGAGATCCGTCCCCAACATCTTGAAGTGCTCCGTAAAAAATCATCCAGTGAAGTGTGGGTCTCGGTCACTCACAATGCTCTTTAGAACTCTCCAAAGCTTTATTATATGCTTGATAAAGAGACGGGTTACTTCATCAGCTTTGCAATTACTGGTGCGATAATGAAAGTTGCATACTTATTGTATCAGTCGACTACAACCGTAATGCTACCGCATCCTTTGAACTTAAGAAAGGCCATAATGATGTCCATCGAGACACTTTTCCACGGTCTTGATACTAGGGGTAGGAGCTCTAATAATTTTGCTGGTAGTTGGTGATCTATTTTTTCTTGTTGGCACACGAGACTAGTTTGTAAATAGGCCAAAAGTACGAGGCTTGGACTAGTGCGATGGTGCGCTCAATCTCTAGGTGACCAGCTCATTTGGAGTCGTGGCACTATTTGATTACTTCCTTGTGTAAGTTTTCCCAACTTGGCACGAACAGCCGGTCTCCTTTAGTGACGAGGATGCCTTATTCTTGCCAAAATCGCCTTGTCTTTCTTTCGAGAACTTTTTCCAGCAAGTCCTTAGCCAATTAATCTTGTTGAAGGCCTTTCTTGATGCGTGAGACAAAGTCGGATTTTGGTTGGCTCGTACTAAGTGTAGCCAATTCTGTATTACGACTTAGTGTATCCGCAATAACATTGGCTTTGCCTAGTTTGTACTTAAGACGATAGTCAAATTCTACAAGAAAGTCTTGCCACTTTGCTTACTTTAAACTCAACTTCTTTTGCATTTGGAAGAAGCTTATCGTCACATTGTCCGTCATGATTGTGAAGTGTGAGCCGAATAAGTAATGCTGCTACACTCGCAAGCAATAAATGATTATGGTCATTTCCTTCTCTTACAAAGTGTAGTGCATTTCCGTATCATTTAGCTTCTGGATTTTGAAAGCTGTATGGTGGCCTTCTTGCATGAGCACTCCACCAATGGCGAAGTCGGAGGCATCTATTTGGACTTCGAAGGGCTTCGTGTGATCTGAAAGAACTAGCACGGGCTCCTTCAAAATTACTTTCTTCAAGCCTTCGAATGAGTGCTAGCATTGTTCGAACCAATGCCACATCTGATTTTTCTTGAGAAGGTCGGTCCAGGGTGCTGCCTTGGCTGAGTAGCCCTTGATAAATCGGTAATAGTAGTTCACAACCATAAGAATGAGCGAGGCTCGAGCACTTTAGTGGGAGGCTCCCAATCGAGGATGACCTTCACTTTTGAGTTCTCCATCATTAGCTCCCTAGTCGCTATCTTATGCTCAAGGAATTCTACCTCTTCTTGAGCGTATGAACACTTCTCCATCTTGAGGTAGAGCTCATTTTCTTGAAATACTTGGAAAGCTTGCCGCAAATGTTCAGCATGCTCCTCGGGCGCGGTGTTATACACCACTATGTCATCCAAGTACACGATCAAAAAGCGATCAAAGAAAGGTTTGAACACTTTGTTCATGAATGTACAAAATGTCGCCGGTGAATTAGTGAGGCCAAAAGGCATTACAAGGAACTCAAAAGATCTTTACCTTATTACGCATGTTGTCTTTGGTTCGTCTTCGTCGGCAATGCGAACTTGGTAGTACCCAGAGCACAAGTCAAGTTTGGTGAACTACCGCGCCTTGCCAAACTGATCAAAGAGATCCGCTATCAAGATAATAGGATACTTGTTCTTGATAGTGATTTTGTTGAGTGCCCTGTAGTCGATGCACATCCGCAATGAGCCATCTTTTTCCTTCTGGATGAGGACCAGTGCACTGAATGGGGCTTTAGATGGGCAGACATAGTTGCGTCTAGTAAATTTGTGAGCTGTTTTCGTAACTCCTCAAGTTCGAGTGGTGCCAAGCGGTAGGGCGCCAAGGCTGGTGGTTTCGAACCCTACTCTAAATGGGAGTTTATTTAATTCTACACATCTCGTCTAGGTGGGAGTTTATTCGGAAACTTTGAAGGTATCACGTCCTTGAATTTCTCGAGGACGGCTTGTATTGTTTGAGGGACTTGGTTTGGAGTGCTTACTGAATTTTCTCCCTCATTGATCTCCCGAATGGACACTAGGAAGCTTGAATCATTCTTGAAAGCCTTTTAAATTGCATGGCCGAAGCGTCTTCTCCTCGGACTTGCGATACTCCGTGGGAACCATGCATGCCTTACTCCCGTCGAGGATGATTAGGGAGTTTATGGCAGAAAGTGGGAAGGCATGGACTTGATCGAAGAATTCCATATCTAGGACCATCTTGATGTCGTCCATGGGCACGATGGAGAAATTGAGCTTTTCGCTCCATGTGCTAAGTGCAACATACACGCCTAGTGCCGTACCGGCAATGGAGTTGTATATTGCTCTCGTATCCAACAATGCGTGAATGGAGCATCCATTTATCTTTGCGCTTACGTACATGAGCCATTTCTTAACGAGTTCCAATTGTAGGCTGTTAAGTGCGTTAAGTTGTTGGAGAGAAACCATACTGGGTCGGGGTTTTTCCGTTAATAGTGAGGAGTTGCCCTTAAGTTGGGTAGCCAGCACATTGAGCGACTTCTTCTCGGGACAGTCGCATACCTAGTAAGGGCCATGGCATAGAAGCATGAGCTTCGTGACTTTGGTGGCTCCTTCTTGGCTTCCGATTTACCTTGCCCACTTTTACCACTCGAAGGCTTTTTCTGCTCCTAATCCTTGCGATTGTTGCCTTTGTCCTTGCGACTCTCTCCCTCACCTTTGCCTTGACTGGGCCTTTTATCCTTGGATTGGGTGGAGTACTCGTTGAGCGACTCCACGGTGGCAATGGCATCATCAAGAGTTTGAACGCCTTGCCTATCGAGCTTCGTCTTGGCCCAATCCTTGAGACCATCTTGGAAGTAGAAGAGTAAGCCCTTATCAGACATGTCGCTTATCTCGAGCATGAGGGTAGTGAACTCGTTTATGTAATTGCGAACACTACCCGTTTGCTTAAGGCGATGTAGGCGCGCTCTCACTTTCTTTTCTACATTACTTGGGGTAAATTACTTTCGGAGTTCTTACTTGAAATATGCCTAAGTGTCAATGGTGTAGATGCCTTTGTCCATTTCATCATGCTTCTGACTCCACCATAGTTGTGCAGCGCCTTAGAGATATGTAGGTACAATGCCCACGTTCGATGCCTCGTCTCGCACGCCCATGGCATCGAAATATTAATCTAGCCCAAATAGGAAGTTGTCTACGATGGTAGCATTGCGTGCGCCATCGTAGGTGTCGGGCTTTGGCACATCAATACATCGCGCATCACTCGTGTTTATGGCAGCCGGACTAGCGGAGACTATGCACTTGTGTCATGTCCAATCCAATCAGACCTTTTACACTTTCGCGTGGGCAGCGTGTAGTTCGTCTTGCACGAAACTGCAGAGTTTCTGTAACTCTTCATGGAATACTTGAAATTCCTTTCAAAGGGTATTGGCTTGGTCTTGAATGAGGGCCTTGGTTGCTACTGTGAAGTCGGCATATTTGCCTTCGAGACCGTCCACTCTTTCCTCCAAACTTTCGAGGGTCTCCTGAGCAGCGAATATTAAAATTTTGAGCATAGTCATGCGAGGCTCTAAAGCATCGATAGAAGAGGCCTTGGACTTGCTACGAGTCTTGGCCTACCCGCGAGTTTCATCACGGTCTTGGCTTGGTTCCAGAAGTATCTCCACACCAAGAGCTCCCTCTTGTATTGTGCTTGAAGTTAGAAGATTGGCCATTGCTTCAAAATGGACTGGATGCGTGCAAACTGTAGCTCTGATACCACTTGTCACGGGATGAGTGTTTTGCGCAGCAAACTCATGCGGCACTTAAGAAACACTTGCCGAAAGTTGCTAAGTAAGCCTTTGAGCTTCTCGATAGCTAAGCCAAGAGGTTTTCCGAAAGAGCTAAAGAGAAGAAAGCTAAAGAGCAAATGAGCCAAATGTGGAAATTGTATTGCTTGAGAGAAAGATTACAAGAGAACTTACAAGAGTGCTTTGAGTGCTTGCTCAATACTTAGATGTACAAATGACTAATGTCAACCCATATTTATACGGAGGCTTGCTTAGCTCTATAGAATTCTATGCCTAGAGAATTATATACACATGTGCCAAATTCTAGAGAATTCTAGTGTATGTACAAGTGTACTAGAGTTGCTAGAGAATTGTAGAAATTTTCGGAATCGAGCCAAGCTAGCACATCTTGGCTCATGACCTTGGGCTATTTTTGGGCTCAAATTAGGCGGCTCCTAACAAAATGGTCATTTCTATTATAGTGAAGGACTATCTTGAAAATTTATGCCTTGTTACTGCTTATATTTTGGTAATCTTCTATCATTTTACTCTTTGTTTATATGTACAAGTTTGTGCTTTTGATGATGAAAAGAGAGATAAATATGGGTTTATTTTGAAGTATATTTTTATTTGATGAAGGAAGTTCAAAATTGAAATTGTTGTGCATGTGTTTTGAAGTGTATTTGACATGTTGTGACATACACAGGGGGAGTTACAAAATTGTTTGGTGTATTTTGTTGAATTGTACATTAAATTATATATGTCAAATACTTAAAGGGAGTTTATTTTATGAACTTTAAAATACATGAAGTGTTTTGTCATCATTAAAAAGGAGGATATTGTTGACCTCTACGGTTATACAATTTTTCAAATTTGATGATAACAAATCATGTGAGCAAGGGTAGAACAGGAAATGTATATATTTCACATATATCGTTTTATTCAAGTGAATAAATGAATGCATGATTAAAGTACTTAAAAGCTCAACTTAATCTTTCATTTTATTTCAAGAAAAAGTTCTTTTATGTGGATAATCATCAAATGAGTTACTGAAAAATTTAAGAGCGGCTGTTGGTTTTAATCTAAAAATAAAAGCTTTTTCAATCTCGTAAAGTTTTCGAACAAAATTATACTTTCTGTGAAACAAACGGCAAACCACTATAATTCAAACTGTAAGCTGATAAGATTAGGAAAGGATTCTAGACATACCGCCAAAGCTGAAATGTCAAATCGATTTCAACCAATAAAGTCTTTGGAATCCAACGGCAAACTACCAAACGTAAAGGGGCAAAGGGGCAAACCAATTACAATTGTGTGACTCTTTGAAATCTAACGACATATAGCCAAACTTGAAGCAGCAAACCAATTGAGCAAAAAATTTCAAATTCAGCTATAATAATAACGTGCCAAATAAGCAAACAGTAAATCGTTTCAATACAAGTGATAAACAGATAATGCCCAGAAAATCAATAACAGTTAGTTTTATTGTTCAATCTATAAATAGCCAAGGGAAACTCATTTCAAACAACAAACTACGCAATCTTTATCATGGTATAAAAGCGTCTTGAGCTTTCATTTGCTTACACACATTCATTAATTTATATTTGAGCTATCATTGACTTATATACTCTTGTTGAGAGTAATCTTGTAAACTTTGAATTAATATTTCAAAAATTGAGTGAATGTATGTATGAGAAACACTCAGATAAAAAGGTGTGTGAGTTCATATTGAATTGTATATGTTTATTGATACATTGGAAGTTAATAAAAAAAATTCTTGAAGCCTTTGATAGTAAGACTTGGATAATGGAATCCTCAAGCTCAATTTGCTTAAAGATGTGGACGTAGACAAGTTTTGCCAAACTACGTAAAAATCTTGTATTTGTTCTCTTTTCTTTCATCTCTTTAAATTATTCATAGTTGCATTTGTTGTTATTAATTTATTTAAAGTATTTGTTGAAATTGATTCTATGTGATTATTGTTTAATTTTTAAATTCTCAATTCACCCTCCCTCTTGGTTGCTTAGCTAAAATTTCATTAACTAAACCAAAATATTGAACAAATTATATTATTTTCAGTGTGATGAATCAAAACTAAAGCAACAATATTGATTTTATAATGAAAGTTGATGTTACAAGTGTATCTTTTATTATAAAATTAAATTAAGAAACATATGCAAATTAATCGACTTATTAAATTTCTAAATTATGAAGAACAAATATATGCACCGCTTAAAAGTATATTTATGTTAAACTATAACTTCTAAATTTTTATGTTCAGATATTGAAAAAAGGAATAACAAATATATCATTCAGATTTATTCAGACTTCAATTAAATTCAGATCTGTTTAAATTTCATAAATAAATTAAATTAAATTAAATTAAATTACAAATGAACTCGTTGAGAAATAATAGTAACATTTGACATCTCACAAATAAAAGTTCAAATACTAATTTGTTATGCACATTAATCGAATGGCTCATTGTATACAGCATAAAATATAATAACAAGCAAATAGTCTAGCAATATTTTCATCCATAATATATAGCAAGGAAAATATATATATTAGAAAAACTATTTATTCAATCTCCAAGTGTCCTTTTATTGGATCCGCTACCAAATTCTACAACCAAGAAAAATATAATTTTACAATTAAGAAGGAAAACGCTGTCAAACACAAGAAGAATTTGAAAAATATCAATTATTCTTCCACCAATTTATAAATTCACCGCGGAAATCTCTCCAGCAAATGCCATGATTCTAAAAGCAATCAAATAAATCATTCTACTCTCTCAAAGAGTACTTTCTCAATGTGGAAGTTCATAGCCTTGGGATCACAATAGGCTCCGTAGTAAAAACTTTTAGTTACTGCGAAAAATGTCTGCTTGACATTGGAATCAATATCATCTGAGGAATTTTGAAGTACTAATCGCACAAGTTCTTGCATGTCGGAGTCTATTTGGAAGGCTCTGATGCCATCAATTTGAATATTATTGCTGCCACCAGTATCATCCACCTGGAGAACTTACAAGATAAATAGATTTTTAAAAATATTTTGTCAAAAAAATGCAAGGGTGAGTATTGAAGAACATTATGAACTCGGACTTTTGGTTAAAATGTTCTTTTTTAAATAATTTTAACTGGAAAATATCCTCTTGATTTTATTATATGTAAACTTTGAAGTATTTTTTAACACATGCACTTTTTTTTTATGTATGGTTAAGATTTATTTATTTATTAATTACAAATCATATGAGTGTATTTACTCAGATAAAAAGATCATACAAGGAAAGAATCTAAATTTTGTTTACCTCTGCAGTGACCTTGTGCTTTTGGTATTGACCAAGTTTGTGGCATATTGTATTGGTGAGGTCCAAGAGTCGCGTATACTGTTGATGAGACAAAAGTTCCTCGGGAAGCCAATCGCCGGCACTTAGATTTATTGTTTGCACTATTAATTCTACTTCTCCTTGATGCCTGTTTCCTTCGGCTTGCCATTTCATCAGCCATTTTTCCCACTAAAATTAGAAATATTTTTTGTGACATGAATATTATAAAAATCAACTGATAACACTAAATAAAGCAACTTACAGCGTGAAGCAACTGGTGGCTAATATCTCGACCTTGTGCCAGCCGTGTTTCAAATGAAAGGTAAATAAGCTTCCTTAGCAAGGTCCCCGTGAACCCATGCCCTGTTTTATTTGAAGCCAATCCTCTGTCATGAAAATTAACTGGAATTTTAGTTCATCAAATTAATTAGAATTTGTACAGAGACTTGGCGGAGCAGTTTCAAGCATCTTTATTTAGTTCGCGACTCGAGTATCTAACTCTACGAGAGGGTAATGGGTTGAAAGAAAGTTCCAAGAGAAATTAAATTATTGCGACGTTAGAATAATGGATTGGTAACATACCCTTGTTTATTAATAATGTTTCTAAATTCATCAATGAAGGCTTTCCTTTGCTCACTAGAATCTTGCTGGCTGTTGAAATAAGAGGTGATCGTCTCCACTATGATTGTAGTTTTAGCCCATGCCATTCTCTCACGCCATCTTTCTGGTTCATATATGCTTGCCGACGCCAAAAAGTATGCTAAGAGAAGGGCCCTTCTGCTGGTCCCGAAATTTTCAAGCTTACATTCTGCAGACCATCTGTGCCAAAGCACACTTTAAGATGCATAATTTGTAAATAAAATAATTACTTGACTGAATATTCGCTCTGTCTGCCTTCTCAGATGACTTACTTTTGCAAACTGACCCATTCGGATTGATGTATAGCTTGGCAATTGTTGTAATCCAATTTCGCAAGCTCAAGATAGAAGTTATTGCTTATGTATGGCATCCTGTTTACACAGCCATTAAAATATAAGATAAAATTGATAAATTTCACAAAGAAAACTTTTATGTAGGAAAGGGTCCTAATTGAATTTAGCTGTTTTCTTTTAAAAAGATTACTTTAAATATCTAACGTCCTCATTTCTTCATTCTAGCTTCCGTAGAACCAAAAGCCTAGTTCCGCCACTGCTTGTATGCAGATTAGTTAGAAGCATACCTATAGAGGATCTTTGCAATCCAAACGTCATCTTCACCGCCGTATTGTTCTATGTATAGTCGTGCCTCGACTCTGGGCAAGCTTGCATACCATGGAATATCCAAGGCATAGCTCACCTGTTAACATCAGTATTTTTTTTTTTTGAATATAATGTCTTCTTATAACGAGTTAAAAAAGATAGATAACATAAGGCTCCTATATATATATATATATATATATATATATATATATATTTAATAAATGTTTAAACCATATACGAATTTTCTTTTATACCTCTCCAGGTAAGTCCTTAGCAATAACCCATTTATCTAGAAGCTTATTAGCAGCTTGTTTTTCTCTTAAGAATTTGGCTGAAAACTGTCTGGCCTTTTCAAGTATCTTCTCTCCAGGGAATTGTAACTGAGAAGCCCTGTATAGATTAAATGTTGGAGTAATGGCCTGGCTAGATTCCCCAATAAAGCAGAAGAAGTCGCCGCCTTCCACAAAATGCTGAAGCACATCTGTAATTAATACAGGTTCAAAAATTAAAGTAAAATCATGACAACTAATGTACCACAAATTTGAACAGGTTTAAGAGATTCTTAATTCTTGTTAAACTTGAAACCTGGAGAAACCTCATAACCGTGTAATCTTAGTAGCCTGAATCCCATACACGTGTCATCAATATCTGGAACCAGGGAATTTCTTGCCGAGAAAATACCCTCTTCACTCCAATTTCTAAAAATTAAGTGAAAATGAAGTCAGGGGAAAATAAAGAAAAGTCTCACAAGAATTTCTAGATTACGAATTTCTAGATTACTTAATTCTTATATGTTGAATGAAATCTGTCCTAAAAGGTTTTTGATTGAAAAATTGAAAAACTTGATTTTATCCCGTCAATTGGTATCAGAGGGATCTCATAATAATATATAAGGATTTCGTAAGAAATATATCTTGTTTATTATGTATTAGAGTGGCACAATTTATTTAGATATATATTATTTGTTAATATATGAATAAAGCATCTTGGATTATCTTAATTTATGATTAGAAATTTGTCTGTATTTTTTTTGAATTTGTGACAAAAGGGATAGTCTATTATCACCATGTTTTCCTTTTGGTTTTAATTCATTATTCTTAGATATTTTTTTTGTAAACTGTTAATGGTATAGAAATTCTTGTAAATATTATTTTGTTATAAAATAGTATAGAAATCAAGAAAAGAAGAAAATAATTTGCAGCAAGAACTCATGCTCATGCTCCTGGAATTGGCAGAAAAAAGATAGGTGTCCTTTTTTTTATTTTTTCATTAAATACTCTATACTTTAGTAATTTATCTGTTTTGGTATAATATTGGAGACTTTTGCATTTAGGTCCAACAGAAAGTAATGCATTATGGTGATGGCGGCAAGAGAAGAAAATATGAAATTAAGGTTTTTTGAGTGGTAATTATCATTCAGATCCGTAATTTCTATAATATTTTATTTTTGGGCAAAATTAATATATTATTATGCATTTAAGTCCAGAAATGGTTTTGGGCTTGGCAAATCCTAGTTTTAAGTTCAATAAAATTTGGGCTTAATGGATTAAAATGCATGGATATAGTTTAACAAATTAAGTTTATTTTAGGTATAAAAAGTTTTACTTAAAATTTTATTTTATTTTCTTTAAAATGTAAAATTTGAATTAATAATAAATTTAAAGCCCATATTAGCCAAGTCTATCAACAAAAATAATCTAATGGAAGAAGATATTGACAAGATGCCCAATGAAGATTAGGCTTAGGGCTAATATTTTTTATTTTAGAAAAACCATGAATTAAGATTATTTAATTTTCTATATATTGTGTTTTAGATGTTAATATGCCATAATAACATGTCATATAGAATAGGTAGTGTCACTTTATACATAATAATATATGCCATTCATATAACATGAATTCATGTATATTGTTTGAAATTTGTAAATGCTTGATAATATAAGATATCACTTAGATAATATTATAGGAAGCATGCAATTAACAATATATGTATGTTTTAAAAGGAAAAACCAAGTTTAAAATATTGAGTGGGAGAGGGAAGATTCAAGATAATTTTCTCACGGGCTCCATTGTTAGTTCAATAATAAAATTATAAAATTATATATATACATCAACTTCATAATACGGTGATGCTCCCTACGGAGGGTATATATATTAAACATTTTATTTGATGAATTTCTTTAAAGATAAGATTGAAATATTTTTCAATTTGTTGATCACCCTAACGGTAGCTGCATGACATAAGAAATATGTAGATTAAAACAATGGTTATACACTCAACAAAATTTCTTATTAACCTTTCCAACAAAGCTCTGCTAACAAAATTTTGGCCCTAAAAGATAACGATAGTTATTCATCATGTTACGACATGAAAGTAAATAATCTAATGGTTAATTGGGTCTAGTAAATGGCGGCATAACT
This sequence comes from Murraya koenigii, assembly GCA_025617385.1. Classification (NCBI taxonomy): domain Eukaryota; kingdom Viridiplantae; phylum Streptophyta; class Magnoliopsida; order Sapindales; family Rutaceae; genus Murraya; species Murraya koenigii. The sequence goes on from CM046811.1 coordinate 17,552,175, forward strand.
TCCCCAATGGATAGCTTGCTAAAGTAGTATTAGATTATCGTTACAATAAAATAAAATGCATTTATGGTTTTTTGCATTTTAGATTTTTATTGTGAATGTTATATCAATGTATTTATGCATGTATGTTTTATTTTTCCAGAAAATGACTTTCATCAACCTACTATTAATTATCCTGATTAAAAATGAACTCATTGATGAAAATTACTTAGATTGGAAACGCAATCTATTTAATATTCTCACTGCTAAAAACTGCAAATATGTTCTGATCCAGCAATGCCCTCTAGTACCAACGTTATACGATTATAGAAATCAGATGAAGTCTTATGAGAAATGGTGCGAAGCTAACAAAATGGCTAAGCGATATTTATTGGTTTCAATTTCTATGGAACTGCAGAACAAGCTTCGGAGCATGGAAACAGCCACTAAAATATTGGCTAGTCTCCATCAGATGTTTGGGCAGAATACTGATTCCGCCAGAGAAGCAGCGTTAAAACGTGTCACTGACACCAAGATGGAAGAGGGTACAAGAGTTCGTGATCATATCCTTAAAATGATGGACTATTTGAATGAAGTTGAGATTCATGGTTTTGAGATCGATGGTAAAACAAAGATTAAGTCCTACAGCATCTGCAATATACCAGATATGCTTTGAGAGCTAGTGGGAAATTGTTGGGATTATGTGTTCTTCAAAGCATATTAATTTTCTGATTAATAAAATATTTGAGGTATTTATTCAGATATCTTAAATTATATTAATATTTTGAGTAAAGTCCATTTAATCATATTATATGTATTTATGCAATCACCATATGAATTTGCAGAAGACATAAATACAAGTTATCTTATGATTAAATAAATTAAGTTCGCAGTTGATAAATAAAGTTGGACACTTTATTTAGGTATAGACTGTAATAAATTCATTAAGTGATTTGTCTTAATCATGTATGAATTTATTGATGTAGTATGATTATATTGAACTAGATCACATATGAGATTTAATTAACGTAGTAATAACTGTCAGACTTATTAAATCTCATAGGAATTGATTTACTGTAATCTTAATATTGAGTTAGTTATAATTTCATGATTGTAGTTGTTATTTCATTTGAGTTGCCAATAGGCACAATATACACATGTATTCAAGATTACCCGATATCTTGGTGGGAGAAATTACAAGTATTGAAATTATAGATTAACAATACAGAATTTGTACGACACATCTCTTAATCGGGTTTTCAGTATTTGATCATGGAATTCTCTGGCCAAAGTGCGTCAACATAAATAAGTATGTTGAAAATGATCATTAGAGAAAACCAGTAAGTATCAAGGAACAAGATGTAATTAAATTGATTGGACAGTTAAGATATCAATTTAAATTAACGATGTGGTACAAAGAATTGTGCAGTAAATTGTGCAATAAAGAAATCAATGTGGCTTGGGCGAATTATATTCGAACATACAATTATGGAGGTCAATTCCAATCTTATAGTGGAGTAGAATTTGAACTAAATAATTATATTTGCTTAATTACAAAGTTAATTATTGTAGCCACTATTATATGTTCCCAAATGATCATCGGGTTAGCTCATTTAATTAACAACACCATTACTGGATCCAAAAACAAGAAAACTGGCATATTAAGTGAAAATCATAATTATAATATTTGTTAAGACCTAGTATGTTATATTCAAGTGTAAAAGGGACTTGTGATATTTTTACAAGGTGGTCCTCTAATTAATTACACATTCTCTCCACTTTTATCGTAAGTTGAGAGATAGTATTTAATTTAAATATTTAAATTAAAAAAGGAATCCTATTTTACATAGGAATCTTAATCCTAACATACTAGGGTTTTTCATAAGATATTATAAAAAGGGTATTTTTCTCTTAAAACAAAAAAGAAAATAGAATTCCAGGGCTTTTGAGAAAAATACATAAGGCATCTAAGAGAAGTCGGTTCCAATTGAGAGTGGTGAAACAGACGCCCACACTCCCAATGTTAATCGATCTTGAGTCATAACCTAGAAGATCGTTTAGAGACAGAGCTACAACTTTCAATTGTTTCATCTTCTCAAAATATTAAGGTACGAATTTCTAGATTACTTAATTCTTATATGTTGTATAAGATTGGTCCTAAAATATTTTTAATTGAAAAATTAAAAAACCTGATTTTATCCCTTCAGTAATATCTTAACTTAGTGAATTGCTTTTCATTGGCCTCATAGATATAAGATTATTTAATTCATACCACGAAAAAATCTCTGCGTCTTTTAATTTCTGCAAATTATGTTTTCAAAATTAATGTTTTAGATGCGAATAAACATTGCACATAAACAGTATTATATGAACAGTTAAATGTGAACAATATTTTCATAAAAATAATTTAGTTTAATTATTTTTATGTTTTTAATATAACTAGGATAATTATATTAAAAATTTTGCTCGTATCTATTTATAATAGATCTAAATTTCTTTTACTTCTAATGTATTTTATAATTGCTCGGATATTAAGGGGGCGCTAAAGAGAAATTCTATAATACATCTGAGATACCATGTCAGTTATACAATAACTAAATGATGCTATGACATGTGTGTATTTATCTTGAAAGATCACCATATAAATAGTAGTTATATTAAATTTAATTACACATGTTATGCATGCATCAATTAATTGTATTATTTTTTATGTATTATAGAATTTCTTAGTGCTAATAGTCTCTCTCAAATTTTAATAGGACTCCTCACTTGAAACAAAAACCCTGATTGGATGAACTAACAAAAGAACCGAAAGTAAGCCAAGAGAAATTACAAAAGTTAATTTGCTCGAGGTAGAGAATCGAATTTAAAATCTAATACAGTTTTAGAGAAATTGCTTTTGCTAAATCTTTAAATTGATAGGTATATAAGTTTTCAATAATAGTACTAAGGACTAGCATTATTAGATATAATTTTAACTAAGTTATATATACCCATACCTGTAAACATGATCTGTACATTTCTTAAGCTCTGGCTGGAAATATCTTGAAATTCCAAGGCGCTGCAAGCGATCCACAACCCATAGTTGCTCGAACAAATCGATTGGATACGAGAATGGAACTATATATACAACAATATATGTACGCAAACGCATAATTAGAAAACAGAACCATCTTAAGGTGACATAAGGTTAGGAATTGACGACATAAAAGCACTTTATTATAGTAATATATATACCTCCACCAATAAATCTTTTAACAACTTGTGTTAAATATTTCAAGCAGTTATCATCTTTTGTTTGCATGAAGGCATAGGCAGTGGAGGATAAAGAGCACAGGAATGAGCCATCTTGAAACTGCAATTTCAGAAGCTTTTCCCAATCCAAGTTTGGCATTCCTTCCAAGCTAAAGAGTAGAGTTGTGGGCACACTGTGTATTTTATCTATTGGTATCCTATCACACATAAAAAAGAAATAATAAATAAATAAAATAGAAATCATTAATTAAGGTTTACATTCCACTTCTAAAAAATCAGGGGGAAAATTATAAGTCACAAACTTTTTGAGCTTGAAATTTCTCATGGCATAGATCTTTTGCAAGACATGAGAGTCATAGGGAATTTCAATATCTAATCTGCGAGCTATTTCAAGAAGGCAAGGAAAAGCAACTTCAAAGCCGGCAGTTGTGTGTTCCTCATTCTCGCTTTCAAGCTTCGATAAGTTTTCTTTGAAGAATGAAATTCCTAAGAGTAATCACAATTGAAAGGGTTGCAATGTTAGGCTTAATATAAAGCAAACCTTAACAAAATAATTTATATATATATATATAATCATTCTCAGGTACGTACACTCTTTATTTTTATTTTTTTTACGCAGACATATTATTAAGCCATGCAGTATAATTTTTAATTGAAATAACTCTATTAAATCTAATAGTTTAATAGTATGTCCGTATAAAAAATATTTGACATTGTTAGCACTAGAAAGGGATTGTGTTTTTGTGTGTGTATAAATGTTTCAATCAAGAATCCTGATCATATTAAAGTTAGAGATAAGCTAACAGACAAAAAACATATATTTCAATGCAATATATTTGTCCTGTAATATATTAAAATATGTGTCTTTTTTAACTTTTTATCGCATCTTTGATTTTAATACATTTAAGAATCTCTAATTGAAACCCACTATATATATTTTAAAACATGTCAAAATATTCATTCCATTAAAAAGATTCAACTAACTTTCAAATTTCCTGCGTCTTTTACTGTTTTACATCCTAAAATCAGACTTATATTAATTTTTTTTATTGATCAATTTTTGAGCTTGTGCAAGTACTTGCCTGCTAATCCGCTATTGATAAACAAATATAATAATAATATAACGATAAATTTCAATTTATCTCTTGTTTAAAAAGATAATATTTAATTTACTTCCCAAAGTGTAAAAAATATTAATTTGCCACCATTTACTGTTACGAATATTTAAAAAAAAATTTCAATTTGCTCCTATTATGTTTTTATAATTTTGGGGAGTAAATTGAATACTATCATTCAAGCTGGGAGTAAATTAAAGTTATCCAAATAATAATAATCATAAGTCTGATCCTAGGAGTAAACTAGTAAAATACATAAAAAACAGAAAATAAAAATTAACAGAATCTTTTTACGGACATGGGATTTTAAAACATGAGAAGGTGGGGCAAGAAATGATTAATTTTAAAGATCAAAAATAATTTTTCATTTCGATATTAAAAATACCTTTTTCACACTTTTCGAGATGGACATTCCATGATTTGAGAGCTACAATGCAAGCCAAGGTGTTGATCAACCGATCATGGGCTAAAAAGATTTTATCATCACCCCATGAACCATCGGGGAGCTGATTATCGGCAATCCACTTAAGGCATGATGGGAATTGAGGAGCATTAATATCAGTGCCATCAATATTTTTAATAAGAGCAACCCATGCTGTGTCATATGCCGATATGCTCAACGCTCCGTCGCCTATCGAGCCCAACATTGATTTAATGATGTCGATAAGTTTCTTAATCTCATTTGATACTGAAACCTTTACACCAAAATAACGAGAATCAGTAGTGTGTTAAATTTTCAGTGCAAGTTATAATTTGACACAAATTTAAGATCCTTCGAACAGTGAAGGGCTAGCTTGCTTTAACCTAATTAGCTTTGGAAAACTTCAACAAAGTCCTCATGAAAAAAGAAATATTAAGATTGTTATTTGAAATTATATAAATCCCTTACGAAAATAAATAATTCCGTATAATTTATAACTAATTTATCTTCTCTTTTTCTTTAGTATTCTCTTAAGTTATCATTCTCTATAAATGAAAAAAGTAGAGAGTTTGCTATTCAATTTTTTGTTCATTAACTAGATTTTCTTATATAAATAACAAAATCACTATAAACAACTTTGATTACCAACTTTGAACATCATCAAATTTCAAGTTTTTTTTTTTAATTATAGTAACTAATCTTTTTATTAGAAAAAATATATATTGCTCTGGCCGTTATCAGATTAACTTCTAGCTTTGCAACTGCCTTTAAAAGTGAAGAAGAGTCGAACGTTTAGATGAATAGAGAGAATGAAAATTTCTTAAACAGTTTCTATGATTCTATCAATTGCATAAAATTGTATGTTGAAAGAAACGAAAAAAAATCACCTCAAGGACTTGTAGGTCATCCACCGTTGTCGCATTACACTTGATCACTGACAGAACATTCTGAAATAAGTTAGCAATTTATTTTATTTTCTTTTTCTTTTTCTTAATGTGCAGACGTTCCAATATGAGGAGTATACTATATAAAATAAAAATGATACAGGATGTTGTGTATTACGAGTAGGATACTTTTTAAATGTCATAACTTTGGCTACAAGTGTCCGTTTTTGACGTATAATATATCGTCTCGAAACTTGCGACGAGACGAATAAAACCCAGACTGCCAAAATTGTTATGGTCCATGGTCAGCCAAGAAATTCCTTTTCTTTCCTAGTCATTTTTAGATTTTAAGATTTTTTCTTATTTTTCCTGATTTTTCTAGGATTTTTATTTTTTTTCTGTACAACCCGGATTTAGTTTCAATTTTCTTTGCCTTTCTTATTGGGATAGGAGAATTTTATTATAAAATTATATTTCAAATTTATCTATTTTGGTAAATTCACAATATTTAGGTTTGTTATAAAAAATGCCTCAAAACCCTAGTTTTATTCATTCAGTTTTCTTTTCAATAAAATTCGTATTATTCAGAAACCTTTGATTTCCGTCTCAATAAACATTAAGCTTCCATTTCATAAGTTGGTATCAGAGTAAGTTCGCTTGTCATCATGATACGACCACACGAACAAAGGAGTAACCCTTTCGATGACGCTGATCAAGAAATGCAGGCAACATCTGTGGAGACTATCAGATAGATGGTCGCAGAAGCAGTCATGCAAAATAGGGACAATGCAGAAAACCCAAGGTTGGCAGCAATAGAGCAAACAATCGAGGGTATTACGCTTTCCATAGACAATATAGAGAGAAGATTGCAGGAAATAGAAAACCGCGAGGAAGTTATTGAACCGCAGGAACAACTTCAGAATAATTACCGTGCAGCTGCACATGCAAGAAAAGTTAGAAAGCAATTCATAGGAAGAAGATGCTGAGGATTACGAAAGGAGGCGCGCGAAGAGTTCAGATTACAAGATTAATATTGATATCGTAGATTTCCATAGTAGGATGCACGTTGAAGAATTTTTAAACTGGATAATGAATGTAGAAAATTTCTTATAGTATATGGATATTCCCCAGGATAAGCGGGTTAAGCTTGTGACATTCAAATTGAAGGGCGCAGCATCTGCATGGTGGCAAAACTTATAGAATCGAAGAAGAGTTGCAGGGAAGCCATTAATCAAATCATGGCCTAGAATGCAGAGGTTGATTAAGGAGTATTTTCTGCTAGCAAATTACTAGCAGTAGTTATATGTGAAGTATCAGAATTGTAGACAAGGAAATCGCAATGGATGAATATACAAAAGAATTTTACAATCTGCACATAAGAAATAATATGAATGAGCCATAGTTTCGAACAGTTTCAAAATATCTTGGCAGATTGAAACAAGAATTGCAAGATAAGATTGTAGACGCGATTTAAGACATGGGTACAGTGGTTGCTAGAGCAACGAAGTTAGAAGAACCAAAGCAGCGTGCTGTTTCTAAGGCCTAGCAGCGGCAATTCACTAGGATACAAAGCAGACCAAGTAGTGTTGGGTTTGAAAATAAGCAGAAAGTAAGGGCCAATAATAGTTAGGCTCAACAACTAGTACAGCAGCAACCATCAAGTCAGCAACCAGCAAGGCAACAGTTCTAACCACAGGTGTAGAACAACGCATATGCAAAGCCAATGTTGAATAAGTGTTTGAAATATGGTGAATTAGGACATCAATCGAATGAATGTTGCCAAAAAAATTTGAAATTGGTGGAATAGTAAGAAGGTCCGTTTGGTACCTTTGACAAACAAGAAGAAAAATTCTAAGGTTGAGAGAAAGAGTTTTCTGGCTATTATCAAAAACCATCGAGAGGATGATTGCGATGGGTTTAAGAAACTGCAGAAAAAGGATAAACTCGAGGAGAAGGCTATTCTTGAGGAAGTACGGCCCTTGTTGGCTGAGTTTGCTGACATTACACTATTGGACATGCCGGATGGGCTGCCACTTTTGCGAGATATTCAGCATCATTTAGACTTAGTCCATGGTGCAATTTTACCTAATTTACCCCATTATTACATGAGGCCACATGAGCATCCGATTTTGTAAGAACAGGTTGATGAGTTGTTGCGTAAAGGATTCATTCGTGAAAGCATGAGTCCATGTGTTGTACCAGCATTATTGATGCCTAAAAAGGATGGAAGTTGGCGAATGTGTGTGGATAGCAGACGAATCAACCAGATTACCATGAAGTATCGCTTTCTCATTCCTACCTTGCGAGATTTATTAGACCAGTTGGACGGTGCTCAGGTTTTTTCAAAAATAGATTTGCACAATGGGCATCATCAGATTTGAATTAGGTCGGAAGATGAATGAAAGACAACGTTTAAGACAAAGGAAGGGTTGTACGAGTAGTTCATAATGCCATTTGAATTGTCCAACGCACCAAGTACCTTCATGCGTTTAATGAACCAAGTTCTTAAATCATTTTCCTATAAATTTGTTGTAGTATATTTTGATGATATTTTGGTATATTCTGCTGATGTGGTGACTTATTTGGAGTATTTGAGGATGGTTCTGGAAGTGTTAAGAAGAAATAAGTTTTACATTAATCTAAAGAAGAATAGTTTCCTACATAATAATGTGGAGTTTTTGGGTTTTATTATTGGTGCAAATGAAATTCAGGCTATTAAGTCAAAGATACAAGCCATTAGAGATTGGCCTACACCCAAGACAGTAGGTGAAGTTAGAATTTTTCATGGCCTAGTAACGTTTTATAAGAGGTTTATTCATGACTTTAGTACAGTAGTCGCACCTATTACAGAGTGCTTGAAGAAAGGGAAATTCAAATGGGCAGAAGAAGAAGAGATTAGTTTTGCTTTACTAAAGAAAAAGTTATCCACCGCTCCTATATTGGCTTTGCCAAATTTCAAAAAATTATTTAAAGTTGAGTGTGATGCTTCTGAAAAAAGAATTGAGGCTGTTCTTTCTCAAGAAGGGCGACCAATTGAGTATATGAGTGAGAAATTAAATGAGGCACGGTAGAAGTGGTCTACTTATGACCAAGAGTTTTATGTTATCCTTAAAACGTTAAAGACTTGGGAGCGTTACTTGATTCAGAAGGAATTTGTGCTCTACAGTGATCACCAAGCACTAAAGTACTTTAATAGCCAGCAAAACCTTAGCAAGATGCATGCAAAATGGGTGAGTTATATGCAGAAGTTCACCTTTGTCTTGAAGCATACATCTGGACAACAAAATAAAGTGGCAGACACATTAAGCGGGCTAGCAACTTTACTAATAACTTTAGTCAATGAAGTTACTGGTTTTGAATGCTTGAAGGAGTTGTATGCGGAAGATGATGACATTGCGCACATTTGGGATAGTTGTATTAACCATCAAAATGCAAAGGATTTCCTAGTACAGGATGGATACTTATTCAAGTCCAACCAATTATATGTCGAGACAAGATTAAGGTGCTTGTAGAAGAGCGTTATTATTGGCCTCAACTAAATAAGAACGTGCGTAAGATTGTGTAGAGCTATCAGATTTGCCAAGAAGGCAAGGGACATGCGCAAAATACTGGTTTGTACATGCCTTTACCTATTCCTGAAAATGTTTGGTTAAATCTGTCCATAGATTTTGTGTTAGGGTTGCCGCACACAAGGACAGGTCAAGATTCAATATTAGTTGTAGTAGACAGGTTTTCCAAAATGACACATTCTATTGCATGTAAGAAGAATGAAGATGTGCTTTAGTGGCACATTTATTCTTTCGAAAAATAGTGTGTTTGCATGAGATTCCAAAGACTATCACTTCTGACCGGGATGTCAAATTTATCAGCAAGTTTTGGGGACATCTTTGGGATAAATTTGGCCCGCAATTGCAGTTTAGTAGTGCTTTCCATCCACATATAGATGGGCAAACATAGGTGGTCAATCGCACTTGGGGTAATATGTTACGGTGTGTGTGTGGTGACAAGCAAGGGAATTGGGAAGCTGCATTGCCTCAAGTTGAATTCGCTTACAATAGAATGGTGAATCGATCAACTGGCAAGGCACCTTTTGAGATTGTCTATACTAGTTCTCCAAGATAAGTTTTTAACTTAGCTATTAAACCACCAACAGCTGCAGTTGGGGAATGCAAGGCAATAGATAATATAGCATAAAAGGCTCTGCAGATTCAAGTAGAAGTTTGAGCTCACTTGTAGGCTGCCAATGTAAAGTACAAGGCTGAAGTAAAAAAGTGTTTGCTGAAGGTGATTTAGTGGCAGCAAAGTCGATTTCCAGGCATTCGTACCAAATTGGAGAAGCGCAAGTATGGACAATTTCGCGTGGCTCAGAAAATTAATGATAATGCTTATGTACTTCAATTACCTGACAATTAGAATATCTCTCACACTTTCAATGTGGCTGATTTGTTTAAATATCATCCTGACAATAAAGAGTTGTACGAGCCCAACTCGAGGATGAGTTCTTTTCCAAGTGAGGGGGACTGATGCAGAATGTTGTGTATTGTGAGTAGGGTACCTTCTCGATGGCATAACTTTGGCTATAGGTGTTCGTTTTCGGCGTATAATATATCGTTTTGAAGCTTGCGATGAGACGAACAAAACTCAAAACTACCAAAGCCATTCTAGTCCATGTTCGGCCCGAAAATTCCTTTTCTTTTCTAGTCATTTTTAGATTTTAAGATTTTTTTCTAATTTTTTCTGATTCTTCTAGAATTTTTATATTTTTTTTCTAAGCTCGTATTTAGTTTCCATTTTTTTTTACTTTCTTATTTTGGATAGGAGAATTTTATTATAAGATTATATTTCAAATTTGTCTATTTTAGTAAATTCGCGATATTTAGGTTTATTATAAAAAGGGCTTCAAAACCCAAATTTTATTCATTCAGTTTTTCTTTTCAATAAAATTCGTATTATTCAGAAACCTTTGGTTTCCGTCTCAATAAACATTAAGCTTCAATTTCATCAAAAAATTTGTTAGAAACGATGTCTGCATTCTTGTTCTTAAATGTGAACCACTTCATGGAAGAAAAAAAATCATTTACTTTGATGCATTGATTGTGCAACAAAACTTGGTAGTGATAATATATATAATAATAATTATCTCCTTAAATTTATTGATTTTATTCATTGAATAAGAATAATATGTGTAAAATTATACTAATGGTAAAATTTATTCTTAAAATTAGATTTTAACAAGTTTGTTTTTAAAAAAAAAAATCTACTATAAAATTGAATGATTTTACGAAAAGTAACTTTAAAAAAAAAAACACGAAATCATGAAATTTATTGGGAGTCTAAAGATGTATATTTTCTAATAATTCTCATAAGCCTGCCGAGTATTAATTCAAAAAATATACTCCCACGAACATGTGAGGTGTTATCTACCTTTATAAGATTTGGGAAAAACAAGCCCTTACAGGACTTCTAGGCCACGCCTCAAAATTACTTATAAAACCTCCCAACAACTGTCCTAAGCGAGTCCTAATTACATTTCAAGAAAATAAATATATTTCTGCCTCGAGGATTCCCATATGTGTGTATATACGTATGTAACTGAAAGCGTCAGTACATACATATCAATCCCATATGTGGAGTTGTATTAAGAATACCCATTGATGAGTACTTGAATTTGATAAACTGAAAATTGTGTCATAATGTGTGTAAGAATTACTTCATATTTCTGTACATAACATTAATGCATGTATGTATCCCCAAAAAACATGAGAAACATTAATGTATGTAATCGTGCATAACTATGTGCATGTACAACTAATAAATCCAGCTTTATATATGCTAATTAAGTTAGTCAATTTAAATGTACCCATCTCACCTCTGGATATAGAACTGCTTTTGCATATTTCGCCAATACTAAGGTTTACTCGTTTGTCTTTAGCACTGAACAGCCGACCACCTATGAAAATAGGAAACAAATCAATTTAATTGACCAGTATTTCTCTTTAACTCCTTGCCAGAGTCGCGCAAGCCCCAAACTAACATAAATCGGAGACCTTTTCTTATAAATTTCTGTGGAGTCCATGCATCAGAGGATGTATTTTAGGGTTCGTATTTGTTGTCTTAACATATGTTACGAGACGTTTAAAAGGTGTAACGACAAAATTATAATTAATTTATAGCAAAAATTTTGTTACCAATAAAAAAAATGCTGTCGTCGCACACAAATGTTGCATTGCCAACCTTCTGTTGTATGATTAAATTTCAATTTACCCTTCGCCTGAAATGATAATCTTTAACTAATGTCCCAATATTATATATGGAAACATCAATTTATGTTTATTTACTATCAAAAGATGAGAGTAAATGGGAGGCATATTCATGAAAAAAAAACTTTTGTCTTCTTAAAAGATGAGAGTAAATTGATGTTTTCAGAATTATAGGGAGTAAGTTAAAGATTGTCATTTTAAGTGGGATAAATCAAAATTAACTTACTATATATATAATTATGTTATAAATTCATACGGTTTAATAATTTTTCTAAACTTAATTAATAAAGTACAAGATTTTAAACTAAATTGAAACTATATATATATATATTAAATTGTGCGACTTACTAGTATAAACCGTGCGACTTAATAACTTTAAGCCGCATAGTATAATAACCTTCCCAAACTTTCGCATAATCTAGGATCAATCGTGCCCCATGCATATGTTATATTTTTTTTAACAAAACAATTTCATAAAAGAATCTGTGTTATGAGATATAAAGCGGTAAACATAGTTAGCTCCATGTATATTTGTTTTTGAAATTAGTTGAAGGTCAAATCAAATGCGTTTTATAAAAGCCAAGCATAATATCTCATTGATCTGGTAGTATATGGAGTTTCAACTTCCAAATCGAAAGAGATACATTGGTGGAATTAAAGACATATCTAAATACGGCCAACTTAAACTAAACACCAACTTAATTATTCACAAGTGAAAAAAAAAATTAAAAAGGTAATTAACACTATCAAATATAAGTGTGATTGTGTGAAATATACTTTAAATAAATTTGGAAAAAAAGAAAAAAAAGTCAACTTACTTGAGAAACAAAGCTGTCGGGAATGATACTTATCGGAGAGAAAGAGAGCCACGGGAGAGAGGCGAAGGTGATTCATAGACATGGCGTTTTGTTTTGTTTATTTTGGATAAGTGTGAAGAGAAAGGAGATGTTGCCGACATTTTATAACAGGATTCTGCCTTAATCATTCGGAAAGTACTGTGGGAATCCTTGTCATCATGTAAATTTCCGGCGTTACATTAATTCATTTATATTAAAGATAACAACACCCCATTCTGTAATGAAAAATAATTACACAGGGGTGGAGGTCCAACAAAACTTCATTGATACCCCTTTTATATTTATAGTTCTTCATATAGTAATAGAACTTTTATTTTATTTTCAAGTATGTCTACATTTCAACTCTATTTTCTTTTTCAATTAGAATTAAAGACTAATTTTATAATTTTATAAAATGATTAAGTTATATATTCGTTGAATAAATTAAAATCATTAGGGGGACTAAAATGTTATTATTACTTTAACTTATTATAAAAAAAAATGTTATAGTGTGGTCTAATTAAAAAAAAATGTATGACAATATATTATAACATCCTCACTAACATTAGAAAGTTACAAAATGTCATAATAATAAATATTAATAATATTTTTATAATTTCATACTTTATTTCTTATATAATCATTTACACTTGTTCTTTTTCTTTTTATTAAATTAAATTATTCAAGTACTTCATATTCTTTATCACTAAAATAAAAATGAATTTCATAAATAATCTTTTTAATGTACAATTTAATGATTTATTATAAGCTTATTATTGTATTATTGTCATTTTTTTTCTAAATATATGTATTAAGAGATTTGATATCACGTTGTTTGATGTATATGTTGTTTTAATTCTTTTATATGAACCAACATTAACACAAATATTTACAGTAAGTTTATAAATTGTCCGCCCCTGATTGCACGGATTTAATATTCATTTAAAAACAGAAATTATCACCATTTCAAAAAAAATTAAAAGGATCTCTATAATTGTTTTACTAAACCATACGGTGTCGCCACCATTTTCCAATTAATTTTTACTAATTTGTCAATTATTATACTCCCCTATTCAGAAGTAAAGTCGTCCAAGTTGGGATCGAGTTTTTTTGTTTTCTTTTTTTACTATTAAAGGGAGAATGACGCAAGAATCTGAATTCTAAATATATAATATATTATCTTAGTTTTATAGCATTATTGCATTGGGAATATAATCAATTTATTTTTGGACTATAATTTATCTTATAATTCTTTTTTTCTTTCTGTAAATTTGCGGTGGTCTGATGACACCATATGTTTTGCTTTTGGACGAATTACAATTTTTCTGGTCCAGTTCACCATCTGAAAATTTTGAGAAAGTCAAATTGCTGAATCATTGGATAACTCCAATACTAATAATAGGGTTTTGTTTCTTATAGTGTGTGAAATTTATTTTTTATTTACATAAAATTATTGTTCAGATTATAATAAATTAGTTTATATTAATCTTATATAATATTATCCTGATTTTTATATTACTAATATTAAAGGAACATCAACTCCATTTATTGAGTATAATAGAGAAAACTGATCATAATTAAAAAATAATTAAACCTCCCTAATTCTTTTACAGGGACTCGAATCTAGTAAGGACATCATTCTGGCCATTTGGCCGAGAGGTTTGAATTATTTGTTCTTACTGCTTGGCTTTTTATATATTTTCTTAAAATTAAATTATTGGTACACAATCACATGATTCATGAAATCACTTTTTATTCGCAATAGTCCGGGGCGAAGCCACCTATTGGCTAGGACGAGCTACACCTATACAGTCATAGCTTTTGACAAAATAATTTATTTCTTTTGAATAGATTTATTTAATTTTTAATTTTTTCATTTTAGGCTCCTTTGAATACAGTTTATTGAATATAGCTTATATGAGTAGAGCTTATAGGAGTATAACTTATACCAATAAAGCTTTTAATAAAAATCTATCAGAGTGTTTCGTTGTCAATTAAAAAGGCTCTTTTGAACCATTACATTATTTGGTTATGTGAAACTAAAAATATTTTTGTGTAAGTAAATTCGTAATTATATAACTTATAACAAAATGAATTCAAGCTATCAATTAATAAGAAAAAAAAATAGTTCAATCAGTTCTTCAATGTTCAAAATTAAAAACACGTCAATAATATATTCTTTCAAATAAATAATATTATCTAAATAAAAATATTAATCAAATGATAGCAATAATTAAAGTATTTTTTTTATATAATAAGTAAATTAAAGTGGCAACAATCTCAAAAAAAAAAAAATGAACTGGCAATAGCATATTTTTAATCAAATGATGGCAATAATTTTATTATCTAGATTTTGTACATAAATAAGAGTATTATGTAATTAATGAAATATTTTTAGGGCATTTTTAATATTACATATATTTTGGAAAAACTTTCTAACCTCTCCTTTAAAAGCTCAAAAATTGGGTTTCTGCTAATAGAGATAAACTAGTTTATTTAAGCCTAAAAAACTCTACTCAAAATATAACTAAATACTAAAAAAAAAAATTTTAAAGTACTTATGTGATTAAATAAGTACTTATATCCATTAGATAAGTTATACTAAACAGACACATAATCTCAGTTTAGCTCTCTCTATCTTAAGCCCTCACTCTTTAGTTTCCAAACTCAAATTATAATGAAACACACACACACAAAAAAAAAAAAGGAGTTTCTAGTATTAAATACTAATCTTTTTTATTAGATTTATTTCATTTTCAATCAATGTTACTTTCAACACCTTTTTTTTTTTTTTTATAATTCACGTATTCATTGAAGCTCAAACTTGAGACTGAGTCCTAAGAAGACTGTCTAATATTTATGACTAAGAACACTTAATTTCAAAATCATGTACATTATTTTCCTTGTCTCACATGCGGATAAGAGTTCAACATTTCAGATGGGATAATTTTCTTCAAATTATTTCGAAACATGTTTGACTTGTTTTTGAGATCAGATACTTGAATTAAGGAGATTGCCAGTTTTTTTTTTTCTCTACTGAACTCAATATACACCACTTATTCCTCTATTGTTTTCATAATAGTTAATAATTCTCATGGCATCGTAATTTTAAAATATTATCCTTATTTTTAAATGCACTTTTATTTATATTTATTATAAATTAAATAAATCATATAAATAAAAATAAAATAAAAAATTAATTACTAAAAATAAGAAATGTGTGTTTTGATAAAATTAATAATAGGAAAAAATGATACATATACCCCTAAGGTTTGAGAAAATGGTCTTGTAGATCTGCAAGTTTTTAATAAAAGACACCAATACTTCGATTTACTATAATACTCTCTGTAGATAACTAAAAAATTGAATTTAATTTTTTTTAATAAGTATAAATATAATCTAAATAGTTTAATTTGTCGAGTAGACTAATAAAATTGAAATATTTTAATATATAAAAATAATTTTTAAAATGTAAATTATTATATTTATTTTAATAATATCAATCTTTGGGTTAAATAAATTTTACAATTAATAAAATATATCTCATGTATTAGTAATATTAAAATTATCTTATAAAATATTGAAAATATTATGTTTTACAATTAATAAAATAAATTTTACAATTTTTATGTATTTATTTTAATATTATGTTTCTATTTGTTATAAAGTTTAGTTTAATATAATATAAGATTGTAAAGTATTAAAAAAATTTAAATATTGAAATTATTTTAAAATGTATACATTGTTTTATTTATTTCAATAACATACTTCTATTTATTTTAAAACATTAGAGCTACTTTTATTGAGTTAATATAAACATAGAATATTATAGTCAAAATGAAATTTTGGTTTTCCTTATTAAAATGTCAGACTCTATATGACCATTTATCCAAACGTTAGAGGTATAAATGTCATTTTTCTTTAAAATAAGATATTTTTATTATACTTTTTATTATTTTTTTAAATAATTTTTTTATAATAAATATATATTTTATATTTTCAAGATAAATTATCAAGTAAATAACTCATTTACTCCATGTTTCCTTTAAATTTTTTAGTGACAGAATAATTTTTGAATATTATAAAAATTATATAAAATAAATTTTATATATTCATTTCAATAAGCAGAAACCAACAATCTCCCATCTTAATTGTACCATCACAATAATGATCTATATATATTTCTAACTGTCAATAAAATATTCTACTACGATTTCTATATTTCTATATATATATATATGTGTGTGTGTGTGTGTGTGTATGTATGTATGTATTAATAGAGTAGAAAGTAAAAAGAGCTGTGAATGAAAGTGGGTAGCAGGCACTCCAGGCAGTAGTGACAGAGCCACATGGCTGCACCCGCCTGTCTTAAAATTTTCAGAAAGTCTTTTTTAAATTAAAACTAAAAATTATATTTACCTCAATAAAATTTATAGTTTGTTCCTGCCATTTTTGAATAATTTATTAAAAAATAAGTTCAAAATTATATTTTCCTCACCAAAATCACTTTAAAGAATAGGTTAAATAAAATTTTTTTTAAAATACTTATGAAAAATTAAATTCTTTTAAGTAAATTGAATTTAACCCGTTGATTTTGAAAACTGGCTACGGCACTGCAAGGCTGACCTTGTTTGGTAATATTTGAATTTTTTCTTAAGTCCATAAGAAGATTCAAATTCGGAAAACATTAAAACAATATATTTTTTGTATCAGTAGCGGTTTCAGTCCAAATTTGCTTCATTTTTTATTTAATAGTAAAACTTTTTTACGAAGAAATTGTGTCGGATTGATCACAACGAAAAATAGCAAACAAACCAGCCCAAGCAAAGCAAAACTAGAATCTTCGAGTTACTATTAAACGCTATCATTTTGGTTGCTTCCTAGTGGTTCAGACTTTTGAATTTTTCAAGATGAGGGTTAAGTCGTCAATTTATGCCACTTATTAACAATTTAATATCTCAAAAATTAAGCGGCAGATGTTCAAGGTTACAAACTAAAATTTTCTTAATTAATTATACGTTACGATCCCCACTTTGTTGTACTATTAACCCGCAAAATATTGTAACTTACATCAATTTAAAAGTTGTACCTAATAATATAAACATAAAAGCATTTAATAATCAAACTACACTCAACTTGTTTGATACAACTTTTTAAGTCGATGTTACATGATTATTCAACTTAACAAGATCCAATACAGTGGCAGAAGATAAAGAAAGTTAGTTTGAGTTGTAGACAGAGTAATCTCAGAGTCCGAATAATCTTAAATAGGAAATTTTTTTTCAAGTCCTTATTTAAAGAATCAAGATTTTCTAATGATTTGAACTTCTTCTAAAAAAAAAAAAAATTCATATGGTAATCGATGATTAATAAATAAAAGAATAAAGAAGTTAAATCCTAAATACACATAGAACATTATCTTTAAAAATTTAGGAGAGAATCATAATTATGATTTAATATATATAGATCTAATAAAGAAATTTTTTAAGTTGTTAAAATAAGAGATAAACTAAACAACATGAAAAATACACATATTTCAATACAATATATTTTATCTAGTAATGTATTGAAGAGTTTTTTTTTTTTTTTAACAGATATCTTACTTTAATAAAGTATGATATATATATATATATATATAATCCCTACTGTGATATTATCTATTAATGCTTTAATCGGCAGGGTTAGACACCATTTCTTTGGAATTGTCCGCTCATAGCACGATGGAATTGCCCGATTATAGCCCGATGCACTGCTTCAATGGCTCGGTATGAAAGACGACCAGCTTTAAATATATATTTCAATCTAAGATCCTAGACTTTGTTAAAGTCTAAAAAAACTAAATTAAACTGTATAATTTAATAATATAATAATAATGAAATGGCACCATGCAATTTTATAACTTTCCCGAACTTAATAAAATTCAGGATCTGAGCTAAATCAGCATTTTACACACACACTCTCCTCTAGTGTCGGCACCCTCTTTCTCGTGTGCCTGTGTGCGCGCAGTGTTTTTTGTGCATGTGCGCAGTGTTTTTGTGTGTGTGTGTGTGAAATTGACCTTGGTAAATTTATGGCTCAATGTCTCTTAATTGTTCCTAATTATTATCTACAAATCGAATAAATAAAGAATTTATTATTAGTTTTTATTCCATTAATTAGATTTTTCTCATTCAATCAACCAAAACATCAAAAATATCTTGGATTGGCAATATTACTAAGATTTTTTAAATTCAAGTAATTAACAATTAACTTACACAGTTAAAAATATGAATGCGCAATCTTTTTATTAGAAAAATATTTCAGGTCAGCCCGGAATCAAATTCATTCCCAGCTACGCTACTGCTGATCATGCAACGTGCATCTTGTCCAAAATATTCTATTTATGAAAGTCGTGTTACAATAATTGACTATTTTGCTCTATAACAAGTCCATGAAAATTTTGATCTTAGTATGCTACTACAACAAGAAACAGAACAGATTTGGTCAATACAACCTCCAGCCCCGGCAACTCCATTAATGAAAAAACTTCAAAAAAGTCTGGTGAATTTAATAAACATGAATTAAAGATTTAAACTTCGTTATTTTCCAAAAAAAAAAAAACAAAAAGGAACTTGTGTTGAACCTACTTTTGAAGATTGCATAGTGTTGATTAAAAAATATTTAAAAATGAAGAAAACAAATAAAAAAACAAAATCCGCAGGCAGCCGGCAAGAATTCAGGTATGGCCAAAGAAGGGACGATGCCTTTACTAGGAAGTTAAATTTGGCATTGCTGTTAAGATAAAATTTCATGAAATTGACTACGCATCACATATTTCAATTTCACAAAGAAATAAAAGTTCAAATTAAAAGAAAAATCAGCCAAATATTAAGACACGTGCAATGCGTGTCTTACCTATATCAAAGTCGATAGACTTTAGTTTTCAGCTTTGATTGTATCCTGTAGCGGTTACTGATGATTCAGAGCATACTTCAGGTTGAAAGAGAGAAATCGGCTAGCTTTTAATGTTGTGGCAGAGAACAAAAACATCAAAATGGAATAACAGGGTTTATGAATGAGGTTCCTCATAATTGAGATTTAACGTCACAGGGCTCAAAATAAATTTGCGTAATGAAACGTGTTAATCCATCCGACAACCTGTACAATGCCAATTCAACCAGTTTCCACTCATCTGCCAAACATAATCACCGAAAAAGCAGTTGAAAAAACTCCAAATTTGCTAACAAAGCAAACTTTCCTCTATCTGGACCAATATCAAAATTACAAAGCAAAAGAGAGTTAACAAGAAAGAATAATGTCCTACACAGATGAATAAATAAATTTCTTTGCTAATGTTTTTTTGTTAAGAAGAATTTTCATTTTTCAAAGGAATAAGAAAAAAAAAAAAGGAAGAATGCCAAACTGGCCTAATCTGTTTATGGACATCCGTCCATGATGTCTACTGTGACACAAAAATCAAGATTTTAATAGATATAAACTAATATTGGGTATTGATACCTGAAGTCCATTTAGTTTTACTACATTTGTAATTACCAAGAGAGATTGAAAATGCTGTTAAATACAAGAAGAAAATAATGTCAAGATTTTAATCGATATCAACTGCTATTGGATATTGATACCTGAAGTCCATTTTGTTTAACTACGTCTACTTTTGTGAATACTGAGAGAGATTGAAAATGCTGTCAAAAACACTAGAAGTCTCAGAACATCATCTCTATAAACAACATGGAATTGTGAAAAAGAACATAAAAATTTGTCCACAATTCTTTGGAATTCAGGGAGCACAATTTCAAATGGGATAGTATTCCATTCATAGTTTTTTTCCATATCTATCTTACTTCTTTAATCTTTCTGAATAGTATAGCATTCCATTAATGAACCACATGAGAGATGCTGTTATCTATTCCAAAGGCATTTGGAAGATTATCAAAGACTGAATTTTTCCAATGTTCATAAGATTTGAAAGATTTGTTCGCTAATTCTGGTCCTTCTATTTGTTTGTCAACTCATTAAAAGTCTGTTTCTTCAAGATAATTTGTATATATTTCTCAGTGATAGCTACCAAACAACATATTTCAAATACTAAAAACTATCAGAAACTAAAGAAAGGAGAAGAAGAACAAAAGAAAAGAAAATACCTTGAATACAAAACCAATTTTAAGTAAGGTCATCAACTGTTAAGAACTTTCTGTGGCTGTCTTTTCTGCAAAAGGCATCTAAATCAATCAGGTTTACCAATTTGACACCCAATAAAACAGAGGGGCATTTTTTTTTTTTTTTAAAAAAAAAGGTCTTTCAAGGCCCAAAATCATGAAGAATCTCTGCAAATGCAGCAAGTTTTAATCCAAAAAAACTATTCAACCTATGGATAAAAAAGAGCTGCATCATTAGTTCTTGCTTATAACAATTTGGCATGCAAAATATAGGACTCTAAATTCCTCAGTAGAATGAGCTATTGATACAAGCATGAGAAAACAGGAGCAGGGATGGTTCGGTTTGAAGATCAAGAGTTCATTACTTAAGTTGAAATGAGTTTGCAATCGGTGTACTTTGTTGAGGTTACTTCTATACAAATGACCACACAAAGGGCCAACACTGTATTTATGATTTTCTAGGATAAAAGATATTCAATGTCAAGTCTCAGTTGATTCATTAAGCTTTTAACTTAGTTTCTTTTCATCTAAGGTTAATTATGTTACTAAACTTTCCTCGCTTTCTTAATCTTTGGATAAGAATGACTCAAGCTACTAAATTTTCCTGACCTTCTTAATCTTCGGTTAAGAAATGACTCAAGTCTATATATATCCTCCATAGACTAAAAATTACAAGAGTAAGTATTGAAATCCATTTATGTAGCTATATTGGAGTTAATTAAGTTTTCAGGAGCTTCATCTTTCTTACTCTTTTTCCCTCACACATAATCTACTTAAACAGGAAAAATGAAAATCACTTCAGTTAGTATAAACAATAGCTGCACATGGTAAATTTATTGACAACATTAAGATTCAATGAATTCAAAGATAAAAAGTTGTAAGAGAGAATTAAATTATGAATCCTTTGCAGAAATATGATTACCATGTAGCAAACCCACTGACAGCAATCGATCAATGATATCAACACGCCGTTGTATGGATTTCAAAAGTGAATTCAACGATGAAACCCTCTTTCTAACCCCCGAAATCTTTGCTGCATATTGCATAATAAAGGGCAACGGTGCATCTTCCAATAGTTGATCAAGCTCTGTCAACAAAGCACACAACGGATATAAAAAATAAATTACAAAAAAAAATGTTAAATGATTAGAGATATCAAGTAAGATCAGTTCAAAATTTTGAATAAAGAAATAGTAATAGTAATGGCAATGGTAGTAATAATAATAATAATAATAATAATGTAAAAGGACAGAGACCACTCGTGCTTTGGTGAAGTGGTCACAGAGACGACAAATATGCAAAATGAATTCAAAGGCGTCTCTTTCTTTTTTATTTTGCTTAATTGGGAAGCTTTTGTATCTTAAGAAGGCTGCATTTTTAGTGAGTTGATATTTTTGGGATTTGGGGTATTTTTGTATCTCTGAAGTTTCTAAGTGTTTTGGTTAGAATTGGCTCATCTTTTGTAGAGTTGCAGCCTCAATAATCCTTGTATATATCTTTTATAGTTTTATATATAATCTTCTGTTTCTTAGCCAAAAAAAAATATGCAAAATGAAATACTGTTAGGTTACTGTAGTCAGAAGGCATTATTATCGTAAAAGGGGTCTCCATGTCTACTTCTGAAAATAAGAGTCTCCATAACCATTTCGCCAAAACACCATTGCATGTACTTTTTCCGTTAAAAAAATTGAAATTATAAAAAAATGATAATAATATTAATAATAATTCATGTTAAAATGAATTAGTCCAAATAAAATACAGTTGGTAACTATAGTCAAAAACCATGAAAGAGGCCTATGTCACCCTTTCTCAAATCAATGAGTCTCCATGATAATTTCACCAAACCACAGGGTACTGCTATTATTTTTCATAATAATAATAATAATAATTCATGCTTAGTAAGAGAGTGAAGGCTAATAAAACGACCTCGTGTAAGACGATCGATGGCGGAAGCGAGCTGGTCCTGGGATTGAAGAGTGTCTTGAGCTTTTGAATCGAAATCTTTGATAACGGCTGTCAACATTGAGGATAAAGCTATGGCCAAGGCGTCACTGCTTTTATTATCAGACTCGGATTGTTGAGGATTTTCAGTGGCCTCGTTATTGGAAGAAGGATTCGTGCTTATTTGAACTGAAACACTGCTCTCTTCGCTGGAATCGCAGTTGTTTTGCGATGCTTGTTCCATCTTTTCTGAATTTGCGATTCTGATGGATGATGAAGGAAATTGTTGATAATTTAATGGGCTATAAATTGGGCCCGTTAAACCCAAAACCAAGTCTTATGTTTGTTTCACTTCAGATAAACTATACATTTATTAGCCAACAACCAACTTCTGACATCCTTAAAATTTCTATGAAAGCCCTTTTTTATAATTGAAATTACTTAAAATAATTTAATATAAATTATTTTTTTTTTACTTTGAATTAAAATTCAATTAAATACTTAGATAAACTATTCTTTTAACAAAATTTTACACCTATCCTACTTTAAAATCTATATTTACATTTTAAATTTTAATTGAGATTTTTTTTTAAATTATAAGAATTTTGAATTATAAATATAAAAATATGTAATAAGAAAAAATTTTAAAATAAATTTAAATATTATAGAATTTG
This sequence comes from Murraya koenigii, assembly GCA_025617385.1. Taxonomy (NCBI): domain Eukaryota; kingdom Viridiplantae; phylum Streptophyta; class Magnoliopsida; order Sapindales; family Rutaceae; genus Murraya; species Murraya koenigii. The sequence goes on from CM046811.1 coordinate 17,575,690, forward strand.
TGTGAAATTTAAAAATAATTATTTTTTTGTATAATTTTAATTTTAACATATAAATTTATATTTTATCAATTAAACTAAGGGTATTTTAAGAAATAAATTCAAAATGAGTATTAGACACTCGCAACTAAATAGTTGAATAAAAATTATAATTTTTATTCTAAAAGCAACTATAAATAAAAGTAAGTTTTGCCTTTAGTGGGGTAAAATTTTTGAATCATGTTTAATAAATAGTGGCACAATTCTTCAATATTAAATATTTATAAAACTCTCGTGTGATCTAAAATTTAATACTCGTAAAAATCTTTGGAAAGCTAACCAACCTCACTTTTAAACAAATTCGAAAGAAACAACTGACAATAAAAAGAAAACAAAAACACATTTTCTTCATTGATGGTCAATAACATTTGTACACGTGAGCATATCAAATGCTCACATATGTCACAACAAGTCCTTAAAAAATATATGTATGTATAAACAGTTCTTATATATCATGATCTGTAAATTGGTTGTAAAAATATAATTAAAAGATAAAGGCAGAATATTCATTGACCAAAAAGGAGCAATACAATTAATCTGATTTTAGGATTCCTAAAAATACTATCCGCCAAACGCCAACAAAATAGTAAATTCAATAAATAGACAAACAGTCCAAAAAAATAAATAAAATATCTTGAAAGACGAAAATAGCCCTGAACCATTAAACGACACCGAATAATTTTGGTTTCTACTTTACCATTTGTGAAACCCTAAGCCTATAAATAGCAACTTAGCAAGGGCTTATAAAGCCTTTGCATCAGCGATACTCTCATTATTGAAGGATCTGCTTACTGTGAGCGAAGATGAGAGCCAAGGTAAATCTACTCCATGGAAATTCAATCTATGATTCTATTTTTTTTTTCCCTTAACCCGTATTGTATTTTAAATTTCACGTATTAGTATTTTTTTAATCTCTTGCATCTTGAATTTGGAAAAAATGAAACCCTCACACATGCCGTTAATTTTTTTTTTCTTTCTGATTTTGGTATATATTTTCTTCTTGCTTATAGTTTTGTACATGTCAGCGTTTTATATGATTAGGGGAGTACTTTTTCTGTTGGATGTTTTTAGTTGACCTGAGCTTAAATAAATGATGAAAAGAGAAAATGTAGTGAAAAAAAATTATGTTTTCAAGCTCATTCACAGTTTCTAAAAGTATTTATGGATTATTGAAAAAATACTTGCATAATTGATTGTTTGCAAAGTGTGTCTAGTTAATGTTATCGTTGAGGGAAGTTATAAAAGAGGGCCTCTCAATCTTTATGGTTATATTATGTTAAAAATATATTTGATGGAGTATTTGCCATTTATTAATCTATTATTTATCGGCTGAATAATTTGTATGAATGGACAAATTTATGATCTTCTAGTTTTTTCTTTGCTGGGAATTAAATTGTCTCTCTTTTGTTTACTTTTTGCAGTGGAAGAAGAAGCGCATGAGAAGACTGAAGAGGAAGCGCCGAAAGATGAGACAGAGGTCTAAGTAGGCACAGCAACATGGATTCGCTTTCTCCGGAAATGCCTTAATCATCTTACGACTTTTCAGCATGTGTTACGTGATGTTGTCAAGATTATAGAGGGATGTTTTTGGAGAAGCATTATGCTTTATTCTCTACTCTTAGGTTTAGAAGCCACTGGTATTAAAATTATTGTTTTGAGCTGTCTTTAGTGTTACTATTAAGTATTTTGTCATGTTATATGAATTGAGTGCAGTTTACACTTGAATATGCTTTCTTTAACAATATTGAACATCAAATGAATGAATGTCTTATCTAATCCTGCATTAATTGTTTGTACTTACATTTTACAGCTGCGCATGTAGAAAGTTGTAGATGGTGAGTAGTCTTGTTGTGTGTGTATATATATTTTGTGTTTATTCTATGATCTACATGGACAAACTTGTTAAGCCAAGCCAAATTAGTTCCTGTTTGGGATTTCATTTATTTGTGCATATTGTCTATACAAAAAGTGTTGATGTCAGGCCATTGTGAAAGCAAAGTTTTAGGATGTTCTCTGTTTGGATTGTGGGTTCTTTCCGAATTGAATGACACTCAAAGTTTGGTTGCCTTAGGGACTGGGGAGAGAGATCTTACAATTTCCAAGGAAATGGAAGAGCAGCTCAAGGATCTAGAACTCTTTAGAGGGATACGATCTTTTTTTATGGATCAGTAACTTATTTATGAGTTTTGGAGCAATCCTATTGGAAATGTTCAAATGGTGTCAGGCACTTGGCTGCCCTTTGTGCAGGACATCGGTTGAAGTTATCTGTAACGGAGGTTGAGGTTTCTTGCCTTGAAGGCTTTGTATATATTGTCTTGCACAAGAACAACTCAACAAGGGTAGACTGTTTGAAAAGCATAATTTAATCCATTGTGTTATTATTATTATTTTCATTTATCTATGAATCTATCTTGTCCAAAGATATGTGTTGCAGCTCATTGTCAAATCATAACATTCTCGTATCTTAACGGGATTTAACGCAGACTTTGATGGGGATTAAATGGCTGTTCATGTACCCTTATCTTTAGAGGCTCAAGCAGAGGCTCGTTTATTTAGGTTTTTTCATATGAATCTCTTTTGTCTCCTACTATTGGAGATCCTATTTCTGTACCTCGTTATGGTTCCATACTACCGTAGGAAATTTGGTGGAGCAACCCATAGGTGGTTGGTACAACGTCAGCAGCTCGTCCCTAAAATTATTTTAGCCCATGCATGGTGGGAAGAAATAATAAGAAAAGTGAAGAATGAAAAGAAATGAGGAAGAGAAAATGAGTGAAAAAAGAATTAAATTACATTTTCATTGTTTAGTTGTATATAGAATTATCTTTCTCTTTTTAATTTTTATTTTTTTTCTCTTTTTCACTTCTTACTCTATATTTCTTCAAATCAAATAAGTCGGAAGATTATTAATAGATCAGAACATCCAGATCAACATTGGATCTAAATTGTTTTACAGAACGACTTCCTCATTGATAGGCAGTTTGAGGTGCGGCAGAATCCTTGAAACCTGATAATTCTCGTAAAGTGACTGAATGCGAGAAGTTTTTAAAATCTGCAGTTTATTGCATTGCAAATGAAAATGTGAAAAGAAACACAACTACCTCATCCTGTTTACTTTTGAGAGTCGATTCAATTACCATTCAAAAGAAATTAACAATGATGATGAAAAAACAGACTAACCAGAAGTGGGGCAAAGAATTTTGATCCTAGAACTAAGGGGAAAAAAAAAAAAGGAAAAGATGCAAATGCGAATTGTTGCTTCTTATATATATAGGATGTACATGCAAACATCTTGAGATGAGCTCAGTTACTCATTAATCTTTCAATAAACAAGGAATATGTAAATTGGATGTTGATATTAATTCTGTTTGAAAAACTTGTGAATCAGTTATAAACAAGAATAACAGAATTCTCTTTAAAACATATTGCTCTCAGTTGCTCAGCCTTTTCTTTTCATTATTAATGATAGAACAGGGAAATAGTTTGGGACCCTCTAATAATCATCAAAATACAGCCATTATTTAGTGACATTCCACGGGTGCATGTATCTGTTTGTCTGCTCTTTTAATCTGTCTTCCCAGCACCAAATAAGCTTAATGCTAATGGCTGAAAGCACAGTCCAGAAATCAGGTCAAGGAGAAATGAAATAAAACTAAGTAGATACTATAAATATTTATAACAGATTAATCAGAATCCCATGTCTACTGATCTATCACATGGAGAACAAGAATTAGCAAGGCTCCATGAATACCAAATATTGTTGACTAAGCAAAAAGTGAAAGTTTTATATTAGATGAGTTTCATGGAAGAAGTTGAAGAAACCCTTCATGGTACCACATGAGGGAGAGTAAACTTGAATAATGTAAAGCTGAAAGATACTATGCTATGCAACAAAAATATGATTCTAGTTCACTAAATAATGTAAGTAGCTTGGAGCAAGAGAAATAATTCCACATGGCATAACCTCCATATGCTTCAACTAGTTCCCACTCACCCTTGAAAATTTCATTGCGACTTTCAAAACTATCTCTGCTGCACTATTCTACAGGATCCAACATCCAATGTTGCTCTCTCAAACTGAAGATTCAAAAATATTTTTCTGGAACATTGGCATAAAAATACCAATGAATTGTCCTATCTGATTTCTGCTCATTCTTTCTCCTTCAAAATTTATACTTCTAAGCCCTCAAATTCATATTGCATAACAAGTCTTTCAACCGTGCTTTGACTGACAACTTGTCTCATTTGCAGCTCTTTCAAAACTTCAGCCGACAGCTCCAACTCATCTTGATGAGCAATCCCTTCGACTAAAATGGTATATGTTGTTTCATTAGGCATCTGCCCTTTCTCAATCATCATCTGAAAAACTTCCAAGGATAAATCTGTTCTTTTAGATTTGCATAATCCAAGTAGAAGTGCATTGAAATTGTCTACATCAGGCTTATAGTCATATTCTTCCATCACCACAAAAATCTCCAAGGCTTCCTCTATCATTCCCTCCATACATAACCCTCTGATCAAAGATGAATAGGTATATGAGTCAGGAGTAAAACCATATTTTGTCATTTCATATAAAAGCTGAAATGCCTGGTATGTCTTTCCTTTCCGACACAAGCTTGTAATCACATATTTGTAGAACTCTGGTGGGGAAGAATTTTGCTTATTCCCCAAGCTTTGAATTATGGCAAATGCCTCTCGCACTTTCCCCACCCCACAGAGCATTGCCAGAGCATTATATGTCCCCTCATTAGGTTTACAGCGTCGATAAAACATTTGGTCAAGACACTTGACAACAAGTTCCGACTTTCCCTCACTGCAAAGACGGGCAATTATTGGGTTGTAACTTGCAGCAGAGGGCCTAAAGCGGCCCTTAACCATTTCATCCAAAACCTTGAGAGCATGATCAGTTTTACCGTGGTAGGCAAGGGAACCAATTAGTATGTTGTAAGTAACTATAGTAGGGGAACGATCCCCACCATCCATCTCAGCTAAAAGCTCATTTGCTTCCTCCCACCGTCCTTCCATGCACAAACTCCTAAGCAAAATGTTATGACTCACGACATTTGGTTCAAACCCTTTTGAAGGCAAACCCCTAAAGAATTGAATTGCTTCCTCAGTCCTACCTTCCTTGCACAACCCAGTCAACAACACATTATAACTAACCAAGTTAGGCTTCCCACCCTTGGCGATAATGTCATCCAACAACTTCATTGCCTCATGCACTCCTCTTTCCTTATAAGCAGCTTCAAGCAAGAAAGAATAAGTGAACGCATTGGGAACTAATCCCTTCTTTATCAATCTATCCAAGAACTGCAAGCTCTGATTCAAGTTACCAAGCATGCAAAGTCCTCTAACTAGTGAATTATACGTAACTGTATTCGTAGGGTAACCATAATCCTCCATTTTCTCCACCAACTGCATTGCATAACCAACATTCCCCCTCTTACACAAACTATTAACCAAGTAAGTATACGAAGACGCATCAGGTATAATACCTGAACTAACCATCATTTCCATAACGATAATAGCTTTTTTCATTTTATTGGCCTTGCATAAGTCATACAACAGATTAGTTGCTTGAACTACATCAGGCTTGTGTCCCTTGGAGACCATTCTCTCCAGTTGCAAAAACGCATCATTGAGCTTGTGGTCCCCATTTCTAGTGTCATTATTCTTTCCAGGTTTCCAATTGGGTTTGATGTAAACAGAATCTTTAGGAGAAATGGTAATCTGGGTCGATGCCAAAACTCGGATAAAACGCTTATTGAGTGAAAAAGAATGAAGATTTGGTATCTGAGAATAGAAGCCATAAGCTTTTCTAAAAGGTTCTGGATATGGGTTTGTTAGAGTAGACACAGAACTCAACACGGTTGCCATAGATTATTAATTTGTACTCTAATCATAAATCTCTGACAAAATAATTTAACATAAAAGATATTTGATTGATTCAAGAATCAAACTTGAAAAAAAATCAATAAAAAAAATAAAAAATAAAACAAGAAAGAAATGAAGGGAAGAACGGGACATACGATGGATTTGAATGGTGAATTCGCAACAAGAAGACGAGCAGGGTATTGGGATATTAGTTTTTGGTAACTGATATTTTGCTTTTATTCATCGTCGGTTCAGCAACACACAAAGCTCGCCCTTTTGCCATCCAATCGCCGTCGTGATAAACACGCGCTGGAATTTGGGTATTTGTATGGGCCAGCTGGGTTTAACACTTGTTGCTTGAAGACTAAAAGTTGCAACATTGGATCTTATCAAAGAAAAATAAAAATTGCAACATTGGAATTACAATTTTTTAATAAATATTTTTCTATAAAAAAATTTCTTTTATTTTGGTTAAATTAATTAGTTTTAAAAATTATTTAAAAGCAAAAAAATAAAATTATTTTATATAACTTATTTTGCGGAACAAAGTTCTATGATAGTGTGGTTATATGTGCTCAATATGCATGGGATTACGTTCAAGTTGGTTGGAATTCTCTTATTCGGGGATCTTAGTGGGTTCGATTGCATAAGATTTGGTTGCTGATTTTCGGCAGGAGTCTCGTCACGTCCCAGATTATTTTGCTATTGTTGATCTATTTCTTACCTTAGTTGTGAATAAAGTTTTGAGGCTATATGTGCAATATGGAATGGTTGGAAGGAGAAATGGAAATATTACAGCTCACTGCAATATTTCTTTTCTCTTTCTTCTTCTATCTCAGTTTCACTTCTTGATTACAAGTTCTACATATCATGTCGTGGTAAAGCTGATTTTATATGGTTGAAAATAGATGAATTGTGTTAGGATAGTTTTGAAAATTAAAGTTAAATAATTCATTTAGCAATCAGCAGCAAGTGTTAAGTCTAACTTTACTAACTTATTTAAACATATTTGATAAACTTTTAATATTAAATATCATAAATCAGAAGTCTATTTATATTTACATGCCAACTAAATCAAGTTTTATTAAAATATGGTTACGATTTTTTGTCCTAACAATTATTGGAGGAATATCTGTACCACTGATTATTTACTATCCAATCAAAATTTCACTCATATTTATATGATACATATATTAAAACCATATAGATCAAATTCTGATACAAATATTAAAACTATTTAGATCAAATTTTATTATGGTACAATTCAAATTCCTCACAAGTATTAAAAAAAAAATATTCTTTATTTACAAATTAATAGAAAAAATATCAAACTTTACCTAATTTTTAAATGAGAGAAAAATACAAAGAGTCCTATAAGGGAATGTGAAGACATAGATTTGTAGCATAGTTTGTATCATACTTATAATAGCTTAATAACTGAAAATCAAACAGTTTCATTATAAAACTATAGTGATTATTTTTTAGTTTAAAGTCTGAATTTAACTTTTTTTTAGACATTTATTTATTTTGGATTGTTTATTTATCACTTATTGTTAGATAATTTTATCTGAATAAAAAAGTAGATTTTAGAAAAAGTAGAAAAAATCTAATTTTATTTGAAGTCTAAAATCTAAACAAAAAAAAATTAATTTTAAATCTGAAAAATACCCTTAATAATTCTTGTATTTCCCATATTATGTATAAACTTAATATTTTTGTATTATCCTTAAAGTTATTATTTTTAATTACTTTAAATTTTTATTTACGTTGTAACATCGATTAAACCAAAATATTGAACAAATTAGATTATGTCCATTGTGATGAATCAAAACTAAAACAACAATATTGACTTCATAATGAAAGTTGATGCTATACTTATATTTTTTATTACAAAATTAAATTAAAAAATAATGATAGGATTATTTTTTTAATATTATCAAATTAATGAACTTGTTAAATTTTTAAATTTTGAAGAAAAAATATATACATTCACCATATAAAATGATATTTATATCAAATTATTAATTTTTAAATTTTTTATCTAAATATTAAAAAAAAAAATATACCATTTAAATATTTCCATTCAAGAATCGACATCCATGAAATTCGGAGAATAAATAAACGCAACCTATAAGAGCGGTGGGTTTACAGATCTAGACCCAATTCGAAGGTGCAATTGTGCAAGAGAGCTAGGTGTGGCAACATTGAATGACACTTGTCAAACTCTTATGTGCAATAGTTGATACGTGTACTTAACCTGCATCCCTCTTTATTTTTTATAATCAAATTCATAAAGGAGTCTCTCAACCAATATCCGACGAGAAGCAATTTTATTGCATGCCATCTTTGTTTTAGAGAAATTAAAGAGAGAGAAAGAGAGAGAGAGAGAGAGAGAAAGAGAGAGGAAGAAATGGCAAAGAGCGAAGATGATTTCAGGTATGGAACAGCACAAGCAAGGCTGTATGAAGATGAAGCGGTGAGGGTGAGGTACAAGCATGGGACTCCACCTGAAGGTGGCAAGCTTCCAACCCATTCTAATTATTGATTAATAAATGCACTATAAAAATTAATCATTTAAGTGTATTATGGTGTTAAAGAAATTATACTTGAATATTCAAGTAATGAACCAACTTTGTCATCTCGGTTTAAATTGTCTATCATTATTTGTTTTTTCTAGAGCTGGTGTTGAGGTTTGGTAGTTGTAATTTAAATAATATTTAATTTTTTGATGAATATTAATTGATCTAGTTTTAAATTAAGTTGATTTGATATACAATTTGTACGACGATAAATATATGATTTATTTTATTATTTTGTTTAAAATTATAATTTACATATTATTAATTTTTATTTTATAATTATACTTATTTTAAATTATAACTTTTAAAGTTACTGTTGATGCGGTTTTTCTGCGTGCCTTCCAACAATGTAAAAAACTCCTGCTCGCAAGATGTTCGAGCTCGAGCAAGAATGATCTCCGATTTCAGTTTTCAGTGATTCACTAGAATAGCGATCCTCTCTGGCCTGCATTCACAGAAACAAGGTCAGAGGTCGCCGGGTGTTTGTCCAGCGAAAACCCTCCGACGCTTAGGGATGGCAATGGGCCGGGCCTAGACAGGGCTTGACCAAGCCCGTGCCCGAGCCCGATAATACAGACATAAGCCCGAGCCCTGTAAAAGCCCTAATGTTTAAAATTAGGGTCGGGCTAGGGCTTTTTTCAGGCCCGACCAATTTTTTTATATTTAAATAATTTTAATTTAAAATTCCATAATATATTAATATTTAAAAACTTTAAAACCTCTTTAAAATAACATAAACATAAAATTATATTTAAACAAGAAGTTCATTAGTTTAACAATAACAATTCACAATCTAACATAAACGAAAAAAAAAAAAATTACTCCAATACTTGTGGCCCACATTCTTCTTCATCTACAAATTCTTCTCCAGTAAAAATTTCACTTTCAAAAATTTTACCTACAAAAAAGAAAGGAAAAAAAGTGTGAAAATAATTTAAATATATCAAATTGTTATTAAACCATTATTTAAATATTTTCTATATTATTTGTATTCATACCTTTAGAGCTCGCCCACAACCAATGTTGAGTGCACATAAGCGCTTCCAATGTTGTAGGATGAAGTCTACTTCGATGTGGAGTCAAGACTCTACCTCCAGATGCTAAATCGCGATTCGAAGCAACGGTTGTCACGGGAATGGCTAAGATATCCTTAGCCATCCGAGCCAAGACAGAAATTTACCTTGGTTCACCTTCCACCAATTCAAAATATCGAAGTCCAAGTGGATTTAACTAAAGGCTCTTCTAAGTACCTCTCAAGGTCAAACTTCAATACTAGTGGTCTCAATATTTTGACTTGCAAATGCCTCAAATTTACGTATATCAAAAATTTACCACCAATACTTATATTAAAACCGAAGCGAACATCGGTCGAAGAATTCTCACCAATAATCTCATCATTCACATCCTCATTCATCGCCCTCATAAAATTTAACCAAATCGTTACTTAGATTGCACACTCTCGAATCTCATTTGCAGCACCCTCACCATAAAGTTGTGGAAAATAATAATGAATCAATTGCATCTTAAATCTTGGGTCAAAAATAACGACCATCACTAAAATCCCATGTATTTGAGCCCAATATTTATCAAATTTTTGAATCATTTGACCAGACCATTTGTTTAACCACAAGCATATCAGAAAATTCCCATTGATCTAGATTAATTCTCATTTCACATATCATTGGAAAAAAAAGATTAGATGTGGGATATTGTGTACCTGAAAATAACTCTGTCATCGAGTAAAATGGTAGCAAATATTCCAACATCTTTTCCGCCATCTTCCACTCATCATCCGTTGGCAAGAAGTGTAGTGTTTGTCGCATTGTGCAATCTAGAAAAGACAATTTTATATTTCACTGCAACATCAAGCATAGCATATGTAGAATTCCATCTAGTTGCACAATCAAGCACCAACTTTTTCTCACACTTCACTTGCAATTGACGTGTAGCCATCTCAAACGTCTCTACCCTCTTCGGTGTGCCCATCCAATATGCCACACTATCTCTAATTTTTTTAATCCACTCCTCAATTACTTTCATCTCATCCTTCACAATTAAGTTCAAAATATGAGCCACACACCTCATATGAAAATAATTCCCACCCATTAACATAGAATTAGTTGGAATCAATCCCATCAACCTATCAACCATAGCATCATTAGTGGAACAATTATCTAAGGTAACAACCGATATCCTTCTATCCACATTCCAATCCAACATACACTTAAAAAATGCTTGAGAAAGATATTCAGCAGTGTGTGGGGCTGGTAAATATATGAACCTATTCATCACACAAAAATTAAGTTTTGGAATTAATTAAATTAAAGTAAAAGTAAATAAACATAACATATTAACATCAAATATAAGAAAAACACCTTAAAATTCGACTTTGCAATCGCCAAGACTTGTCGACAAAATGTCCGGTAACAACCATATACCCCTTCTTTTGATTACTAGCAGTCCACATGTCTGTAGTAATTGCCACCCTACTATCATTATTCTCCAACAAAGCCATTGCTTTTGCCTTTTCAGCTTGATACAATTTCATGATCTCAGCCTTTAAAGTGTTCCTACTCATCATCTTCACCATTGGGTTAGCATAAGACATTAAATCCCTAAATGCCTCATACTCCACAAAATTAAGTGGTAGCTCATGCTTTACAACCAATATCGCAGTCTTTTGCCGAGCAACAACCGGATCAAATTTTCTTGTCTCAACACTAGTAGTTCCATCATCTTTTTTGGTCACACTTGGAGTTTTTTGTACACTGTCATCAATTTTGGTAATATACTTTGCCTTACATATTTTCAAGTGTCTAACCAAATGAGAGGTTCCACTATTACCAGCGGTTACCAACTTTGCTCCACAATGACTACATTTTGCTTTCAATTCACCATTAATAGTTATCTTTGTGAAGTCTTCCCAAACATGAGAAGGTCCTCGCTTAGATTCTCGCTTTCTTTTATTGCTACTTTGTCGTACACTATCGTTATTAAGATATGCCTCTTCAACTGTATAGACCTCTTGAACGACACCATCTTCATTCTCTTCACCCACATGAACATCTTCATATGAACTTAATGTTGGAGTACCAACTTTGAATTCTGAATTTGACATTATAACCTAAATTAAATGTGTAACAATTCTAAGTTAATTAATAAATAATTTATAAACTTAAAACATGATTTAATTGAATTTAATTAATAAATAATTTGTAAACTTAAAGCATGATTTTATTGAATTTAATTTAATAAATAACTTGTAAACTTAAAACATGATTTAATTGAATTTAATTTAATAAATAACTTGTAAACTTAAAACATGATTTAATTGAATTTAATTTAATAAATAATTTGTAAACTTAAAACATGATTTAATTGAATTTACATTATTAAAATAAATAAGCTACAAAACTAAGTTAAATTGAATTTATATTAATCATCACAAAACTAAGCCACAAAATAATTAAAATAAATAAGTTACCAAAGTGATGGGTGGGTGTTTGGCTGGCGGTGATGTGGGCCGATGAGTCGAGCGAGATTGTGGAGTCTCGGTGGAGGCTTGCGAGCAGTGTTGTGGAGCTCGGCAGATTAGCGATGGAATGGTGGCGAGTCGGTGGAGGCTTAGAGTATTAGGCTTGCAATCGATGTCGAGGGTCGGCAGCAGCTGGTGGTGTCGTGCCGTCTTGGTGAGCTGCTGGATTTGTCTTAGACAGTTGTTTGGCCCAGCTGTATTATGGCTCCAGTTCGTGGAGGCTGGCAGCAGCAGTGAGGACTGAGCCACTGAGGAGTGGTGCCGTCGTGGTGAGCTGGTTGTGTTACGGACTTGGCCTAGCTATATCAGGGAGGCTGGCAGCAGTGAGGACTGGAGGGCTGTGGATCGTGGAGGGCTGGAGGCTGGCAGCAGCAGTAGCTGGTGGAGTTGTCTTTGAGAGCTGTTTGGCTTGTGGATCGTGGAGGGCTGGAGGCTGGCAGCAGCAGCGGCTTGTGGATCATGGAGGGCTGGAGGCTGGCAGCAGCAACATCTGGTGGAGTTGTCTCAGAGAGCTGTTTGGCTTGTGGATCGTGGAGGGCTGGAGGCTGGCAGTAGCAGCAGCTGGTGGAGTTGTCTTAGAGAGCTGTTTGGCTTGTGGATCGTGGAGGGATGGAGGCTGGCAGCAGCAGCAGCTGGTGGAGTTGTCTTGGAGAGCTGTTTGGCTTGTGGATCGTGGAGACTGGAGGGCTGGAGGCTGGCAGCAGCTGGTGGAGTTGTGTATTACACTGTTAGTCTGTTACCAGTTAAAATGTTAGGGTTTTTTGTGTGTGCTTTGTGGCTTTAGAGACTTCAGTAGTTCAGTGTGTGTGTGCCATGTGGGTGTGGCTGTGGCCTGTGCAGTGACAGCAGTGTGCGTGTGTTAGTATGTATTTTTTTTTCTTTTAAGTAAGGTCGGGCTCGGGCCAGGGCTCGGGCTTTATAAGGCAGCCCGAGCCCTGGCCCGAAATTAAACGGGCTTGATATGTGTAGCCTAGAGCTCAATTTGGGCCCTAAATTCGGCCTAGCCCGAAAAACGGGCCGGGCTTATCGGACCAAAATCAGGGCCGGGCTTTTTTGCCATCCCTACCGATGCTCAAGTCAATGATCAGGTTGTTCTTCTTGTATCCCTCGTTGTTTGAGAGACCGGTCTAATCAAAATGATATTTTTTGCCCTTTTATGGTAAGAATAACCAGTTATGAAATTCAAAGGGAGGATGGGAAAAAGAAGAAGAACCTATGTAAAATTTTTCGAACCCCCTACTTCTGTTTCCATTTTCCTTTTATATTTCTGTTTTTCCGCCATTTTTCCTTCAGGGGGTGCTGTTCCCGCGCCTATGGTGTTTGGACCTCTCTGACAGCCAAGATTACTGCGGCACACCCTGAGAATGCGGGATGTCAGGTGGGCATGGGTTCCCGTAGCCTCATGATAGTGTCGGTCATGCGCGTATGAAATGATGACACTGTGGGGGCGTGTGCCGACCATCGGTAACAGTGACGACACCCTACCGCGTGGGGCATTGGTCAGGCATCGATCGCCGTGTTGAGTCACTGGAGAGACGAGTCGGACCGTCTCGAAACGACTGTATCTGGCTCTTGCATTTCTTCCGTGTCATGATTGGCGTGATTAGATCATGCTCGGAGGAATTGGAGACCTCGAACAGAAGAGTGAGCTCGGGTTTCGACCAGTCTTAAGGTTCCTCGACCTTGACCAGCTTTGACGGGCTATGAATATATCGAGCAGAAGAATGAGCTCGGGCTCGACCAGTCTTAGACTCCTCGACCTTGACCAGCTTTGATGCAAAATATGACTGTCTTCGTGCCAGCGGTCGGGTCTTCTGCTCGAATTGGACTAACTTCGAGGAGTTTTACTCGAGCTCGATTGGCCTCGAGGTGACATGCCTGATATTACCCAAACATTAGTCCCCCAATTTCTAGTCTTTGGAGTGAAGCGAGATAAGACTGGAAACTTCTTGTTTGGGCCGGCTTCACGGCCTTTTTACTTTCCCGTGTTGAGCTGTCTTCCGCTTCCATCATTTCACATTTAATGTGGGACACGTGGGTCGATCTGGGCCGTGCGTTTGAATTTTGAAGAGACGTTACTTGAACAGTCGCGTCTCTTGAGGTGCATGCCGTCTGCTGAAGAGAGACGCATTCTCCTCTTTAAAAACCATCGATTTCTTCACTGTGCTTCCTATTGCTCATTTTTACTCAGACCAAAATTACTCGCTTGCAAGTGCTTCTCGTCTTTCTCTTCACTGTCGCTGCTATTTCCGACCGTCAGCTTTTGCTCAGGTATAAATCTCTTTATTTTTTCTTATTTCCGCTCTGTTCTTCATTCATTTAGGTTTGCTATTCCCACTAGGTAGATTCTGTCTATAGGAAACATGTCAAATACCCAACAACCCTGTAGGATGTCATCTGAGGAATCGTCCTCTGCAAGTGACGTAGAACCCCTTAGCATAATCCCAGTGAGAGATTCCAGTTCAGAATGGGTGTTAACTGTGGCGGAGTCCTAGCTGCATCAGGGGGGAAGAGTTAGCCAAGGGTCAGAGGGTAGGGGGTATCTCATTGACTCCATGAGGTGTGAAACCACACACTAGGATCTGGATAGGCTTAGGGACCTACCACATACCAGACAATGTGGTCTTGCGGGTGCCGGGTAAGGGTGACATACCCAGCCGTCCTCCTTATGGGTATGCCACCTTCCGATTGGCCCCGGGGTAACTGAACCCGAACAAGTGGAGGGTCCTGTCTGGCCTCTATGTGCTGTGGGGATGCTGTAATCTGGGTGAGCCTTTGGTAGAGGAAATAAAGCATCTCTACCAGTTGAAATGCAGCCCGAAGGATGCTGGTTGGTACTACCTCACCTCCAGCCTGAAAGGCAAGAAACCCATAACTGATCTCCCCACTTTTGGTGGCAACTGGAAGGACAATTTCTTCTTTGTTGGGGGAGATTGGGGGCATGCCCCTCTCTCCGCGGGGATCCCTCCGGTTCCTCGTCATTTTTGCACTCCAGGTCATTTACTTATTCAACGAATTTTTATTTTAGTTCTTCTACTCGCATCTTTTTTCATTATTTTGCTCTGGTTATTGTTGTTGCAGTGTCTTGGGGTGCCTCTTATAGGATTGGGGAAGAGCTTCGAGCATGTGTCAACACTGCCCTTGACAACGCGAGCTCGTGCAGGGAGCTACTCACAGCACAGAATTTTGTGGAGTTTGGCCTGGTCTCAGAAGAAGAGATGGATGATGTGCTCAATATGTTAAAGAGGCCTGCAAGGACCTCGAGACGCGCGAGCAGTTCTTCTGCTCCAGCAAAAAGGCCTCAAACCGATACTCCCGCCCCCCCCCCCCAAGTTCAAGAGACAGAGCGAGCAGAAGAGGGCCCAGACCGTAAACGTCTGAGGACTACAACGTTAGCTCGGCCTCGATCAGAACGCGTGTAGGAGCATGAGTGGCCCGACCGCACCGATCCCTACGTCAAGGACTTTACCAGACAAATGGAGGATAAGTTCTTGGATGGGATGGAATCCTACGTTGCTAATGAGTTGGTCGGCGCTTTCCACCGCCTTTCTTCTTGTGTTGCTACCGTTGCTACAAGATTCAAGGCCAAGACTCAGGATTCCCAGAGGAAGCTCCGAGCAGAAATTCAGAGCTTTAAACAGAGTCTTGGGCAGAAAGATTAGGAGGCAATGAACCTTCGCGAGGAGAACTCCACCCTCGAGGAGAAAGCAGCAATGTCGGACTCCAGGGCCCTCCAGCTCGAGAGGGAGCTGTTCTTGTCCGGGAAGAGCTACTCCATGCTCGGAAGGATTTGGACATACAAAGGTTCTCTTTCGAGAAGACCATGGAGGAGGAGGCTTCTCGTTTCCAGAAGAGGGTGGACTCTTTGGAAGACAGACTCACGACAGAGTATAATGATGGGGTGTCTTTCAACTATAGCTGCCTCATGTTTTCCTTGAGCAAGTAGCACCCTGAAGTAAACCTATCTAAGCTCGGGGCGACCGTCGCGGAGCACATGTGCGAGCACGGTGCCCCGCATTAAGAGCCGGGAGTTTCCCCTACCGAGGCCTTGGTCGAGTCTAGAGAGGCTGCTCCTGCTGCTGCTGCTGCTGCTGATGCTCCTCCTGCTGCTGCTGATACCACTGCTCCTCCTGCTGCTGATGCCACGGAAGCTACTCCACCATCCGATGACCCAGCTCCCCCCGCTAGCCCTACTGTTCCAACCAGTTGATCTTTCTTCGTTTTTTTTTTATATCCTTCTTGTACTTATATTTTTATTTTTGCGAATGAATAAAGAATATATATTGGACAATTTGCTTCTACGTTTGAGTATATATTTTTTCCTTGCATTTTCCTGTGGAATAGACTTTGTGCATTTGCCAAGTAAATTTTAATAAGTGTTGGACCCTTGTCTTTCTTATCCGAGCTATTTCTACTTGTACCATTCTCTTGACTTATGCGTGGCAGAGTTTTATCGTGAGTTAAGCTTATAGGCCTCTGTTTATCTTGTGAGCTCGGTCCACCCGAGCCGATGTTCTGTTTATACTTAGCCTCTATGCTTTTTGTGAGCTCATTCTACTCGAGCCTGCTATTGGCTCACGTTTGGCACCATCTCGCCTTAAACTAGGCTTTGAGACTTCTGGCCTTTGCGTTATCTTCGCGAGCTTATCCTACTCGAACCTGCAATTGGCTCACACTTGGCACCGTCTCGCCTTGAGCTAGGCTTTAAGACTTCTGGCCTTTGCGTTGTCTTTGCGAGCTTATCCTGCTTGAGCCTGCAATTGGCTCACTCTTGGCACCGTCTTGCCTTAAGCTAGGCTTTGAGACTTCTGGCCTTTGCGTTGTCTTCGTGAGATTTTCTTGCTCGAGCCTGCAATTGGCTCATGCTTGGCACCGTCTCGCCTTAAGCTAGGCTTTGAGACTTATCGCCCTTGCGTTGTCTTCATGAGCTTTTCTTGCTCGAGCCTGCAATTGGCTCACGCTTGGCACCGTCTCGCCTTAAGCTAGGCTTTGAGACTTCTGGCCCCTGCGTTGTCTTCAAAAGCTTTTCTTGCTCGAGCCTGCAATTAGCTCACGCTTGGCACCGTCTCGCCTTAAGCTAGCCTTTTAGACTTCTGGCCTTTGCGTTATCTTCAAACTCGTTGGCTTTAATCTTGTCTATATTGAATTAACATTAAAAGCATTTTTCTTGCTTTTACACATATTCAGGATTTTATACATCTCCAATTCGGAAGGAATTATATATTAATGCTTACATCACGAGGAAACTTACTGGAAATATTTAATCAAACGTTGTGCGTTCCATGGCCTCTTAACTTCTCGTCCATCAGGGTCAATCAACCGATACGCTCTCGGTCTGGCTATTTGAGAAACCCTATAAGGACCCTCCCAATTTGGGCCTAACACATCTTGCCTGGGGTCCTTCGTGTTCTGATTGACTCTTCTAAGTACTCAATCTCCCACCTAAAATCGGCGGATGTGCACGTTCCGGTTGTAATAGAGAGACACTCTCTGTTGGTACTCCGTTACCTTTGCAGCGGCCTTCTCTCTTTTCTCTTCCAGCAAGTCCAGGCCTGCACACATATGCTCGTCGTTCTGCTCCTCGTTGAAGTGCTCTGTTCAGTGCGTTCCTATCCTTATCTCAGCAGGGACAACTGCCTCATGTCCAAATGCTAGTGAGATGGGGTTTCCCCTGTGGCAGTTTTGTGTGTGGCTCTGTAAGCCCATAAGACACCAGGTAGCTCGTCAACCCAAGCTCCCTTCTGCTCACCTAGTCTGGTCTTCAAGAGATGTTTTATAGTCTTGTTTGCGGCTTCTACTTGCCCGTTGGCTTGTGGGTGTGATGGAGAGCAAAACTTTAACTCTATCCCCATGATTTTGCAGAAGTCTCTGAACTTGTTATTGTCAAATTATCTCCCGTTGTTTGTGACCAACGCATAGGGAATCCTGTCCCTGCAAATCACATTTTTCCAAATTAAGTAAGTGATTTTGCTCTCGGTGATACTGCTCAATGCTCCCACTTCAACCCATTTGGTGAAATAATCAATTGCCACTACGGCATGTGTTGTAGATGCTTTCCCCTTTGGTAGTGGCCCAATCAAGTCAATCCCCCATTGAGCAAACGGCCACGGTGAATTCATCACCGTGAGGTTCTCAGGAGGCTATGTCATGTAGTTGGCGAACCTTTGACAACTTTTGCAACTCCTGGTCTTCTCTTGTGCATCCTGATGCATGCGGGGCCAAAAGTATCCCTGCCTCAAGGCCTTGAAAGCTAAAGACCTCGCGCTTGAGTGGTTCCCACAAATTCCTTCATATATTTCCCGGAGGACATAATCAGTTTTGTTTGGGTAATATCAAGCAAGTCACCTCAAGGCCAATCGAGCTCGAGTAAAACTCCTCGAAGTCAGTCTAACTCGAGCAGAAGACCCGACCACTGGCACGAAGACAGCCGTATTAGGCATCAAAGCTGGTCAAGGTCGAGGAGTCCAAGACTGGTCGAGCCCGAGCTCATTCTTCTACTCGATATATTCATAGCCCGTCAAAGCTAGTCAAGGGCGAGGAACCTCAAGACTGGTCGAAACCCGAGCTCACTCTTCTGCTCGAGGTCTCCAAGTCCTCCGAGCACGATCCAATCACGCCAGTCACGACACGGAAGAAATACAAGAGCCAAATACAGTCGGTTCGAGACGGTCTGACTCGTCTCTCCAGCGACTCAACACGGCGATCGATGCTTGACCAATGCTCCACGCGGTAGGGTGTCGTCACTGTTACCGATGGCCGGCACACGCCCCCATAATGTCATCATTTCATACGCGCATGACAGACACTATCATGAGGCTAAAGGAACCCATGCCCACCTGACATCCCGCATTCCCAGGGTGTGCCGCAGTAATCCTGGCTGTCAGAGGGGCCCAGGCACCATAGGCGCGGGAACAGCACCCCCTGAAGGAAAAATGGCGAGAAAACAGAAATATAAAAGGAAAATGGAAACAAAAGCAGGGGGTTCAAAAAATTTTACACAGGTTCTTCTTCTTTTTCCCATCCTCCATTTGAATTTCATAATTGGTTATTCTTATCATAAAAGGGCAAAAAATATCCTTTTGATTGGACCGGTCTCTCAAACAACGAGGGATACAAGAAGAACAACCCGATCACTGACTGAGCGTCGGAGGGTTTTCGCCGAAAAAACACCTGGTGACCCCTGACCTTGTTTCTGTGAGTGCAGGCCAGAGAGGATCGCTATTCCAGTGAATCACTAAAAAACCCCTGACCTTGTTTCATAATTTTTACACTGTTGGAAGGCACACAGAAAAACCGTATAAACATCTTGGCGCCGTCTGTGGGGATTAGTTCAAAAAGCCTAATTTTCCAACGCCTTCAGAAGACACAACGCAACAATGAGAGGAAACAGCAGGAGAGGATTAAGTCTAGAGGAGTCGGTGACTTTGAGGGAAGTGGCTAATGAGGCTCAAATTAGAGAAATCCAGGAGAGAATGGATCAGATGGAGAAACAAATGGAAACATTGACCTTCATATTACAAGAACTCAGGGAGGGAAAGAGGAAAGCATGTAATGACGTCCCTGAGTCCAGTCGTGGGAACGCCCCCGTCAGGGAGCATCCGGGAGACGAAGCCGAGAGACTGAGAATACCAAATGTTGCCGGGAGGGAGGTGACGAGCATGAAGAAAAGGGAGTCCCGTCAGCATTTGCAGGATACAGCACCAACTTTTCGCGAGGAGGAGTTAGAGGGGGAAATGTGTAGGTTGGCATAAGTTGTGGAGGACCTCCGGGGAAACGGTTCAACGACATAACAACGAGTCTCCACTCTCGGTGGAGATAATGGGCGTTAAGATTCCCCCCGACTTCGTTTCCCGAATTTAAGGTTTTAAGGGAAGAGTGATCCGGTGGTGCACATAAAGCGGTTCAACGACATAACAAGAGTACAGGGCCTATCAGCAGCCCACAGATGCAGGGCCTTCTCACTCACTCTTGAGGGACGGGCAAGAGAATAGTACCGCAGGCTGCCACAGGTAAGCATCCTAAGCTTTGAACAGATGTGCAGAGAATTTGCAGAGCAATTTCTGGGCACAGTGACCCCCGAGGATAACATGATGGAATTTTCAGAAATAAGACAGAGGGAATGAGAACCCCTTCAGGAATTTGTCAAGAGGTATCACCGATCAGTGCTGGATCTTGGTCCATTTAACCATCCCCAAGCGTTGAGGGGGCTGAAGGACGGAATCAGGATGGGGAGACCATAGTACAATCTACGGAGCCCTTCGATCCGCTCATATTCAGATGCGTATGAATAGGTGAAGATGGACATGGTCATCGAAGAGGAAAAGGATGCGAAGCTAAAAAGTGAACAGGGCAGTGGAACGAAGAGGAAGGAAAAATGAGGTTCTGCCCGAGGAACATTGACTTCCAAAGTAATGAGGGACCGGATTGCTCCCTACAATCCTTACCAGAGAGCTCCCCAGCCACGGATAATTCCCGTGCCACCTCGCAGGTCTCCATGCCGGGACCACAGGGAGTACAGGCGGCACAACGACCACTCATCCCGCAACCAACCACCAAGCCAACCTATGCTGGACCACAACAGAGCTGACCGCCCATTGCCACCTCCACCGAGAAGCTTCCCAAGAGATCAGGCGATACAGGTGGTGGAGCAGAGCCCCGCCTACGAACAATACACAAAGCTGAAGGTGTCACTCGAAGAGATACTCCAAGTGGCAGAAGATGGAGGACTGTTGAGCCCTCCGACACCGATGGCTAAACCAGCTGGCAAACTAGATAGGGAACTGTTTTGCCACTTCCACAGTGACCACGGCCACTTAATGTCACAGTGTCGGGATTTGAAGAACCAAGTGGAAGATTTGGTTAGAAATCGGTATTTGGATGAGTTTATTGAAAGAGGACATCCGGTGGTCGAGCAGCAACCAGAGGAGGATGACCGAGCCTATGACATGGAGCTGGAACCACCGACCACCAGAGTGATATCAGGAGGACCCACAATGGCAGGGAACTCGAACAGGGCTCAGAAAAACTATTGCAGATACGCTGCTGCCGACAAGGAAATCCTGTTCGCTGCACTTGCTGCCAAAAAGGCTAAAGTATGGCAGCTGCCCATCATGTAGACGGAGGAGGACGAGAAGGGGGTACTATACCCCCATGAGGATGCCTTAGTCGTGAAGGAAAACGTTGCTAATAAAGAAGTTGATCGGATATTGGTGGACTCGGAAAGTTCTGTGGACATCCTCTTCAAGTCCACACTCGAGGATTTTGGAATAGCAGGTGCGAGCCTCGAGCAGACGAACACTTCCTTAAAAGGGTTTAAGGGAGGAAAGTTGACCCCTCTGGGAATCATTAAATTGGTTGTGAGTATGGGCTCGAGGCCTTTTGAAAAGAACATGATGCTAGACTTCATGGTAGTGGACGAAGTCAGCCCCTACCAAGCAATGCAATGCAAATAACGTCATTAGACTCAATGGGAGAGTCGAAGAATGGGAGACAGGAGCCCGCTGAAGAATTAGAGGAAGTTAGAATAAGGCCAGATGACCACGAGAAGAAGGTCCGGATCGGCTTGGGCATTAACGAGGAGCTAAAGAAAAATTTGGTCGATTGCCTGCGAGCACATTCTGACTTGTTCGCTTGGACACACGAGGACATGCCCGGGATTGGCCCAGATGTGGCGTGTCACAGGCTGGCAATACGAAGGGACGCTAAGCCAGTGAGACAAAAGAGGAGGTGAGTCAACCAAGAAAGGTACGAGGCCATAAACTGCGAGGTGGAGAAGCTGCTGAAAGCGGGATTCATAAGGGAAGTCTCTTACCCCTAATGGATCTCGAATGTGGTGTTGGTGAAGAAGGCAAGTGGGAAATGGAGAATGTGTGTGGACTTCACGGACCTGAATAAAGCTTGCCCAAAAGATAGCTTCATGGATGCCTTTTCGGGCTATAATCAAATTCCTATGCACCAGCCAGACGAGGAATGCACAGCCTTCATCACCAATTAGGGTCTATTTTACTACAAGGTTATGCCCTTCGGCCTGAAGAACGCGGGGGCAACATACCAGAGACTGGTGAACAAGGTCTTCAAGCCACTGATAGGCTGAACAATGGAGGTTTATGTGGACGATATGATCACCAAATCGAAAGAGGGGAAGGAACATGTAAAGCACTTGGAAGAAACCTTCGCACTCCTAAGAAAATATCGGATGAAACTAAATCCAGAAAAATGTGCCTTCAGAGTTGGTTCGGAAAAATTCTTGGGCTTCATAGTCAGTCATAGAGGGATCGAGGCCAATCCGGAAAAGATAAGAGCAATAGTAGAGATGAAGTCTCCCCGTACCCTCAAGGAGATACAAAGTCTTACAGGCAAATTGGCATCCCTCAACAGGTTCATATCTCGGGCCACGAATAAATGCCGAGTCTTCTTCTAGGAAATGAGGAAAGGCAAGAAAACAAAGTGGACACCAGAATGCGAAGCAGCGTTCCAACAGTTGAAAGAATACTTGCTGAAAGCCCCGTTGCTGTCCACACCTCAAGCCGGGGAGGTTCTATTTCTGTATTTAGCTGTATCCCAGTGGGCAACGAGCTCGGTTCTGGTGAGGGAAAAGTCAGGGGTGCAGTACCCCATCTATTACGGGAGCAGAGCTTTGTTAGAGGCTGAAACTCAATATCGGTCGATGGAGAAATGAGCACTGGCCCTGGTAACAGCAGCCCGAGAGCTGGGGCCTTATTTCCAAGCACATTCGGTGACGGTTTTAACGAACCAGCCACTCAGGCAGACTCTACACAAGCCAGAGACTTCCGGAAGGTTGGTAAAATGGTCGGTGAAGCTCAGTGAATTCGACATCAACTACCAACCCCGAACAGCTATAAAAGCTCAGTTCTTAGCTGACTTCGTGGTCGAGTGCACAGAGAGGAATGAAGAGAAGGAGGGCGAGCATCCATCAGACTCCTCGGCCTCAACCAGTGCATGGACAATCACAGTAGATGGGTCATGTGGAGATCAGGGAGCAGGAGCAGGAGTTGTGCTCCTTAGTCCTGAAGAGGCAGAGATGCAATATGCCGTGAAGCTGGAATTCGGAGTCACCAATAACCAGGCCAAGTATGAAGCTGTAATTGCGGGATTGAAGCTCGTGTTGGTAGTGAAGGCATAAGAGGTAAAGCTTCAAACAGACTCACAGCTGATAGCAAATCACCTCAACGAAAGCTTCCAAGCAAAGGGCGAGAAGATGGAGGCCTACCTTCGGAAAGTAAAGCAGCTAATAAAGAATTTTTGAGCAGTCGAGGTGGAGCAGATCGCGAGGGGGAAGAATTTTTGAGCTGACATGATAGCTCGAATGCCCGCTACATCCGACCCTAAAATACAGAAATCTATCCCCTTAGAAATCAAGACCTGCTCGAGCATCGAGCAGGAAGACGAGGTGATAAGTTTATCGTCGAGCAGCACCTGGACAGAGCCAATTATTTCTTACCTTAAGGAAGGAGTGTTACTTGCCGATAAGAAGCAGGCAAGGAAGCTGAAATGTAAAGCGGCCAGGTATAATCTGATCGATGGGGTCTTGTACAGGCGGGGATACACTCTCCCACTGTTGCGGTGCTTAGACCAAGAGGAAGATGATTATGTCCTCTGGGAAATACATAAAGGAATTCGCGGGAACCACTCAGACGTGAGGTCTTTAGCTTTCAAGGCCTTGAGGCAAGGATACTTTTGGCCCCGCATGCATCATGATACGCAAAAGAAGACCAGGAGTTGCAAAAGTTGTCAAAGCTTCGCCAACTACATGACTCAGCCTCCTGAGAACCTCACGGTGATGAATTCACCATGGCCATTTGCTCAATGGGGGATTGACTTGATTGGGCCACTACCAAAGAGGAAAGCATCTGCAACACATGCCGTAGTGGCAATTGATTATTTCACCAAATGGGTTGAAGTGGGAGCGTTGAGCAGTATCACCAAGAGCAAAACCACTGACTTCATTTGGAAAAATGTGATTTACAGGTACGAGAGACAATTTGACAACAACAAGTTCAGAGACTTCTACAAAAACATGGGGATATAATTAAATTTTTGCTCTCCATCACACCCACAGACCAACGGGCAAGTAGAAGCCGCAAACAAGACTATAAAACGTCTCTTGAAGACCAGACTAGGCAAGCAGAAAGGAGCTTGGGTTGACGAGCTGCCTGGTGTCTTATGGGCTTACAGAAGCACACACAAAACTGCCACAGGGGAAACCCTATTCTCACTGGCATTCGGACATGAGGCAGTTGTCCCTGCTGAGATAGGGATGGGAACACACCGAACAGAGCACTTTAACGAGGAACAAAACGACTAGCAAATGTGTGCAGGCCTGGACTTACTGGAAGAGAAAATGGAGAAGGCCGCTACAAAGGTAGTGGAGTACCAGCAGAGAGTGACTCGCTATTACAATCGGAACGTGCACATCCGCCGGTTTCAGGTGGGAGATTGGGTACTTAGAAGAGTCAATCAGAACACGAAGGACCCCAGGCAAGTTGTGTTAGGCCCGAATTGGGAAGGTCCTTATAGGATCTCTCAAATAGTCGGACCGGGAGCGTATCAGTTGACTCACCCCGATGGATGAGAATTCAAGAGGCCATGGAGCTCATAACGTTTGATTAAATATTTCCAGTAAGTTTCCTCGTGATGTAAGCATTAATATATAATTCCTTCCGAAATGATGTGCATTGTTGCTGTGCATATGCTGATTGAGATGATGGATATTATTTTGTTAATCTATTAATTGCAACCAACAACAAGATTGAAGGTCAATGGACTTTTAAGTCTGGTTGCTCTTTTTATATGTACCCAAATATAGATTTGTTTAGTTCTTAATTATCAGGTCATAGATTGTGGTAAGGTCTTAATAGGTAATAACCATGCTTGTAAAGTGATTAGTATATGTTAAGATAAAAGTGCATTATGACATGATTACAAAACTTACAAATATAAGGCATATTGTTCTTGAGTTAGAAAGGAATTTGATCGTTTGGGCAACAATTGCGAGAAGGAATAAAACTTGTTCGAATAATTAAATTCTTTATTGTGAAGTCCATCACTTAAAACTCAGGAACATTCATGTTGTATCACTAAAAATCAATAAAATTATGCGAAAGTTTACCTAAATCCATAACGATGAATAATCCTCTAGGCTTGTGAATTGACCTTCTAGATTAACATGTATATCCTAGAAAGCCTTTTAGTTTCTTTGTACACTCTTTTTTATGATAGGATACGAGAAAGAATTGAAAAGATACATGTGACCTGGGGACCATAACCACTTATATAGACAACCTTTCCTGTTGTCATTAGATATTCCTAATTATGGCCATCAAAGAATTAGAATATCATTAAGTCTTTACACATTAAAAGTCCACACTCTATTAGATACATTAAAATCTAAATTACTGAAAACATAATTAGATCACTTTTAATTATGCTTAACCTTATATGATAGTTTACAATATATAACTATTCACATATAAACCCAACATTAGATTAAGGATCCAATAATATTGGATTAAATATCTAATAAGACTAAGTTATAAGTCATGAAATAGGACGTAACCTTAAAATCTAGCGTGATTGGGCAGATTGTTGGAACAGATTGAGGAAGTCACGACCTTTAAGATCATAACTAGAAAAATGAAGCGAAACAAGGGAAGCAATTGCTAATATTATGTGATAATGACTTGATTAGTCCTTGGTAATCAAGTCTAATAAAATGTGTTAAAACATATTTTTAAATCTATCATCCTCATTACTTTATATCAAATGTGTGGACAAGATAGGTGAACAAAGCTACAATCATTATATGAGGATGAAAATTAAATTCTCATTAGAAGTTCATCTGCCTTGAGTTCAACCATGAGGCTTTGAATTTAGAAAATTTAAGTGAAGGAATTGAAGAACAGGGTAGTGTTGGTGTATACAAACCATGACTTGAGAGCATCAACCCTTTAATGTAGTAAAAAAACAAGTTCCAAATGCCTGAGATTGTTCAATAAGTAGGCAAATAAATGTAGAGATACAACATTATGAAGCCTTCTAAATCTTAATAAATTCATTGGCAGAAACTGCATTCCTCAAATCAATAGAAAAACAAGTCCACACGATCCAACTTGCAAGTTAATGTAGAAGTAGTACAAATGCAAAAAAAATGATTTCATTTGTGACACTGTAGATGAGGATGATGCAAGTAGTATGGATGATATTAAAAACTTAATTGAATTTGAAGATGATACAAATGTTGAATAAGAAATATAATAGTTTATGGTACATATTCATTTTTATGCTTAATTGTAAATTTACATATACTTATCATCCATTTTTTTAAATGCAAAATAAGTGTAATCTAGACTAACTATAATATTGTATATTTCAGATAGCTCCAGGGGGAAAAAAATGATCACAATCACGACCACAACCACAACCATTGCCTTCTTTGTCAGATGAAAGCCTTAGTGTTGATTTGAATGCCACCGTCATATCTGACCATCGTAGTAGTACCGGTACATAATTAATCATACTTGTTGAGTTTTTTATTTTTTTTTATAATTCTAACTTCTTATATTTCAACTATATATAGGCTCACATCCACCTACAAAAAAAGGACGTGGTCCTACACGAGGCAAAGGTCTGGATTATATTGTTCGATCATCAGGTCAGGTGGTTTTAACAATCTCTACTGAGCATAAAAAAGCAACGGGACCTCTTTCATCTAAACTAGCCAGTGAGTGTGGTACTATTATTCGTAACCATGCTCCATTGAATGTTAAGTCATGGAAACATATACCTTGGGTCGATAAGATGGGGTTATTCAAACTACTTTTGGTATATTTACTTTTTATTTTCAATACAATTTTTGATTTAATGCTTTGTGTTCATAATTTTTATAAGTTTGATTTTTTTTTAATTTCTCTAATACATAATAGAATTAACTTAGACTTGGAGCAAGAACATGTGGTTCTTTGTGTGAATAATATCATGGCTGATCGTTATCATGGTTATCGTTATAAGCTAAAGCTGAAATATAATCAGTTCACATCAGAGCAGGAGGCACATAGAAATCCTCCAAACAAGGTCTCCCAAGCTGATTAGGAGTACTTGTGTGATATTTGGCATGATGAAAAGTATCCGGTACAAATTTATATACCAATATATGTATGTGTTTTAAAAGCTTGAAAGTGAATGTATTACTTGTGGAAACCTATTTACTTTTTTTTTTTTTTTGAGAGATGGTGAGGCTTGATGCCAATTAGTTGATTATTTAATTATCGAAGTATATTTTTTGTGCAATTGGAGGTAATTATGTTACGAGTAATATGAATGCATATGTTCTGAGCTTTGTTGAGTTTTTATATTTGAAATATAGGGGATATGCTGTCAAAATTAATTTGTTTATTAACTTAAAGAAACTCATTTTCTTTTCTTAATTTTGAGATGGTGAAGTCAGAGGCCAATTAATTAATTTTAGAAGTTTATTGTATTACTATTGAAGGAAATGTGTTGTAACATAAAGTGCATATATTTTATTTCTTATGGAGTGTTATATTCAAAATATAATGGAACTAATTTTTTTTTCTTCTTTCTTTCTTTTAAGATACTGAGGCCTGATGCCACTTAATTGATTTTGGAAGTTTATTGTAGTAAAATTGGATGAAATATGCTATAACATGAAGTGTATATGTTTTATTTCTTATGGAGTGGTATATTCAAAATATAATGGAACTATTTTTTTTTCTTTTTTTTCCCTCTTTTGAGATGCTAAGGTCTAAGGCCAATTAGTTGATTTTAGAAGTTTATTATAGTAGAGTTAGAGGAAATGTGCTATAACATGAAGTGCATATGTTTTATTTCTTATGGAGTGTTATATTCAAAATATAATGGAACTAATTTTATTTATTTTTTTCCTCTTTTGAGATGCTAAGGCCTGAGGCCAATTAATTGATTTAGGAAGTTTTTTATTAAGCTGTTAAAAGAGAATTCTATGTTTTTAAGTTATTCTTATATTTATTTTTGTCTGGATGCATATGGATATTTTTAAGTTTTTTACTTTGTATGTATTTTAGGCTAGGTGTAAGAAAAATACTGAAAATAGGAAAAAAAACTACTGTATGTGGAAGATCTAAGTCATTTATTGCTCATCGTGAGGAGAACTCTAAGGTGATAATCTTTAATTGTATTTATTTTTACATAGCTCCAAATATATATATGTTATAATATATTATATTTTATGCATTTGTTTTGAACAGCAAAATAAGAGTGGTGAGGTACAAACCTTACCTGTTCTATTTCGTGAAATTCATTACAATGCTAATAAAGGATGGGTGAATGTTAAGACTTAGTCAAGATATGTAAGAATTTTATTGAAGTTTTAAAGTTATTTCTACACTAATTAATTTATTTCAAATTAATCATGTTTTCTTTATTATTTTTATTTATAAGAAAAAATGGTCCAACTACAAAAGCAAGCTTCTAATGAGGGATCTGAGCCACTAACCGATGAGCAATTATCTCAAGCAGTATGTGGTAAGAAATCTAGTTACCTTTCTAGACTTGGAGTGTGTAAGCTACCACCTCGTTTACAAGAAACATCTAATGAAAATGCCTTAGCATTGGGAAATGAGTTAGAGTCAACAAAGACAAAACTTCAAGCCATTCAGACTAAGCTTCAAGAAACAAAGACTGAACTTTAAAACACTAAGACTACCATAAGTAATTTGTCTAGCAGGCTTAACCAATTTGAGACTCTCTTGAGCTCTTATTTATCCAATCATGCTATTACTTTAGAAAAATATCTGTTCAGCCACCTCGACCATAATTTCCTTATTTTAATTATGTATTTTAGACTTATTTTACTTATTATTATATACAGATTTGCCAACTAGCTTGATATGGTTCTTTTATGGTTTAATGAAAAACAAATTGGTATGGCCTTGATTTTTGTGTCTATTTGATTTATATGTATTTTATTTCATGTGTACTTTTATACTTACTTATAATATTATTGTTCTTTTTTAGTTAAATTTTATGGTAGTAAATTTAACTTTATTAATTTGAGATAAATTCTATTAAATTTCATAGCAAAATAAATTTTTAATTAAAATAGAATAATACCATATTAAACATTTTAAATTTCATTAGCCAAATAATTACATAAAATAAATGTATACAAAATTTTTGTGGCAAAGGCATTAGATTTTTGTGGCAAAAATCAATAACTAAATTTATAAGTTTTGTAGCCACAATGAATTTCGTTACTAAAGAATTAACTAGTGACAAATATATTTCATTGTAAAATGTTCTCAAATTCACCCACAATATATTTGTAGCTAATAGTCTTGCATTTAGCCACAAATTTGCAATATAGCCACGATGACTAGTGTTACCAAATAGGGTAATTAGTGATAAACATATATCGTGGCTAAAGGTTGTGTCATTCAGCCACAATTTAATTTGTGGTTAATGGTATTACATTTAGCCACGAATCCATATTTAGCCACGAATGATGGAGTCAAATATTTTGTCTATAATGCCAAGGGAAAGGAAATGTGCAATCGTATTTTACGACGAATACAAATTGTGTCTATTAATTTTTAACCACGAAATCTTTATGTCGTCGCTATATATTTTTTGCCACGGTCATTAGGTGATGAAACGGCCACGAAACTTTACTCATGGCAAAATATATTTTGCCACAAATTTGTAGTTTTTAGCCACACTATGGTATGTGGCTAAAACACCAATTTCTTGTCGTGTTGGGCGGCAATATCCCTTAACTACAGGAACATTGTTTAAGAAACAAAAGCACAAAAAAAATATGTCTCCAACTCTAAGTGAATTTATAAACGTTTCTTTAATGAATTTACATTTAAAAGAAAATTCTCAAAATCTATCAAAAAAGTAAATTTTTATCTTATTTTTGTTCATTTATCATTGTTCAAACTATAATTATAATTTACCTTGACGTAAGAGAGAGTCAATGCTCTGTCCAACTTAAACTTTTAGTTTTTAAATACATTTTTTTAAAAGAGAGACTATTTGAACCATGATTTTATTTTTTTAACCAATTTTATAATAAAATTTTTAATTACTAATTTATCCTTCAACAAAATTATATACATCTAGATCCAAATCATTAACGTATCTGGTATGGGTTGAACTTAGACCGGATCATTCGGGTTTATCTGAATCTGAGTCGGGTTCGAAAAAATTTGTCATCCCTAGTCGAAAGCGTGTAATTATTAAAGGTTCCACTAACTAAATATATTAAGGTCTCTCTAACTTACTATTTAGGTAAGTTACACTCCACCATCTAACTGGTTACCACTTTTCCATAAGTATAACATCAGCCATTGAATAAAACAGGCGTAAGTTACACGAATCATAGCTTAGCAATTGCCCATATATTATAGCTAAAGTAATAATAATTGTAATAATGACGATTACCTAACAAAATGGGTCATATTGTATAATTACACAAAATTCCTTATTGTAAAATTATATTACAAAGAAAGTCATTTTCACTAAATATTATATTTAGGCTTATGACCAAACTTACCAGTTATTTTTCGTATTAGTCCAGTAGTGGTACAATCAATTAAATAAGCTATATTGGAGATCATTTGAGTACATATTATAGTATTTACAATAATTAAGCATATAATTAAACTAACCCTATTATTTAATTCCAAATATTCTCTACTAAAATATTATAACTGACTTCCATAATCATATACTATCTATGATAGTGTTCTCGAATAATAATTCGACTCATGTCACATTGATTACTTTACTGTGCAATCCTTTATATCACATCATTAATTAAATTGATATATCAACTGTCCAATCAATTTATCTTGTACCTTGATATTAACTAGTTTTTTTCTAATGATCATT
The DNA here is from genome assembly GCA_025617385.1 of Murraya koenigii. Taxonomy (NCBI): domain Eukaryota; kingdom Viridiplantae; phylum Streptophyta; class Magnoliopsida; order Sapindales; family Rutaceae; genus Murraya; species Murraya koenigii. The sequence goes on from CM046811.1 coordinate 17,606,623, forward strand.
TACAACATACTGATCATATTGACACATTTTTGTTAGAGAATTCTATGATCAAATACTGAAAATCCATTAAGAGATGTGTTGTACAAATTCTATATTGTTAATTTATAATCTTACTGCCCATAATTGCTTCCACCAAGATACTGGATAATCTTGAATATAAATGTATGTCGCACCCATTGATAACTCAAATGGAACAACAATCATAAACATAAAACTATAATTAACTCAAGATTAAGATTGCTAAAAGCAATATATATGAGATTTAATAAGTTTGACAATTATTTGAAGGTTAATTAAATCTCATATGTAATTCACTTCAATGTAGTCAAACTATATTAGTAAATTCACATATAATTAAGACAAATAATTCAATAAATTTACTACAGTCTAAACATAAATAGAGTATCAAACTCTATTTATCAATTATGAACTCAATTTATTTAATCATAAGATAACTTGTATTTATGTCTTCTATGAATCCATATGATGATCACATAAATGCATATAATATAATTAAATGGAGTTTATTCAAAATATTTATACAATTAAGATATCCGATAAAATATCTCAAATATTTTATTAATTAGAAAATATATTTATTATAAATAAATAAATCAATATACTTTAAAGAGTACATAATCTCAACAATAATATTTTAGCCAAGAACTTACTTATTCACTTCCATAAAATCATAATATGTAATTGTCACTTGCAATTCTCTGTGCAGATTTTCTATATCACAGAAATCGAATCACCGTAACAACACGATGGACATAGAATTGCACCATAACAATATGATGGACATGGAAACTATCTCTTTTTCTCGGTATGAATTTTATATATTAATTTTTATCAAATCAAGTGCACTCCCATCCCTAACCTATAGTTTATTTGGAAAAGAATTGTGATATTGGACCTCTTCACTATATCTTACCAACCCCCACTACTCATTTTTACACTAATATTAATTTTATTGCTATTTGAAATGACTTAAAAAGGTAAATAACTTTTAAGTGCACCCACATTTTAATTTCTATTAATTTCTGATTTAGCTCATCTATTTTTTTTAACCCTAATTTCTTTTAACTTTTTAAATTATTATCTCTTGTTAAATATTGTATATTCTATTTTTGTAATTATAGAAGAAATTAATTTACAATACTCAATAGAAAATAATGAAAAAGTATCAAAAATTTTTTTATGGTTATGGAAATTGTGGATAAAACCTTTAACAAAAAATAGAGAGATTATAGTAATTATAAAAATTTTTTTTTAAAAAAATAGATTTTATAAGTTTTATATGGTGGGTGTTTAGAAAAAAAGAAGATAAAAATTATAATAAGGATAAATCTGAGATTAAATAAGGTATGTTAAAAAATAAAAATTAGTTTAAAAATTTTAATCAGTTAACTAAAAAGTATGGTCTGTTGAGATATAATGAGAGAGTTAAATATCCCAACTTATTTGAAAAACAAATGATTAATTTTACAATTTTGTCTATTTCTTACAAAACCATAATGATCCATTAGCTCAACTAAAGCCTACAAATCTACTTGTTGGCTAGGTTGGGCTATAGCCCATCCAAAATTTTGGTAAAATTTTAAATAAGTACTAATTAAATAGATTTATTGATAATGTTATTATTAATATATTCATTAAATTTAATAACATTTCAACATTTCTGTATATTTTTCAATTTATTAATCTTAACTTCAATATCTTTTTTTCATCTAAGCCTCTCTCTCTTCACTCTCTAGCTTTCATGACAAAAAATAAAATAAAATACATTATTAAATACTTGAATTTTAATTCAAAAAATAAAATAAAATACATTATTAAATGCTTGAATTTTAATTTTCTTCCTAAAATTTAAAAAAATAATAGTCTCAAGTTCAATTTATTATTCTTTTCTTTCATAATTATCTTGATCAAGTATTTAGTGAATTGCAAGCCCACTTACGTAGCATTTATTTTTTCTATTTGAAATTTGAATAGGTATGAATTTAGCTGAAGTCTAAATAGGTCGGAATATATATATATATATATATGACATTTTTTTAAAATATCTAAATATAAGTATTAATTTATTTATTTTTCATGAAGAAAACATCTGAAATATGATAATTTCACATATATAACCTTATAAATATTGATAGTACTTAAACTTATTGATTAAATACATGACGAGTTATAAATAAATTTTTTGATTAGAAAAAAAAATTGATTATATTTACCTTAACAAACATAAAAAATAAAATATTATATCTAACATGTGTAATTTTTTACATTAATATATGATATTTATAGTGTTATTTTTAATATATTATATTGATAGTTTTTCTTGTTAATTACACAACAAGCCAATCGAGATTAATATATTAAATAAAATTCAAAATTTATAATAAAAATAGTAAATATAAATATAAAAAGATAGACATATTATAAAATACAATTATTTTATATTTAAAATTCTCGTTAAAAAAATAATAATATTTGAATACACACATATAATAAAAAATTGATAAATAAAAATAAAAAAGTATTTTGAATAATAAAAATAAATTTATTTAATAAGGATATTAACGAGATGAAATATTAAATTTTCATTCAAATTTTTTATCATTTAGATAAAAGTCAGACTATTTAACCTTTTCTTTTTAGACTTAAACATCTTATAATCCGATATAAGTTATAAAAAATAAACAAATTAAAAGTTATAAATATTTAAAAATAAATTAAATTCAAACTTCAGACAAAAAACAAACAACCTCTTAATGCTAAAAACATATTCTTAGTTTCTATTTGTATCACTTGAAATTTAAGAGCTAACTTTTCTTTATTTTTTATTTATACCCTTGATAAACCTTTCAGTAAAATACATATTATATTTTTTTACTGTTTTTTCTTTGTTGTATAGTATACAAATTATTATAGTGGATATATTTTATGTATTTTTTTGATACTGGATTTCTTAAATATTTTTTAGTAAAAATAAATCTCGTAATTAGTACATTCACTAAAAATAATATTTAGCCACCCTAAGAAAAATATTGGCCTTTGCACCTTCCACAAACCATACAATTCGGACATTATTGATACCCAATCTTCACCACACATGCAATTGGAAGTCTTCCAAATGAAGTAACACCGTACAAATGAAGAAAAGTTTTCTTGTGGGTACTGCTATAAGCAGAAAAATCATACTCATCCCACCAATTGTGGTAATGATTTTTTAGATTTACTTTGCTTCAATACTTCAATAATATTTCTATTCATTTTTATTATAAATAAATAGATTTGTAGAGAAAAAATCAAAAAAATAAAAAAATTAGAAGAAAAAAAAATGTAACATAAAACTAGGGGAAGAAGATATTGAAAAAATATTTATGAATCTTTTTCATATTTATCCTGTGTCGAGGAGAAGATAATGACAAGCGTGTGAAAAAATTAGTCTTAAGCCTCATTTTTTATTTTAAATATATAAGCGTTTTCATCGCCTTTTAGTATCATTTAAAAAGTTAACAAGGTCCAATCCCTTAACGGTGACAATGACTAAATATTATATTTTTATTTTTGCAGGGATCAAATTATCATTATGTTCAATTGGAGCGGGGTAAATTATGTGAACTTATCCCTCTTTAAAAAATAACGGTGATGATAATTCCACCCTTCTTTTTCTACAATAATGCCCCAATTATTACTTTTCTTAGATCAATTATAATTTTAACCTCAAATAACAGCATCATTCTTGATTGAGTTACAAATCTACAGGGTTTCTTCACTAAAATGGCATCCAACCATATCAGTTATTCAATCCCAAAAATCAATTAATTATGTCATTTAAAAATTGAAACTTAAAAGAAATTGGGAAGGTGTGGCAATGGGTAATTGCTCATTTTCTCTTGCAAACAATGTCTGCCAATGCGTGCTGACCCTACAGAATAATATTCTTTGCTCGGATTAAAATTAGAGCTTAATGATCTAATCTTGTTATTGAACTCAATTTCTTATTTAGTATTTTATTTTGGTGGTCTTTCTATAGTAAAACTCTCAAATTCTCTCTCGTTGTTTAAATTATGGCATGATTTATTTGTGTTACAGTATTTTCATAAAATACTCGTCTGTATTTTGTTGTCTAATGATTAGAACTGAATGTTACGGGCCGCATGATTCCAGCCCAAAATGGCCCAAGAGAATGAATCAAGATGTGCTAGCTTGGCCCGATTCTATAACATTCTACAAAATTTCAGCAACTAGCACACTTGTATAAACTTCTCTAGATTTTGACACATGTACGATGTAGATTTTAACACATGTACATAGAATTCTCTAGAGCTAGCCAAGCTTCACTATAAATATGGGTGAGCTCTAGGCATTTGAATCACCCAAGCAAAGCATCAAACACTTGTAAGCTCTCTTGTAAGCTTTCTTTCGAGTAATACAATTTTAGCATTTGGCTACATTGCTCGCTAGCTCTTCCTTCTCTTTAGCATTTCGGGAACCTCTTGGCTTAGCTATTGAGAAGCGCAAAGGCTTACTTAGCAACATCCCGACAAAGGTTGTCTAAGTGCTGCACGGGTTTGCTGCGCAAAACACCCATCCCGTGACAAGTGGTATCAGAGCCCAAGGTTTGCACTCACGCATTCCAGCAGCAATGGCCAACCTACCAACCTCAAGCGTGACACAAGAGGGTGCTCATGGTGTGGAGATTATCCCGGAACCAAGCTGGGGCCGCGATGAAACACGCGGGCAGGCCAAGACTCGAGGCAAGTTGAAGGCCGCATCTGTCGATGCTTTGGAGCCACGATTGGCTACGCTCGAAACAAAAATGTCCGTTGCTCGGGACTCTCTCGAAACTTTGGAGGAAAGGGTGGATGGTCTCGAGGCTGAATCACGCCGACTTCACAGCTGGCAACAAAGGCCCTCATGCAAGAGCAAGCCAACACCCTCCGAGGGAATTTCGGGCATTCCACGAAGAATTGTTGAAACTCCGCGACTTCGTGCAAGACGAGTCGCTGGCCGTCCGCATCTGGAGTAGAGGAAGTCCGTCCAGATTGGGCATGGCACAAGCGCACACTCTCCGCTAGCCCAGCTTCTACAAGCACGAGTGATGCGCGGCGCATTGACGTGCCAAAGCCGGACACTTACGATGGTACACGCAATGCCATCATCGTAGACAACTTCTTGTTCGGGCTAGATCAATACTTCGATGCTATGGGCGTACGAGAAGAGACATCAAAAGTGGGCACTGCACCCACGTTCCTAAGGGGCGCTGCACAACTATGGTGGCGTCGCAAGCATGGTGAAATGGGCAAAGGCATCTGCGCCATCAACACATGGGCAGACTTCAAGCAAGAACTCCGAAAGCAATTTGCCCCAAGCAATGCCGAAAAAGAGGCGAGAGCACGCCTTCGTCGCCTCAAGCAAACGGGTAGCGTCCACGACTACATCAACGAGTTCACTACCCTTATGCTCGAGATCAGCGACATGTCCGACAAGGATTCACTCTTCTACTTTCAAGATGGCCTCAAGGATTGGGCCAAAACGGAGCTCGATAGGCGTGGCGTCCAAACCCTTGACGACGCCATTGCCATTGCGGAGTCGCTGCACGAGTACTCCACCCAATCCAAGGAGAGAAGGCCTAGCCAAGGCAAAGGTGGGGGAGAGAGTCACAAGGACAAGGGCCATAATCGCAAGGATTGGGGGCAGAAAAAGCCTCCAAGCGGCAAGAGCGGGCAAGCACAATCGGAAGGCAAGAAGGAAGCACCGAAGCCCCGCAGCCCATGCTTCATTTACAACGGGCCTCATTGGGTTCGTGACTGTCCGGAGAAGAAGTCGTTGAATGCCCTCGCTGCCCAGCTCAAGGGCAACTCCACACCATCAACGGAAGAACCCCGACCCAGCATGGGTTATATCCAATGAATTGGCGCACTCGACAGCCCACAATCGGCACTCAAGAAAGGGCTGATATATGTTAGCGCGAAGATAAACGGCCACACCGTTCGCGCGTTACTGGATACGGGAGCCACACATAACTTCGTATCCGAGGATGAGGCCAAACGCCTAGGCCTTAGAACCACAAGACAATGAGGCACCATGAAGGCGATGAACTCACCCGCCAAGCCCATTGCGGGCACCGCACATGGAGTTAATGTTGCACTTGGCACATGGAGCGGAAAGCTCAATTTCTCTATAGTACCCATGGACGACTTCAAGATGGTCCTTGGCATGGACTTCTTCGATCAAGTCCATGCCTTCCCACTTCCAGCCACTAACTCCCTAAGCATCCTCGACGGGAGTAAGGTTTGCATGGTCCCCACGGAGTGAGGAAAGTCCGAGGAGAAGGCACTCTCCGCCATGCAATTCAAGAAGGGTTTCAAGAAGTACCCAAGCTTCTTGGTCTCCATCCGGGAGCTCAACGAGGGAGAAAATCCAGCAAGTGCTCCAGCCCAAGTCCCTCCTATGGTACAAGCCGTCCTCGAGGAGTTCAAGGACGTGATGCCTCCTCAGCTTCCGAAGAAGCTTCCACCTAGACGAGAGGTGGATCACCAAATCGAGTTGGAGCAAGGTTCAAAGCCTCCAGCCTTGGCGCCCTACCGCATGGCGCCTCCCGAGCTCGAAGAGTTGCGAAGACAACTCATGGATTCTATCGGACGCGAGGCTATGTGCGCCCGTCCAAAGCCCCATTCGGTGTACCGGTCCTGTTCCAAAAGAAGAAGGATTGATCGCTGCGGATGTGCATCGACTATCGGGCGCTCAACAAGATCACTATCAAGAACAAGTACCCAATACCCTTGATAGCGGATCTATTTGACCAGTTTGGCAGTGCAAGGTACTTCACCAAACTTGACTTGCGCTCCGGGTACTACCAAGTGCGCATTGCCGAAGGAGATGAGCCAAAAACAGCATGCGTCATAAGGTACGGATCTTTTGAGTTCTTAGTTATGCCTTTCGGACTAACAAATGTACCGGCTACATTCTGCACACTCATGAACAAAGTGTTGCAACCCTTCCTCGACCGCTTCGTGGTCGTGTACTTGGACGACATAGTGGTGTACAGCACCACACTTGAGGAGCATGCCAAACATTTGCAGCAAGTGTTCCAAGTACTTCGGGAGAACGAGCTCTACCTCAAGTTAGAGAAGTGCTCATTCGCGCAAGAGGAGGTAGAGTTCCTCGGGCACAAGATTTCAGCCGGCAAACTCATGATGGAGAACTCGAAGGTGAAGGCCATACTTGATTGGGAGCCTCCCGCTAAAGTACCCGAGCTACGATCATTCCTTGGCTTGGTGAACTACTACCGCTGGTTCATTCAAGGCTACTCAGCCAAGGTGGCACCTTTGACCGACCTACTCAAGAAGAATCGGACATGGCATTGGTCCGAAGATTGCCAACATGCATTCGAAGGCTTGAAGCAAACAATTTCGAAGAAACCTGTCCTAGTTCTTTCGGACCACACTAAGCCCTTCGAAGTGCAAACGGATGCCTCCGACTTCGCCATTGGCGGAGTCCTTATACAAGAAGGCCACCCGATAGCTTTCGAGAGCCGAAAGCTTAATGACACGGAACGCCGCTACACGGTACAAGAGAAGGAGATGACAGCCATCATCCATTGCCTAAGAGTGTGGCGACACTACTTGCTTGGCTCACACTTCACCATAGCCACAAGCTACTTTCAGACGCAGAAGAAGTTGAGCCCCAAGCAAGCACGGTGGCAAGATTTTCTTGCGGAATTCGACTATAGGCTCGAGTACAAGCCAGGCAAAGCCAACGTTGTTGCGGATGCACTTAGCCGCAAGGCGGAATTGGCCACTCTAAGCGAGAGCCAACCAAAGTCCGACCTTGTCTCACGCATCAAAGAAGGCCTCCAACAAGACTCACTGGCGAAAGACTTGCTGGAGAAAGTGCTTCAAGAGAAGACAAGGCGGTTTTGGCAAGAAGAGGGCATCCTCCTCACCAAGGGAGATCGGCTGTTCGTGCCAAGGTGGGGAAATTTACGCAAGGAAGTCATCAAGGAGTGCCACGACTCCAAGTGAGCTGGTCACCCCAGAATAGAGCGCACAACCGCACTAGTCCAAGCCTCGTATTTTTGGCCAAGTATGCGGGACGACATCGAGGCATACGTGTGGACTTGTCTTGTGTGCCAACAAGACAAGATTGATCACCAATTGCAGGCAGGATTGTTGCAGCCCCTGCCCCTAGCATCAAGGTCGTGGGAGAGTGTCTCTATGGATTTCATAACGGCCTTACCAAAATCCAAAGGTTGCGGCAGCATCATGGTCGTGGTAGACCACTACAGCAAGTATGCTACTTTCATTGCCGCACCCGCCGATTGCAAGGTAGATGAAGCAGCCCGTCTCTTCATCAAACACATAGTGAAGTTTTGGGGTGTTCCTAGAAGCATTGTGAGTGATCGAGACCCACGCTTCACTGGAAAATTTTGGACAGAGCTCTTCAAGATGTTGGGGACCGACCTCAAGTTCTCAATAAGCTTTCATCCGCAGACGGATGGGCAAACCGAGCGCATCAATGGCCTCCTCGAGATGTACTTGAGGCATTATGTGAGCGCTCACCAACGGGATTGGGCGAGTTGCTAGATGTCGCCCAATTTTCATATAATCTCCAGTGAGCGAGGCTACCGCAGAAGAGCCCATTCGAGATCATTATGGGATTCCAGCCCATGACCCCCAATGTCATAGCCTCAACGTACGGAGGGAAAAGCCCCGTGGCACACAAGCTCGCTCGCGAATGGCACGAAGAAGTAGACATCACGCGAGCATACCTCGACAAAGCCGCGAGGAAAATGAAGAAGTGGGCTGATACACGGAGACGGCACATGGAATACAAGGAAGGAGATCGGGTTATGATCAAGCTTCTGGCCCAACAATTCAAGACACTTCGCAAAGTCCACAAGGGGTTAGTGAGACGCTACGAAGGACCCTTCCGCATTATCCGGCGTGTAGGCAACGTCTCGTATCACTTAGAGCTTCCACCAAGGCTTAAGATTCATCCGGTCTTCCATGTGAGTCTTCTCAAGCCATATCACGAAGACGTGGAAGAACCGACACGCGGAGAATCAAGGCGTACCCCAACAGCCGTTGTCACCGCGTTCGACAAAGATGTGGACTACATCCTTGCTGATCGCATCATTCGAAGGAGGGGCGTGCCACCATACTACGAGTACTTGGTGAAGTGGAAGAACCTCCCCGAGAGCGAAGCCACTTGGGAACGAGAAGATGAATTGTGGCAGTTCGCGGAGCACATCTAAAGGTACAAGCACGAGAGCGCGACGAGGACGCCGCGAGCTTAGGTGGGGGAGGATGTTACGGGCCGCATGATTCCAGCCCAAAATGGCCCAAGAGAATGAATCAAGATGTGCTAGCTTGGCCCGATTCTATAACATTCTACAAAATTTCAGCAACTAGCACACTTGTATAAACTTCTCTAGATTTTGACACATGTACGATGTAGATTTTAACACATGTACATAGAATTCTCTAGAGCTAGCCAAGCTTCACTATAAATATGGGTGAGCTCTAGGCATTTGAATCATCCAAGCAAAGTATCAAACACTTGTAAGCTCTCTTGTAAGCTTTCTTTCAAGTAATACAATTTCCGCATTTGGCTACATTGCTCGCTAGCTCTTCATTCTCTTTAGCATTTCGGGAACCTCTTGGCTTAGCTATTGAGAAGCGCAAAGGCTTACTTAGCAACATCCCGGCAAAGGTTGTCTAAGTGCCGCACGGGTTTACTGCGCAAAACACCCATCCTGTGACATGAAGCTACCATATAATTATTTGAGTTTTGTAAAGCTTAGTTTGGAGTGACATGATCCTACTTCCTTTTTTTCTTTTTTTTCCAATATAGAAAACGAATATACCGTACGCCAAGAAAAAAAAATAATGAAGAAATTTAACTTTTTTAAGGGTAAATTTGCCATTGAATGGGTATATTTTAATTATTATACAAATAATGAGGTGGAAATATCTTAACTGAAAAATTAATTATGAAAATTTACATTATTTTAAACAATTTTAAATTAATAATAAATTTGAACAATTAACCAATTAAATCCTCATAATTATGATCATTAAGTTTCAGTCAAACTAGCAAAATGTACTTGACATGATATCTGTTATTTATGTGATGAAATTTATTGTCTGTGAGAATGATTTTCAATCGATTAATTTTCTAAAATTTTCCATTTATAAAATTTTAAAAATAATGTGATTTTTTTGTGACTAAATTTTTGAAATGAGATGGATTGATACAAAATTTTAGGATGGAAATATCCCAACTCTCAGTTTTCCTTTAGGCATTTTGCCAATTTACAAAATAACCTTACTTTTATAGGATGAAAAAAATGTGTTTTGGACAACCATACTAAAAGTGATATTTTTTATTCTGGAGGGACTCAAGTATCATTATTTCAAATGGGAGATGGGTTGGTCGTCAAATTTTTGTTAGAGCATTTGATCAATTTACAAAAATATCCTTACTTTTATTTTTCAAAACAATACCCCTTAATATGGCGTTAATTGACAATATGGTCGTCTACCACAGTTGACTGTACGTATTAATACTTTTGTCTTTATTTAAGGGAATTATTATCTAAAATATTTTTTTATATAAAAATAAGGAAATTTTAAGTTGACCTATTTTTATAAATTAATTCTGACTGTAGATTATTTCATAGATTTTCCAAAAATTTTTTATCATTTTCATTAAATTTTCAAAAAAAATTATAGTAAATTCATTCATTATTGTATATGTAAAACTACTTTTATTCTGTACCTTCCTGATGGAAATTTAATATAATTTTTATAATAGACAATGTTTATTAACATGACTCATAATGGATAATATTTATCAAGTCAAGAATCATTTGTCAACCGGACGGATAAGTTTATAGTTCCCCAACACTGAACTTCCACTACACAACTCAGAAAAGTGACAAAACTTCTAGTTATCAGTTATCACGTGTTCTAAGATTAGCTACAGAAAGATAAATAACTAAAGAGAAAGCACGCTCAGCACCGTGGATTAGGATCCAGATGAATTCTCATCCAACGGCTGAACGGATCTTATTCCAATGCTGAATCATAGTTTAAGGGATAATTAGTTATTTCCCTCCAAAATTCACTCTATATGAATAATTAATCAATCATGTTCAGCACTACTTTTTGGGATTTAAGAATCCACTTGGGACTGCTTTTTGAGGTCTTAAAAGTACTTTTGAAATGCTACCAATACTAATGGTGGGTGTTTGGCAGCCAACCACAAAACTCAAAAGTATTAATAAAAAATTTGAAAGCACCTGTGGCACTAGGACCCAAAGTTGTAATTATCTTTTAAATTCCAAAAATCCATCTGACTAATATAACATGTTTACGTAAAACATTTTATCTATAGTATTTAACATCATTTAAAATTTTCAGCAAATGAGCGGCTCGTGGTTTTTTGAGAAATTGAACATACTCGCTGCCATTTGATGGCAACGAATTTAATCTGCCGCGCTTCAGCTTCCCATATTGCTATGTTCCTGTGGCTCCTGCGTCGCTCGCTGGTGGTGCTGGCTGCTGGGTTCGATTGGCGTTCGGCGATGTTTGGACCGATTGGTGATGGCTGCAATTATTGTTGTCGGCCGACGACTGTTGGCTTTTGCTTCTTGTTTGTGTTTAATTTAGGGATTGACAGTTGAGTAATCGTGACCTCTGTGATATATTTTTCTTTTTTTCCTTTTCTTTAAATTTTATTTTATTATTAATTTTTTTTATAATTTTATAAGTTGAGTAATCGCGGCTTTTGTGATACTGATATATTTGGCTTTTTCCTTTTTTTTTATTTAATTTTTTGTTTTTTATAATTTTTTAAATTACCAAAAGCCTGGATTTATTTTTTCCAAAGGCCCTTACATAGGCCCATTGTGAACGGGCCTTTAAAATTTTAACTCATGTCCATGTATTTATTACGAGGGCTAGGCCTAAAGTCCACGAACTTGGACCAGGTCCTCCTGAACTTAGATTTTTTTATCAACCCTACTAACACCCCCCTATTTTCTCATAAAAGCTCTCTTATATTGTATTTATAATTTTATCATTTGTGAACCAAAATTTTTTATATAATGAAATTCTCCTATAGCTGTCTTTTTCTCTATTACAAACTCTTTAAACTTACTAACATAAGAGAGAAATCAATTATAAAAGTGTAAAATTTGATATAAGCTGAATATTATCCCAATTTGTATTTGCAAAATAGATAATTTTCTGAAGTTTTCATATATTATTAACTTTATGAGCTTGTTAAGGGACAACAAAATATTGTGTTTAGTTTATTTACTTATATATTTTTTGAAATGGAATACCTAAAAAAGCTTTATTTATTAATTAAGTGATTTCCTTCTACTAACCGATGTGAACCGAACAATCCGACAATTCAGGTACTCAAGATTATGTCAAGCCTTCACTCATAATAAGTGAATTAGTAAACAGTCTTATAAGAAAAAAAAAATTCTGACAAATAAAATTCGGAGAGTAGTCATCAAAATACAAAAGTACTAAAATTACAAATTCTCTAGCTAAGGAGGGAAGTAAATATACCATACAAGACTTTCGCACTATAGCTACCAGACTGCTACAATATTTATTAATTAACAGTGAATTAGGCTACGTGGAAGTAAAATGAAATTAGTAGAATCACTCCAAGTGTCAATAGACCTGTGGAAATCCAAATTGTGATTCTCACAGTGAGAATCAGCCAAGAAAAATTAAGTTCAATGGTTGAGATTAATAACAGGATTAAAGCTGAGAACAGAGAGGCAAACATTGAGAGGATCACAGCTTTGAAGAGAAGCTTATTACTGTTGAATCTTGTTGACGATTGATTATTATTATTACTTCCTGATAATCCAACCAGAAAGCTAATAATCCCAGATGTCGATACTGAGATCACAACGCATGCAATTTTCAAGCCATTTTTCAGAATTTGTGCTTCAGATTCAGCTCTTAAACTTTGCTGCATTAATGGTGGCATTTGAAACGGCAAACTTGGCAATAATGTCATTGGTGATTGAAGAGCTGCTCTAGTTTTTGTTAGCTGCCATTGCACATGTAAGAAAATAATTAAATTAAGTGTGTCTATATAACATATCATATAGAAAACAAAATATATACATAATGCTTTTATTGAATATTTGCATGTACAAATATCTAAATACAGAAAAATCTCTATATAATCACAATGTTGGGACCAAATTAATTTTAATTTATGAGAAGATTATAATTTAATATAGGTGTAATTGCAAAATTTATTATTTTGACTTAATTATTTTTAGTGTAAGTGATATAGAGATAAAATATGTATTGCATTGATAATTAATTAATGGAGTATGTTAAATCTAGCATACAGATAATGATAAAAGAGAAAGATATATTTTCAAACACTATCACATATATCAATATTATGCAAAGTCATCATCAAACTATAAAGAATAAATGTTTGACTGAAATAATTTTAGAAAAAATATAGCATATCTTTTAATGTAATATAGCATATTTTTATTTTGTAATATACAGATAGTTATTATTATGTAGAATCATATTCCTTACAATAAGATGTAGAAAAATTTAAAACTTATTACAATATATAATAATTATTCTTACATAAACTATCACTGTAGAGAAATTTTATTATATTTGAGCATGTGCGCATAATATACAATTTTCCTTTATGAAGAATTAGCTTAGAGCCACCAAATAGTGCAATGTAAATGTTACGATCTAAGTTCTTACTGATTGTTCCAAAAAAGAACAAAGTCATAAAGCTATCATTTTGCGTGCCTTTGAAAATTAATCAACTTTTGTATTTCTTTTTCTTTTTTGTTTTTTCCGTTCATTTTCCTATGCAAATAGCTGCATGTCGTTGCCTTCTTGTTTGAAACCACAAAAAAACAGTAGCTTTATTATTAAGGCCTCGTTGGTACGTTGTGATTAAAAAGTCAAAGCTGCGATAAAATAAAAATTATTCTAAAATAACAGCTAATAATAATATAGGTTTTTCATCAAATTATTCAAACTATCAAATAAATGTAACTTTCAAATCACACAGTTACCGAGTTTACTAAGTACTTTACAAAATTGTAGATTACAAGTTATAGCATGCAAGATAGCGATGCCAATCAGACCGTATGATTTATATATATATATATATATGCAGGCATTTTATTTTTTATTTTTTATGTAATATACTAATATATACCTGCAATACAGTCTCATATGCATACTTGGCAATGACAACAACTCCTGTTTGAAAAACAAAAAAAAGGTTGACAAAATTCAGACCTCTTCAATATTTTGTGGGAGCTCAGATTGTACTGCTGACGGCAAATTCAGTTCACTGTGTGTCTCCAAAACTCCAGATTCATATGATGATTGATCCACTTCTAGATCTATATCAGCATCAGGTACGTTGGTTGTACTTTGTTTCCCGGCGCTGAAATCACAATCCTGAAACTCAACATTATGTAAACGTTACTCTATAATTATGACTATTTTTCTTCGAAATTATAAGTTAGTCTATTTAATTTCTATTAAAGCAGAAGCTTATCAAGCAAATAATTACCTTTGCTTCATAATGTTTTTGTTTCTCAACTGTAAAACTGATAACCAGTACCACTACAAGCACTGTTACCATTATCATTGTGATTATTGCCATTGAATTCGATATTTGACTGCACAAAACAATATTTCAAGTGATCAATCACTCATCAATAGAGACGGCGCATAATTTAAGATAATATTATTGTTACCGTGTGTGCTTTAAGTTCCCATGTAGTGAGTTAAAGATATTTGTAACACCAAACATTATCCAAAAAGATGAAAATCTATGCGCATGCATTTGATGTATCATAAATTAGACACATCAATATATCTTTCTAATACCCTCGATATCAAAACTATCCATTAACCTATTCCCTTTTCCTAATACACCATCCATCCAATACTACTGCACATCAAAATACATTCAGTTATATTGCTGATTAACTGACAGCAATATCAACAGCATGAGAAGTTGTAAATAAGAAACTGTTACGTTAGCTCTTACTTGGGACAACAAATTGAGAGAAGGCACAAGGTATCTTGGTGAAAGAAAAAAATATGGCTTCACTAATTTCTCTAGGTAAATGAGGAAGCAAGGCAATTGCATTGGGGTTTTAATGACAAGGTTGCAAGAAGCCAGGAACTACTGTTGTATAATGACCAAAACAGACCACCAGAGGGCCTCTATCTTGCTTTATGGATTTCTCTGTCCTGGAAATTAATTTGTAGGAAACCAAGTCTAACTCTTGTCTGCTTAGTGGTGTGTTGTCGCTATTGAAATATCACTCAAATACAAAATATGACACTATTACTCAAATACAAAATAAAATTTCTTTTTATGTTACTTTCGTTCAAAAAAAATATACCTATGTTGATAGAATAACTTTGAGTGAAGGTGCATGGGAAGATGCATGTATATGTTTATGGATTCATCGGGTACGGAAGTTTCTTGCACTTTTACAGCTGTGTAGGAGTTGTAGATCAATGTAAAAGTTTTTTTTTTTTTTTTATCGTAAGACTATGTATCCAAAGGTCAAGGAAGTTGATGACCTAATGATAAGGGGGTTAGTAACGGAGGCTGCGGTAATTTTAACGGTCATGAGATAGTAAAATTCCTTGTCAAGTAAGTTCTGAACTGCACTAAAGGAGTAACGATCTAGATATTATTTTAGAAAAAAGGTTCAGTGAAATAGATAAATTTGTGAAGATGCAAACTACTTGTACCTGAAAATAAAAGTACGGATATGCAATTTATAAGTGCAAATGTGGTTTCTGAGAATGAATATCTATATTTTATAGTGATATTGACTTAAAAATTACGTTTTTGGTACCAAAATCAATAAATCGCTTTAAATGAGTGCGAGAGACCAAAATTAATAGGTAAACTAAAATCTTCTCGTTTATTTGCTAATTACTAATGAGCCACGATGCAAAATACCAAATGAAGCCCGTCACTTACACAATTTCCTATTTTCCTTTTACTGTTTATACCATGGAGCTCTAATCTATAATTCTTAATAGTACTAAAAGACTGTGCTGGAGAAAACCTACAATACTTTTTGTTTGGGAGTAAAATTGGGACTTGATTTAGATTAATGGGCGAGTGACAAGTGGCAATTGAGAATGAAAGAGAAAAAAAGTCAACACTTTTAAGTGAAGGGAGGAGAGCTCAAGACAAGTTAGGGCTAGTCTCTCAGAGAGAGGATAGCTCTAGTAAATTTGCTGTTCAATGGACAAAAATAGAGTTAAAAAATAACAATTATAAGCCTCGCGTTTGTGGGCTGCATGCCATCAGAAAAGGGATAAATATCTTTCCTTTAGGCTAAAAGTAAAGGACCAATAGAAAAATAATCAACTGAGCAGAACAATGAGAATAAGGATATGTTAGCACTCCTCAACCATCCTCTGAAAAGTAGCAAGACTACTGCACTAACTTCTGCCGCATGACAAAGAACAAGGACCAAATGAGGGCCAGAAGAGTTATTCGTTCACTAAACTTATTTGACTACTATCAAGTTAATAAAAGAAAAAGATGAAAATACCCCTATTTGTGGAGGACAAAACAATAAAAATTTGTCAATTATCTATAATTACCAAAATATCTTCAAGAACACTCCACATATTCAATTTTGAAAGAGATCTCTCTCCTTTTACTCTATCATACTCTTAGAAGTTTTTTTTAGATATGATTTTTTGTAAGGCAATTTTATCTTTTTCTTTCTCCATTTCTAGAGTTTTTTCTTTCATTTTTATATCTTCGTGGTAGATTTTGGTCATCTTATCTCTCAAAGAAAGTTTTTCCTTATTTTTTTCTTAAAGAACTCTCTTATTTCTATAAAACCCACATCTCCTTCATGTTATTATTAAGCACAAACAACCTCTAATAAGGTTATGTTGATACTGTAAAGCAAATAATTTAATATTTCATTTATATAATAGATTAGAGATTAGTTACTCATCTGAATGTAAGCTAAAAAATTGAATCACGTAAATTCTTGTTTGTTCTCTATTGTTTATTTATTTTTATTATGATGATGGATTTGATGCCTGGATCACATTTAATATATGAGCTCACCCAAGTTAACCACGAGCTCTACTGAGCTCCGTAGATAATCTTTCTAGAGCTATTCTTAAGTTCACCAGAGCTGTCCCTTGAGTTCTCTTTAGTCCTTCATATCAACTCTCTAAATTAACTCCTATAATCTTTCTATATTATTCTAAACTTAGAACACATCAGTTCACATCTCAAAGTACTTGAACTTACCTTTTAGATCGCCTCAACTATAACTCCTAACAACCCGAACAGCAGAAAAACACACCCCAAGCTTTATTTGCTCAATCTACCCCTAAATATAAATTTATTTGTTTGAACCAGATTTTATCTAGACTTGATGAGAAATACAACTAAATGATTCAAATCAGATCCTAGCGAAAAATTCGGTGAAAACACTTTTTATTTTATTTTTGGTGATCAACTAATTGGAAACTTGCATGACATGATGAAATTAATATTTCCTATTTTCTATTGGCAACAGCTCAATAGGACCAACCTAATTTAATTTTAACGGGTTGAGTGAGTTATTGTGAGTTAATTTGGTCAATTGTTTTGAACTCAATTAATAATTGGGTTAGATTTGGTTAATTACGATGAACATATTTAACTCAACTCAACCCATGTAAATAATAATATTTATTTATTTTAGAGTTGATAAATATTCCAGCTGAGTTTATGACTATGGATTGACCTAATAGCATATAATTGCTTAGTAAATTTATTATCTTATAAGTTTAATTTTGAAAGTCAGTTGGTTTCAGTTTCTCTTTATTTTTTAATAAAAATTTAACAATACATAATTATAAATCACTTTCATTTTATCATAGGTCATGGTGTCAATTAATTATCTAAAAGGTCATAATTTATAATTAAAAAAAAAAGTAATGGAGGAAACTCGAAATAAAATCTATGAGCTCATTGTCAAAATTTTCTTAATTTTAATATAGTTTATTTTTTAACTTTTTTTATTGAATACTAGACCATGAATGAAATTTTCATGTTATAATATATTTATATTTAATTTTAATAAGTTTCATTTCAAGTTTCATATATTTTTCTTTATTTAATTTTTAATTTTGAATTGTCTTTAAATTTTTAATCCGATCAACCCAACCGATGACTCAAGGGCTGGGTTGAATAAGTTTATTGGGTTAGTTTGAGTTAATTTTATCTCAACTCATTTAATAGTGGGTTGGATTGGGTTTGACTGGATTAGATTATATTCAATTAAGCTGAATTATATTATACTGTCTTTGTTTAGTACAGTATCAAATTAGACTATGTTAAATTATATTTAAATAATATTAAATAGCATTTAAGTTGATATTTAAATATAATATTAGTTATTCATGAAATTTTGTAATAATAATTAAAATAAATTTAAAATACAATTAATAAGAAAATTAAATATATTGTAAATAATTTATTGGATAGTCATAATATAATTAAAATAAAATAATTTAAATATTTAATTAATTTTTATCAAATATTTAAAAAATTATTATATAAAATCAATTAATTAATGATATTATTAATTTATATGATTATTTTTAATATTATATTAGTGATTATGAAATTTAATTCAATCAATAATGCAATAAATTATTAAATGGTTAATTTTATTGATAAATTATTAAATATATAATTAATGAAAATTTAATGTCAAGAGTTGGTAGAAGTAAATGTACCAATTTAATTAGATTATAGATACTAAATAAAATAAATAAATTTTAAGTAAATCGTAAACGAAAATTAATTAATAGTGGGTATAAATAAAAAAAGGTTGATATACATGAAATTCTATAAATGGACAACTTTTTTTTTCTTTAATCTTATCCCAACTAAACCGATGTATAAATTAGGATTAATAATCTCATGATTTTATTATTAAATTCAAATTTAGTCCCTTAGTTAAATCCAACATGGGATAAATATTTAATTCTAAAATTAGTTTAATCTCATATTTAATCTTACCATCCAAACATAGCCAAAATGCCATAATATTTTTTTTTTTTTTAAGAGTTACTCCTAAGATTATAAAAAAGACTAAAATTCTTCATTTTATGGACGAGGTGTCAAAAAACTCAACTACAGAGTTGTTAGCCATAAAAATGATAAAAAAAAAATATTATGTAATAAAGATAAAATTTTTAGAAAGAACTTGGATAGATTGTTTTAATACTGCCGTATCTTTGGCTGTTCATAAATACTTTACGTGTCGTGTTTCAATGATTCAGTTATTTTAACTCCAGTCTTGTTCAAACTTAGATACTAAAATTTCAATTTCTCATGGAGACTCAAAAAGGAAAATGTTAAAAAAAAATGAAGAATAATAGAAAGAAGAGAGAATGAAATATAATATCGTGAGATGTTATAGAATTATGATGGTGATGTGTGAACGAACCAAAGTAATTTTTATACCCATTTACTAAGAAAATCCATCCCTAAATTTTAAAAAAAAAAAAAAAAACATAAGACTTTACTCGATACACTTATTAGAATACCAAATATACCCTCTAATAGCTTTGCTCTTATTTCGATATTTTTTACCAAATGAACCCACTAAAATTATTTTTGCAATCATTGATTATAACGAGTTCATTTTACATGTTTGATATCAAGCAAATAACAAATGTTCAGATAAATTTCACAAGCAGAAATTAGTAGAACTATTTTAATATTGTGTTTTAACTTTTTAAGTTGGGCGAACTTTTAGAGAAGTCTAGAATAGTGAAGATAATTTATTTCTGCCTCTAGTGTTATTTCATTGCAAATGATATCAAACTCCAGATTGAAATACCCATAGAAGATAAGTGAGGAAAGACAGTATGTGGGCAATAGCTTCTGCTTATAGTTGAAGCTTGTAATCAAGAGCATGAAAGATAACTTGATTCTGGGGTAAGGGGTAAGCCCTCCTTTTGTTTGGTTTGCGTGCTGTAGGTCTTTTGTTGAATTGAAATTGAAGAACCATCTGTGCAATTTCGGTGAGGCTTGAATATTTTAAATGAATGTAAATATGTTTAAACTGATTAGTAACTTAGGGTTTATGAAAAGATGGATGTTCATTGCAAAAAGGTTCAGTGATAGGTTCGTATATAGTGTAGAAAATAAAACTTTTCTTTAATAATAATTATTTGCCTATAATAGTAATTTATATTGTGCGTGTTTTACTAATATGAATTTTTATTAAATTATGGATTTAAAAAATATTTTGGTGGGTTCAAACAGCCGCACTAATAAAATTAATTGATTATTTTATTATTTTCTTGTTATACCTTATATTGTTATGCTTAATTATGACTTTCTTCTTGTTTAATTTTTCTGTTTAATTAAAAGTGTTGTTTATTCTGATTAAATATAAGTGATCGACTCAAAATGTAGGTAGGCCTATAATAATAATAATAATAAAACTGAGGGTAATATTATAAAATTATAGTAATAAGAAGATTATGGGGTATTTAAAGATAATAGGAGGTAAGTAATATTAATTTTAGTAAGAGAGAAATGAACAATCTCTCTGTTTATAGTTCGTTTGAGATTGAAGTATTATAATTTTAAGTTATAATTGCTATGAAAAAAAGTAACTATAAAATAAAATTAAATAATATATAAAAAATATAATTTTGATAAAATTATTAAAAATATAATTAATTTTTCATCGTAAAAATAAAAAATTACAATAATATAATTTTTAAGATACAACAACTAATATTTACTAAACACTTTAATACTATAACTTTTAAACTAAAATCATCCAATCTTAATCCCAAACAAACTTTTAGAAACTATGGATACTAAGTATGATCACCTAGTTTATATGAATTGTGTAACACCTTCGTTATTTCCTTTGCCGGATTAAGATTAGTTAGTGGAATGCGAATAAAGTGTGAACAGAGAGAATAGTGATTAACAAAGAAACAAGAGAAAGAGGAAAAGGCTGACATTATGGACAATACCATCAAAGTGGGAGGCAAAAAAATCATGCATTTTGGAGTCAGCAGAGAGACATCACAATCCACATGTCATTTCCTAATGATACTGTAATGTTATGTTTATAGAATATTTTCAAGTGCACTCTCCAACTTATGGTCGTGATACTGGTACAATGTAATTAATATGTAAAGAAATTACAGTTCACAACTAAATTCATAATAAAAAATTAATTATGTTCACATAAGTACAATTTTAATATTTTTTTATCCCTTACAAATTAATTTTGAAGAATTACATGAAATTAATCTGATGAATTCAAATTAAATTACGATACTTATAAACTTAATGCAATTTGTTAACTAGTAAAATATTTCTAAAGAATTTATATTTTTTCACTTATGTAAATATTTTACATTGTTGATCAAAATCTAAAAGTATTCATTTATTATATTATTAATATTATGGGAAAAATTAATAGTGCTATAGAGAGACCCTATATTAAATGAATAATTTAAAACTATTAATACCATTAAAAAGGAAAAAAAATTATGATTATTAATGAGAGTTTTTATTAAGAATTTTAAAATTATTTTAATAAACATATTATTTAAGTTATGTTATGAAAGAAATGAAATATAAGTCTGAAATAAGAAAAATATATTTTAAATATTTTAATATTTAAAATAATTTTAACCCCTATTCTCAAAAATTTAAAATTTAAACTTTATTAGCAGAGGTAAAATAATTTATTTAATCATCAAAATTTTATTTAAAAAATAATCAAATAATAATAAAAAATTTAAAATTTTTTTATAAAATTAAACAAGTACTTATATCTATTATATAAAATCTGATTATATTTGAATAAATTTAAAATAAAGTAATCTTTTATAATTATATGATCAAAATTATAAAATAATTATATATATTTATATATATAATTCATATTTTATTTTAAGATAATTTTATAGTAATCTTAACAATAATATTATATATTTTAAATTTTTTATTTCAAACAACTATCTCATCATTTATCAATTAATTAATAAAATTAAAATAAATAAATTATATTATTTTATAAATTAATTAATAAATATTATATAATTTAAAATAATTATTTAAAATAAAAAATTAAAAAATATAATATTATTCTAATCTCAAATAAAAGATATCAGACAGACGCACAGAAAAAGCTATTAAGTCGGTTTGAAGCAGTTGCTTTAGTTATTGCATGTTGTCACCATAAAATGCCACAACGATGGTCCATCGTCCCACTTTCGTTTTGACCTTATTAATTGCACGCAAAGACACAAAACGACAGACGCATCTCTGGAGAACTAACACGTCAACATGTGCCTTATTCTGTTCCCAAATTCCAACTTCCTGGAAGAGTCACTTCCTCTCTTTTCGTTACACGTGGTAGCACATGTCTTTTCGAAAGTGACATCACAGTTAAGCTAAGACTGGAGAAAGAGCTGCTCTAAATCTTTTGAAAACGAGTAAATACTGAATAAATATATATGTTTTTTAACAAGTGAAGTAGCTGATCTTTTCAGTGATTATCTATTTATCTTAGGATAGCTGCTATTTGATCTTGTTGCACAGCGATAAACTCTCGTCCCACAACACATGTCGACAGATGTGGTTCCAAACTTTTATGCATGGTCAATATTTTTAAATTTTGTAAGGGCTAGAACTTTGTGTGAGTTGATTTATTTTTAAGTTAATATTCAATAGGATAGAGTTATTTATACTTTTAACAATTATTTTAAAATATTTTATTATTCTATACATTTATTTACTAAATTTTTTAAAAATTATTTTATTTTCTACATTTTTTAAAATATAAAAAATATGATACTTGAAATTAATTAAATTAAATTACTCAAAACAGTAATTAAACTATTTAACACCTTTAAAATTAATTAATAACAATTTAGTATATATAACAATAGAGTTAAATTCTGTTCTAAACAAATCGAATTAAAGGACTTATTTCTCTTGGACAAAATGATAAAGGAATTTCTGGAAAGACGTCTAGAAAAGCTTCATATAGGGCTCCAGAAAGAAACAATCCAATTAATCAAGATGCACGATGAGGATCATATCCATACGATTTTTCACTTCTCGACAAATACAATCTGCTTCGTTATTCTAAGTGGTTATTCTATTCTGTGTAATGAAGAACTTTTTATTCTTAACTCTTGGGTTCAAGAATTCCTATATAATTTAAGTGACACAATAAAAGCCTTTTCGATTCTTTTCATAACTGATTTATGTATCGGATTCCATTCGCCCCGCGGTTGGGAACTACTGATTGGCTATATCTACAACGACTTTGGGCTTGCTCATAATGATAATGATATTATTCTACCTGTTCTTGTTTCCACTTTTCCAGTCGTTCTCGATACATTTTTTAAATATTGGCTTTTCTCTTATTTAAATCGTGTATCTCCGTCACTTGTAGTGATTTATCATTCAATGACTGAGTAAAAAGCGATTCAATGATCCAATTAGAATATTTCTCATTTTGTACATAAGCAAAGCATTCAAAGCCATACTTACCTTACTTTTTCTACCCATCCAGAGGATTCCTCCCAGATTCCAGGAATCCTATACCTATATTACAGTAAAATGGTTTCAGGAAATAGCAAAATCGCGGATAGGGAACTATATTAGTGACCTACCAAATTTTATTGTAGAAATTTTCGGGATCAACGATTGGACCATGCAAATTAGAAATACCTTTTCTTCGTTAAAGGGAGAGATTACTCGATTCATTTCCGTATCGCTCATGATATATATAATAACTCGGGCATCCATTTCAAATGCGTATCCCATTTTTGCGCAGCAGGGTTTTGAAAATCCACGAGAAGCAACCGGTCGTATTGTATGCGCCAATTGCCATTTAGCTAATAAGCCCGTGGATATTGAGGTTCCACAGGCGGTACTACCCGATACTGTATTTGAAGCAGTTGTTAGAATTCCTTATGATATGCAACTGAAACAAGTTCTTGCTAATGGTAAAAAGGGGGCGTTGAATGTGGGGGCCGTTCTTATTTTACCAGAGGGGTTTGAACTAGCCCCCCCCGATCGTATTTCGCCCGAGATGAAAGAAAAGATAGGCAAGCTGTCTTTTCAGACCTACCAACCCACTAAAAAAAACATTCTTGTGATAGGGCCAGTTCCTGGTCAGAAATATAGTGAAATAACTTTTCCTATTCTTTCCCCGAACCCCGCGACTAATAAAGATGCTTACTTCTTAAAATATCCAATATACGTAGGTGGGAACAGGGGAAGGGGTCAGATTTATCCCGACGGGAACAAAAGTAACAATACGGTTTATAATGCTACAGCTGCGGGTATAGTTAGCAAAATCATACGAAAAGAAAAAGGGGGATACGAAATAACCATAACAGATGCATCGAATGGACGTGAAGTGGT
The DNA here is from genome assembly GCA_025617385.1 of Murraya koenigii. Lineage (NCBI taxonomy): Eukaryota > Viridiplantae > Streptophyta > Magnoliopsida > Sapindales > Rutaceae > Murraya > Murraya koenigii. Next base: position 17,631,151 of record CM046811.1, read on the forward strand.
TGATATTATCCCCCCAGGACCAGAACTTCGTGTTTCAGAGGGCCAATCTATCAAACTTGATCAACCATTAACAAGTAATCCTAATGTAGGCGGGTTTGGTCAGGCAGAGGCAGAAATAGTACTTCAAGATCCATTACGTGTACAAGGCCTTTTGTTCTTTTTGGCATCTGTTGTTTTGGCACAAATATTTTTGGTTCTTAAAAAGAAACAGTTTGAGAAGGTTCAATTGTCCGAAATGAATTTCTAGATCCGCAGATTTATCAACATCAAGTTTGTAAAAAGAAGAAAATTTTTCTTGGCAATTATATTATGTAGGAGCACAAAACTTACGAAAAGCCTTTTGCTTATTTCTATTCTTTTTCTACCGGATGTCGGGAATTTCTTGTACTGCATTCCTAAAGCATAGTATATATATTGTGAAGAAGGCTATTTAACTTTCCCCCTTCTTTTTTTTTTCAATACAAACTGGAGAATGTCACTATTACCATATTTAAATATCATAGAATGTGTCAATAGTTTTCGATTCTATTAGACTATAATCAAATTCGACTAGACCTAGATGCTCAACATAAGATAAGTAAGCGGAGAATATAGAATATAAAGTATAAAGAAAAAAAGAAAGGAAGGATAAATGAAGGGGAACAAGGGATTATAAAGGGGATTATTTGTCGTACTCGTCTTTGGCACCCGAAAGGGATGTGGGAAATTATGAGTTTTAGACTTTTAGTTATTAGTTTTTGTCAATTAAAGAATATGGTCAATATTTATTTTTACATTCCTGCATTTTAACCTAACAAAAAAATCGCACTTTGGTAAAAAAAAAAATGATGATGAAGAAGAAGAAGAAGGAGGCAAAAGTATGTTCAAAATATATTAAAAATATTGATTTATTCTTTATTTAACTATGATAATAGTTAAGAGATTAAAAATAAGATTTTTAGGGTTTATAATAAAGGATTTATATATCAAATAGAGTGTGATATATGAGTGTTCATAATAATTATATTATGTTAATTTATAAAATAGAGTTTTTATTACGGTAAGTCTAAAGCTCGTCTTGAATATGAGTAAAAAAATAGAATGGGCTTGGTTAAGGACTTAGAAAAAAAATCGGGGCCTTTTTAATTTATAATTAAAAAATAAATCAAATTAAAAGGGAAAAAAATCTAAATATTATATTATTGTATTTTTTATATTAGTATTTATAATTTATTATATTGTGTTACTAATATTTTGTGTATTGGATATTTATTTAATTATGTATTGGATAATTATTTTTAATTTAATTTTTTTACTTTATTAAAAATTTATTTCAAGATTAATGGAAACAAACTTTTAGAGAATCTAAGCTTGTTAATAATAACATTGGCTTGATTCTGGACTTAGAAAAATTCATTCCAAGCCGTAATTTACCCACCCTAATCCTTATTAATAATTCATATGATAAATAATTTTATAATAAAATAATTTATTAAAATAAAAGTGTTTGAAAAAAATTTTAGAGTGTAAATAACTACACTCTAACAAAAAAAAAAATAAACGTTTTAATTATTTGTTAAAAATAAAATAAAATAAAAAGATTTACCACTATTTTTTAGTGGTTGACCTAAAATGTCTTTCCATATTGGGGAATCATATTGGTGTCAATCTCTTAGGCAACAATATGGGCTGGCCCAGTGTTTTTGCCTCTCCCATTAATGGGACACATGTCCTAAACCTCTGCCCTTGAGATGCTTCCTCTTCTTTTACTCCAAGCACGCTTTACAAGATTGCATGATAAATGAAACGAACTACAACAGTTCAGTTTGCACAAAAATTCCATATAATAGCCAACAGCCTTTAAGGCAAGAGGGGCCCATCACTGCAAAATGTTTTCGCTAAGCTTTTGACTGGTCTATCTGTATAAAAGGGAGGTAGAGGTGGTGAAAAGATATTCGGAAAAATTTAAATTTATATATTAAAAAATACGAATCCAGATCTTAAGAATTAGATTTTTAAGATTTATAATAAGGGACTTATATATTAAATAGAGTGTGATATATGAGTGTTCATAATAATTATATTATATTAATTTATAAAAGAGAGTTTTTATTACGGTAGGTCTAAAGCTCGTCTTGAATATGAGTAAAAAAATAGAATAGGCTTGGTTAAGGACTTAGAAAAAAAGTCGGGGCCTTTTTAATTATAAATTAAATTAAAAGAGGAAAAAATTTAAATATTATATTACTGTATTTTTTATATTAATATTTATGATTAATTATATTGTGTTACTAATATTTTGTGTATTGGATATTTATTTAATTATGTATTAGATAATTATTTTTAATTTAATTTTTTTACTTTATTAAAAATTTATTTCAAAATTCATGAAAACAAACTTTTAGAGAATCTAAGCTTGTTAATAATATGGGCTTGATTCTTGACTTGAAAAAATTTAGTCCAAGCCGTAATTTACCCACCCTAATCCTTATTAATAATTTATATGATAAATAATTTTATAATAAAATAATTTTATAATAAAATAATTTATTAAAATAAAAGTGTTCGGAAAAAATTTTAGAGTGTAAATAACTATACTCCAATAAAAATTAGATAATTATTTTTAATTTAATTTTTTTACTTTATTAAAAATTTATTTCAAAATTAATGAAAACAAACTTTTAGAGAATCTAAGCTTGTTAATAATAACGTGGGCTTGATTCTTGACTTGAAAAAATTTATTCCAAGCCGTAATTTACCCACCCTAATCCTTATTAATAATTTATATGATAAATAATTTTATAATAAAATAATTTATTAAAATAAAAGTGTTCGGAAAAAATTTTAGAGTGTAAATAACTATACTCCAATAAAAATTAGATAATTATTTTTAATTTAATTTTTTTACTTTATTAAAAATTTATTTCAAAATTAATGAAAACAAATTTTTAGAGAATCTAAGCTTGTTAATAATAACGTGGGCTTGATTCTTGACTTGAAAAAATTTAGTCCAAGCCGTAATTTACCCACCCTAATCCTTATTAATAATTTATATGATAAATAATTTATAATAAAATAATTTATTAAAATAAAAGTGTTCGGAAAAAATTTTAGAGTGTAAATAACTATACTCCAATAAAAATTAGATAATTATTTTTAATTTAATTTTTTTACTTTATTAAAAATTTATTTAAAAATTAATGAAAACAAACTTTTAGAGAATCTAAGCTTGTTAATAATAACGTAGGCTTGATTCTTGACTTGAAAAAATTTAGTCCAAGCCGTAATTTACTCACCCTAATCTTTATTAATAATTTATATGATAAATAATTTTATAATAAAATAATTTATTAAAATAAAAGTGTTCAGAAAAAATTTTAGAGTGTAAATAACTACACTCTAACAAAAAAAAAAATAAACGTTTTAATTATTTGTTAAAAATAAAATAAAATAAAAAGATTTACCACTATTTTTTAGTGGTTGACCTAAAATGTCTTTCCATATTGGGGAATCATATTGGTGTCAATCTCTTAGGCAACAATATGGGCTGGCCCAGTGTTTTTGCCTCTCCCATTAATGGGACACATGTCCTAAACCTCTGCCCTTGAGATGCTTCCTCTTCTTTTACTCCAAGCACGCTTTACAAGATTGCATGATAAATGAAACGAACTACAACAGTTCAGTTTGCACAAAAATTCCATATAATAGCCAACAGCCTTTAAGTCAAGAGGGGCCTATCACTGCAAAATGTTTTCGCTAAGCTTTTGACTGGTCTATCTGTATAAAAGGGAGGAGATGGCTAATTTACATATGCTGTATCTAACATCTTTGACCGTAGAATAACATTCAAATTTTTAATAAATTAATAAATAATAAAAATAACACTACAAAAATTAAAAGAGATATTATTATACTTAAAAAAATAAAATATAAAATTAAAAATTAAAAATAGAGATAACACTTATACTGACAAGTAATAAAAAGAATAAAAATTTAAAAATAAAATTTAAAAATTTAAATTATTTAAAAAAATCTAATATAGATCTTTCACAAAAAGGAAGTTATGATTAGTGGTTTATGAAAAATAAGTATTCAAAAATAATAAAAGATGCTAAAAACTTAAAAGATAAATTCAAGGAAGAAAGAGATAAAAGTAAATAAAAAGTAAAAATTAATGAAGAAAGTAGTTCTGATTAATAGAAAAAGAAATAGAATAACTTACATAAATTTTTAGTGAAATAAATTCAAGTGATTTAGAATATTTAGAAAAAGAATACAAAATAAATATGAATATTAGTGGTGGACCAGAAATGAAACTAAATATAACATAACCAAATAGTTCTTATAGACAAGATGAAAGAAAGAAAAGATCATTTTATGAAAATATACCTCCCAATAAAAATCAACCATGGAATTCTTAATATAATCCTATGGATAGTGAATTAAAACCGATAAGTAATGAAGGAGTATTTCTAGATTTAGACTGTAGAAAATATCCACAAAAAAACCTTAGTGAATTGAAGATTACAAATGAGACTATTTTTTTTTTATGTATAATGAATTTAAAGATGATTGAAATGTATCATCAGAAGATAAAAAAATAAGTATATTTACTGAAATCTTAATAGCAAGTTTTGTGGAAAATCTATACAGTTAGTTAGGGGTGGGCAAGCGGTTCGGTTTTTGCCGAACTGAACCGAACCAAACCGAAATATTCGGTTCGGTTCGGTTCGGTTCTGTAACAAAAAACTGAATGGTTTTAAATTTTAAAAACCGATTGGTTTGTATTCGGTTCGGTTTTAAACCGAACCGAACACACAAACCGATCGGTTCGGTTTTAAATTAAAAAACCTAAACCTAAATTTCAATCTTCAGCCGTCACCCAAATTTCCTAAACTTCATTTCCTAAACTTCAGTCTTCAGCCGTCACCCAAATTTCCAGTTCCAGTCGTCGAGCACAGCGCCACCCTTACTGCACAGCTCGTGAGTTGATTCACGCGGTCCAGCCTGCAAGAAAGCGACCGGCGGGACTTCCCTCTGTAAGGGTGGGCAGCATATACGGCACCTCCCTCCCCTGCGTTCTCTGCTGGTGGTTCCAGAAAAACCTCAACTGGTGCTTGGGCAAAGAGACAGAGAGGGTTTCAATCGATTAGAGCTGGGCTGCTTCTCCTCCACACTGATTTTTCTCCGTGCCCGATCTGTACTACTTGACGGTGCAAACCCATTTCTTGGTGACGGAGATAGCCAACTGTGACGAGCAGAATTCTTCTTTCACAGCTCGTGGGGAATCCGCTGCTGGTTGTCGCGATACTTCTTTCGGTAATGATTTTTTTTCCTTTTTCTATTTTTTGAATTTTCTGGTATGTATACATATATGTGTGTGTTTTGTGTTTTAAATATTGTTGTATTGAGACTGGTTTGGACTTTGAATATTAGTTTTTGCAATCTGTCTTTGGACTTGATCACGATTGGTTTGATTGTGTGTTTTGTGTTTTGAATATTAGTTTTTGCAATTTGTCTTTGGACTTGCAATCTGTCTTTGAATATTGGTTTGATCACGATTGATAAGGACTGTCGAATAATGTAAAGAAACTGATAATAAATGCAACTAAATTAAGATTTCTAAGAAATAAAGAATAAAGAACAGAAACAATAATTGAATATATATCTAATGAATTTTTAGGAGAAATATAAACAGAAAATATGGAATAAGAACTAAAAGATAAAAAATCAAGTACTAGATTAAAACTAATTAATATAAGTATATGTAATATGTGTTATGTAAAAGAATACACTTGTGAGTTTAGTAAATATTATTATTTCCAATATTACAGTACTGAAGATCAAAGTATATATCTTAATTTATATTATTCTAAATTACCACCTACACGGAACACGTATTTTATAAATGAATAAGAAAAATACAAAGAAATAAATCCTATGCCAGAAACATTAGGATCTAGGATTAGATTTTTAAATTAAAGGTTAAGCGATATATGCATGCAAAGAAATATAATTAAAAGAAGTAGAACAGTTAAAGATATATATTGTCATGAAACATAAACACTAATTCAATAGGGATGTCAAATGCCTTTTAAAAGACATAAAAAATATAGTAAAAAAGATAAAAGAAAATATAAAAAATATAAATATTTTAAGAAAAAAAATATTAAACCTTATAGAAAATTTTATAAACAAAAGTATAAAAAGCAAAAGAAAGAATTTGATAAAAATAAATGTAAATGTTGGAATTATAGGGAAATAAGACATATAAGTACATAATGTACAAAGAAGAAAGTCAAAATTCTAATAAAATAATTTTATGATATAAAAGATGATTTAGAATCAATAAATGATTTATTTGAATATGTAGGAAATGAAATATACAAGTCTGAAGACAATATAAATGAATCAAATAAATCGAAATAAAGACAAAGAAATCAGTGATACAATAGAAGAAAGTAATGGAGAAATATATGAAATAAGAAAAGAAGAAAATGTCAATGGATATAGTTTACTAGCAACATTTGATAAAAATAAATATAATAAACTTTTAAAAGAGAAATTAGAAAAACCATATTATAGAATTTTACATAAATTAAGAGATGTATATTATACTAATGGGCTTATAGCCTAGTGGGAGAGTGATTGCACTCACAATGTTGAGAGAAAGGGTTCGAGCCGCTATAGCGGTTATTTGCAAAAAAAAAAAAGAGATGTATTCAAAAGGAAAAAGATAGTATTACATGAATATTATGAACAAGAAAAAGCTATAACAATAATTCAAATTAAGAAATATAAGATTAAGTTTAATAAATAAAAGAACAATAGACTTAGCTCTTGATTAAATAAGAAAGGAATCAATAAGAGAAATGATACAATATGTCTATTTAGCAGAAATATAAATTTTAATAAAATTTTTATTTAAAGAAGGAATAGATAGTCGAATAATATTATCCTTACAGGATCAAAGATTTAATAACTCTGATAGGAAATTTAGGGATAATAGAAGGAAATTTATGTTATACAAAATTATTGTTTACATGTTATCCAAAATATTGTGTTTATATAAAAGACTAAAATATCGATGAAATTTAAGGCTTCATTTGAAGTTATTAAAAGACAATTTAATGAAAGAAAACAATAAATTAATGACATTTCATTATTCAGCTCTATATAGTTTTTGTAATTCTAATTATGGAGAAATTTATAGTTACAAGTATTAATAGAAATTAATAAAGAATGCGAAGATATAACTATATTAATTGAACCTATGATACAAGATATTAAAATACCGATAAATTATAGACTAAGCATTGATGATAGAAAAAAATAATAAATTCAAAAAATAAAGAGTCTTCAATTATGCCTATAAGCTTTAGAGGTGGTAAAACTTTAATAAGAAAAAGTTCATCAAATCAAAGCTATGTGTACAAAAAATAAACAATTGATTATCACTCCAACAATAGGAGTAATGAAAATATTATGACAATATTTTGATAGATTAAATTATCAAAAAGGACCATACATCATAATTGACACTGGAGGTAGCCATAATCATATAAATCACACTAGAAACAATGGATTAATAATAAAAGATATAGATATACCTTTTGAATATATAGAATTCAATAGTACTAAACTAAGAAACAAGTAAAAATACCAATTATAATTGAAGCAGTTAGAATTATAATAACATGTTTCATAGATTTAAATATATATAATGAAAATCATATATTACTAAGAAATAGCTTGTTAGAAGGATTAGAATATTACAAGATCGAAAAATATGGAATAACATTACAATTAGAAAGACATGAAATCTTTTACAAAAAATTTTAAATAAAACATATCTTAAATATAGTAAATAAAACATATCTTAAATATCTTATGTTAGTATATATTCAAATACATACGATATGAAAAGACATATATATTTGTACATTAATTGATGCTAGTAGCAAAATAACTATAATGAAAACCTTTCTATCTAATAAATAGAAACCATATGACCAGATTAAAATAACTGATATAACTGATGGTAAACAACAAGTAAGTCATTCTATTCAAAAATATGAAATCTTTTTAGGTGGTAAAAATACATCTATAGCACAAGTATATAAGTATGATAATATGGATTGTGATATACTCCTAAGAAATGACTTTTTACAACAATTTCAATATTACCAACAAACATTATTTCTAATTACTCTTAAAGCTAAATGCAATCATATATTACGTATACCTCGATAATTTAGACCATTCAGAGTTCAGCCAGCTCAGCGTGGTGATTATTGTGAAAAATATTATTTAATACAAAAATAAAAAAATATATAACATAAATTTAGAAACTATTAAACAACAATTAGAACATGTGTACAATGAACGTCCTCTAGTATTATGGAAATCAAGTCATCCTAGAGCAAAAATAGAATAAATAGAAGAAAAAAATAATTAGGGTAAGACCAATAACGTATATACTGGAAGAAAAATAAGAATTTAAAAATCAAATAAAAAAATTATTAAATTTAAATCTTCTACAACAAAGTAATAGTCTTTATAATAGCCCTGCTTTTATGATAATGAAAAAAGTTGAACAGGAAAGAGAAAAAGTTAGAATGGTAATAAGTTATAAAGAATTAAATAAATATATAAAATTTAATGGATACTTTCTATCAAATAAAGAAGTATTAATAAACCTAGTAAAAATAAAAAAAAATTATATTCTAAATTTGATTGTAAGTCAAGATTTTGGCAAATAAAAATGGAGAAAGATAATATAGTACTTTTAGTACACCACAATGACATTAAGAATGGTTGGTAATGCCTTTTGAATTGAAAAATGCTCCGTAAATATTCAAAAGGAGAATGGAAAAAATATTTAAAAATAATAACTATATTGTAATTTACATAGATGACATATTAATAGCATCAAATACATTTGAAGAATATAGAATACATTTAAAAGATTTTGTAAATAAATATATAGAAGAAGGAATTGTGTTATAAAAAAAGAAAGCATCAATACAACATAAAAAAGTAAAATTTTTAGAAATGATCTTAGATAAAAACATAATAAAATTACAAAGCCATATAGATAGGAAAATAGTAGATTTCCTTGATAAATTAGAAAATAAACAACAAAATCAAAAATTCTTAGGATGTTTAAATTATGTAGAAAGATTTATAGAAAACTTGTTAAAGAAAAGAAATGTTCTTAAAAAACTATTAAGAAAAAATAATACAAAATGATGGAAAGAAAACATACACAAACGTTAAAGAACTTAAAAAATATTGTAAAAGTTTACCAGAATTAAGATTACTAGATAAAGAAGATAACTTAATATTACAAACAGATGCTTTTAATTTATATTGGGGGAGTAATACTTAAAACTTATTTATCTTAATATAATTTTAAAATTATAAATATAAAAAAGGTGCTAACAATCTTTTAGCTGATTTTTCAGTAGGAATGTAGAATTTGCTTAGTAAACATGGAAAAAAGAATAACAAATCTGGAAATAGAACTTGAAGAAGTCATGGGTACCATCGACAATTTTGTCAACAATCTTCGACTCTCTATAAAAAATTTAAGAGAGGAATTTGAAGAAAGAGAAAAAATAAATTCCTTAAGTGCGCAAACAGTAAATCTCAATGTAAATTCCTTAAGTGGAAGCAGTGGTGGATCTCACCCACATGGTAAAGCTATCTGTGATAAGGATTATGTGCAAATCCAATTTAGTAAAAAGATGGTCACAGTAAATCCCAGTAAATCACCTGCAAAAGATTATATTGTAGCAGCTGTAAAGAGAATAAACCTTAGAGGAATTAAACAAGTAAACCTTCTAGCAAAAGAAAAAAATATAGGAATTTTTCTGAATACATTTATAGTAAAATTGAATATTCAGAAAGCTGTTTACAAAGCAATGGTAAATATATATATCTAAGAGTCGTGTGTATCAAGAGATCAGATCTAGAATTTGTTAAAAAAGTAGTAGATTTTGGGTATCTTGATATGATATATCTTGATGTAAACCTGTGAGAACTATTTTGTTCTGATTTAACTCTTGTAAAATAAGTCAGCATGCTTAAAAGAAGAAAGTATGCTTACAATTCTACACCATTAGTCCTGAGTATGATGATGAAGTATAATATGAAGCAATCCAATTCATCAGCCTTAACATTGTAACTAACAACTTTAATTTGGAAGTGGGCCAAAGTAGACTCAAAGAGCCTATCTTCAATAGAGATTGGACCAGTTATAGAAGAGCAGTTAGAATTACAGTCATAAAATCATTGGCATCAAATTTGTATGAGAGAGGAAATAAAGTTTTCATACAACAGGACAATTTTACCTTTGTACACTAGGTATAAGTGTTAGTAGTTATGGAGTGTTAGCCAGCTTCATCAAAGACATCGACAACCATCAAATTCCATGTAGACCTAGCACAAGACACATGCTTATGTAAAAATAGAGCACCTGGTGTGCCTTTCATAAAGAAAAATCAATAATGTAATTTTTTTTTTTTAGTAAAAAAGATATAGGCCTTATGTCAGCCATTAATAAGTGAAGAGATAAGATTTCATCATGTGGCCTTATATCTTTAGATTTCTTTTAAATAGAAATGTAATACATGTAAAGTGAACTAGATTCTTTATATTGTAAATCTTCTATAAAACCAAAGAGAGGAGGAAGAATACCTCAGAGCATTTTTTAGAGAACATCTTAGAGCATCCAAAAAGTATTCAAAATGTCTGAGTAAGTACTTTTTCTCCAAATCGTAAAACAACATTAAAAAAAACACTAAAACCATAAGAATAAGGAAAAAAACCTACAACTAAAAGATCAACCAAAACTCCAAATCCAATAGACGCACAACGATCCTGTTTGTAAAGCTCATTTTTTCCGTTGTAGTTAGGAAAGTGTTTGAGGCAGTTGGATTAGAACTATAGGAAAAAGGTGACCAGTCAAGTGAATAAGGAGCTAGGTCTAGACAAAAATCAGAAGATTTGAAGGAAGATAGATAATAATTCCAAACTTATATCTGTTGGTGGAAGTTTTGTTGATAATGTTTTATTCAGGAGGAGGATAAGAATTATTTGTGATGAAAAAAGGAAAAAACATAATCAGTTCAGTAGAAAAGATAAATTTTGGAGACATAAAACAGTTAAGATAAATAGTAAATGAATTAAATAATAAAATACAAATTTTATATTAGATGTTAGATCTAGAAAATATAGATAAAAAATTTTAGACCAATTACAATTAATTATGGAAAGAAGAATATTAAATCATATAAAAGAAATTATAGAATTTAATATAAATATCTCTAATATTGATTGATCAAGTATAGCGATGGAAACCAGTAACATAAATTAGGGTATTGATTCTGAATGGATAGTAATGCCCTTTGTACTTCTGGTATAACAATTCACATACTTGATCTATTAATAATAGAAGAATATCATGAAAAACTTTGTAAAGAAATGAATATGACAAAGAAAAAAATGGTTAAATGAAAAAAAAAATTATATATAATAATAAATAATGAATAATAGGCTTCAATTGCAAAACATATCAATATACTAGTATGATATTTAGAGTTAGAGATTTAATAACAAAAATAGAGTTAGAAGTAATAATCAGCATAAATCTACCTATAGAAATAAAAAGAAATATCATAAAAAAATAGAATGGGATAATGTTAAAAGCCTAATAATCCAAACCTTCGTAGAAAGAGACATAAAAGAATTAATGGAAATTATTGAAAAAGTTAGTATATTTAATATAGACAATTTTTAAATTAATTATTTTTGATGTATCTGTTAGAATTCTGCATAATTCTATATAATAAGGTTAGGTCGCCCCAAAATGGTATCTGAGCCATAAAGCAATGAATTCTATATAATAAATAGTAGATTCTCTGTATATATTGAAAGTAGAAGATAAACTGGAATAAAGAATTTAATTAAAGAAATTAAATGAAGTAAAAATCATATAAAAAATACAGAATTAGACTTAATGCAAGAAGAGAAAGAAAGATTCAGTACTAATACAAATGAGAGTGAAATAATATTAGAAAAAAAGAATGGAGTTGATAACAAATTTATAGAATTTCTAGTATCTTGGTATAAGAAAAAAAAACATTATGAATAATCACCAACAATTTCTAGTTCAACAAGTTATAGGAAGAGCACAAGAATTATGTTCATGTATAGATCATATGTTCCTTGGTTGAGAAAATAGAATAGATTTTTATATACAAATTTTAAATAAAAAATACAATCATTAGAACAAGAGAAAACAAATTTAGTAAACATAAGAATATAAATATATGGATAATTTATAGATTTATATGAATTTGATAACCATATATATTTATATAAAGAAATAGTAAAAATTTTAGAAAGAATAAAAAATAAATATAGATATGACAATAAAAGAAATGATCATCCATAATTTGTAAAAACCTCAAGGAACTTTGTGAAAATATGTTCATAAAAAAACAAAATTGATGTAACGTACAGAGGCTCTAACATAGCAACCTGCAGGAGGTAATGAAAGTGAACTTAAAAAAAGTAAGGGATATTTTGAAGGATGACACTTTTTGCATCCAAACAAATTCGCCCAACACCAACTTTTAATTTTATGACTGAAATAGCCAATGAGTAAATTGCCATTTAGGACAAAGTCTATAATTAAAATCAAATATTACATTTTACACTGTTTTTCCATATTCATCCTCTTCTTGAACTCATAGGTCATCAGAGACAATTAACATAGCTCACTATTGCCCAACGAAGGTTATCAAATTCTGCAATTAGTAGTACAAATAGTTAATAAGCATCTTAGACCTAATTACTCATTTTCCACTAAATTGAGAGAGAGTCAAGATGTTGAAAATCCTACAGATAAATTACATGGATATCCAGTAATTAATCAAATGATCTTCTTCACATTCAACTTTTAGAATCCTAAGAGTTCAGTTGGGTAACCCTGACAAGTGGCATTGGAAAGAGAGGGCTTTCGATAGGTCTTGATATGAGAAATTGGAAAGAGAAGGTTTGTGATAGATCTTGATCTTGAGAGAAAGTTTCTAATATTATCAACGCCGTAGACAGCACTAAGAAAATTAAAAATAAATTTTAGTCCTTTAAAGATAATTTAGGCATTTTGTTAGGTTTATGGAGTAAATACTTGTTTACTATTTGATTATTCGATCACTTGAGAAAATGTACGGTCAGAAACTATTTCAGGGGGCAAATGCTTTCAAAAAAAAAAAAAGTGTAAATACTAAAATGTGTTTGGGATGCAAATGCAACTAGATAATCCAATCTCATCTCTAGGACAACAAGGTTTAGTCCATAAACGATATTATTGGTGTTTTTCAGTATGGACCTAATCATAGCTAGTGCTATTTCCTTTTTCCTCAAACGATTTGATTTCAGGAATTTATTATAATCATTTTTCTTTATGGATGATGATATTACACTTATTCATCTGAATTAAGTTGTATTCTAATTGATGTGTCATTAATAGAATTATCATCTTAATTAGAAGTAATAAGACTTAATGATTAATTAATTGGAATATAAACTAAGTATTTCAATTAAATAAAATAATATTACTCTTTCTTTATTACATTAACAAACATTGCTTTTGAAAGGATAAAATTAACCATAAATATTAGGCTTTCTGGAACTAACTACTTCTAAAGGGTAATCTTATCTTTTTAAGTGGTTAATGTTTGCCAATATTAAAAGCCCAATTTAATATTGAAATTAGGCAACTGTAACATAAAATCTACAACATTAAGAGTGTATTTATTGGTCAATATTATATTATAATATTCTATATTAAAGTGTAGAAAATTTAATATATGATTGTATTAGGTATAATATGAACAGTAATATATATAACTATTATATATCTTAAGTTATATTAAATTATTATTTTGATTTATTAACTAAAAATCAAAATAACCACAGGCTGCCAAAAATTTGAATAACTTATCCATATTTAGTATTGTTAGATTCTTTATGAAGAGCCCTATGCAACAATATTAATATCAATAGTAGAACTACTTTATCTATGAGAGGAACACCCACTTTTATCAAAAATGGGAGGCTCCTCGAGCTGCCTTAGTAGAAAGACGTTTCCAGCCATATAAGAAAAGAATGTTGAGAAAAGAAGCCCCAATATCTTTTTAGTTGCCTTGCATAGAAAAAACATTTGACGCTTTTGTGGATCGCAAGATCATGAATGGGCTACTCCAGCTATTCAAACCGACAAGGCTATTTGGTGAAGCAGGACAGAAAAACCCAAATCTTTATTGCCTACATCAAAGCCTTAGTTATCTATAGTGCATTGTTGCCATATCATCAGAATGATCAAGAAAATATTACTGATTACAGGGTCAAGGAAGGGAGCAAGATGTAGATGTTAACTTGCTGCCTCACCGCGGTGATCGAGTAGCTATGTCAACTATTGCTAATTCTATTACAAATGATAATGATTCACCGACAGATGTGTGATGAAAGATATTACTAAGGAGGAGTAGAAGACACTAAAAGATAATACAATCTTACTAGATAACGACCTTATGATATATGCACTCCAGTGCAAGCACAATTTCAGGTCTTTATTTCATCAACTGGGATACGGTTCGAAGTCATGTGTAGCAGTTACCAAAGCACGATTAGGAGTTTCTGCTCAATATGGACCAAAGTGCCATACAGCTGAAGTAGAAGTCAATCGGGCTTATCTCGAATCTATCAATGTAGTCATCTTTATTGATGAGGTAATAAATCCTGATCTTCAACTTCCACTATTTCTAGAAGCTGAGATCAACTGAGTACTCGTGAAAAGAACTTAAGTAAATACAGGTTCTTCCATCGATATAAGCGATGGTAAAATATTTAGATCTGTATTTGTATTTAAATCCACATTTTTTTATGTAGATCCAGATGTTGATAATATCCGCAAGGATTACGGGCGGATATTCCAAATATCTGAATCTGTAGAAAAATTAAATTTAATAAATAAAATTCAACAATTAAAATTTAATTAAAAATAAAACAATTCAATCAAAATTCAAAAATTAAATAATTAACAATTTAACATAACATACAACAACAATATAAATCCACAAATAAAAATAACATAAATCAAACAAAAAATAACAAATAAAAAACTACAAATCCATAAATCAAACATAAAAAATAACAAACAAAAACAGTACAAATTCATAAATCCAATATAAAATCCAACACATCATGCTACTATATTGTCAATCATCAGGATCATTCACTCCTTCAGCATTCATATTTTTTTTGAAAATCGATTAAACGGCTCACAATCTACCAATGAAAACATAAAAAAAAATTATTAAGTACTCTTATAGTGAAAAAAATATAAAAATATATGAATAAATGAAAATTATGAAATAAGTGATTTTACTATTGATTTTAGTCTAATACCAAATTTGAGTATACATTAATGCCTTCACAGTACTTTGATGAAGTCTATTACGATGAATACTCAAATGCCCACCTCCAGCGCTGAAAGTGGACTCTGAAACAATAGTAGATGTAGGAATGACCAAGAAATCTCTAGCAACTTTAGAAGGTATTGGATATTTACCTTTATTATTCTTCCACCAAGACAAAATATCAAAATTGTTAGTAGTAGGCAAAACTCCCTTATCTAAGTAAGTCTCTAACTTAGGCTTAGCTTGCTTATAGTTCACTTATTTGGAAACAAACGAATCCTATTCACTAGCTATGCTTGAATCCTTAAAAATAAGAGCTTGTGCAATATCTTGAGAAGAACTCTCTATCTCAAAATCTCCTCTATCTTCACTTGCTGCATGCTTTGATTCATACTCTTTCACTACTTCATTAAGATGATTAAATATTCTTTCAGCTTGATAGGCAGCATCATCTCCATAAATATTCAAAAAAAAAAAAGTGAACCGTCATCTTTTTAAACTTAAGATCTAAGATATTTTCTATAGCCAACACTCCATGAATAACATTCCAATACTGCTCATACTTGGCAATCATATTTTCGGCCATTCTCCTAATCTCTACATTGGGTGACATTCCATAAATTCATTGACAATCTAATCTCACAAATATTAGGAAAACATAAGTTAGAGGTGGGATATTATGATCCAGAAATAATTTTTGTCAACATAATAAACCAAATCCAAATGGGCATACAAAGCTTTGCCAAGTCCTACTCCGACTCATTAGGCAAACATTTATACTGTTTATCAAGCTTACTCAACCGAACAAATGCATCTTTATACAACAAAGTAGTAGTGAGCATTAAGTAAGTTAAATTTCACCGAGTCTTACAATCAAGAACTAAACGCTTGGTCTCTTTAATACCTATTTGGCACACTGCAGCCTTAAATGTTTTCACTTTCTAAGTGTGGTAGTCCAATAACTGATACTGTTTCTAATATTTTCAACACCTTTATCCATCACAGACATCCCATCCCTCACAACCAAATTCAAGATATGAGCACAACAACGCATGTGAAAAATTTCCCACCTAAAAATCAATGAACTTAGAGAAAATTTATCCAATAATATATTAATTATCGCATCATTAGCAACATAATTATCCATAGTCACAGTTGATACTTTCCTATCAATATTCTAATCCATCAAACAATCATACAGAATATTACATATTACTTCACCACTATGTGAAGCTGGCATATACATAAACCTAATAATAATAAAAAAGAATAATATAATTAAAATCATTAAAATGTATTAAAATTAAAATAAACATAATAGAAATATTAAAGGTGTTACCTCATAATGCGACTTCGTAACACCTATAGGTTATCAATATAATGTGCAGGTAAAACCATATAACCCTTTTTTTTGTTACTAGTTGTCCACATGTCTGTAGTAATTGCAATCCTGCTCTTACAAGCATCCAATAAGTTCATTGTCTTCGACCTGTCAACATCATAAAGCTTCAAAATTTCATTCTTGATGGTGTTTTAACTTATTATATCAAGTGTCGGTTGAATTAACTTCATCAAACCATGAAACCCTTCTATTTAACAAATGAAAGTGGAAGCTTATGCAAGATGATCATTCTTGCAATAGTAGTCCTCACTGTTGCCACATGGCATTTTACTCTGGAACAACTTTCAACTGTAACGGATCCATCTTGTTTTTTGGCAAGAAGCATTTTGTCGACATTCTTGAAATTCCTTCTTAAACAACTAGTAAATGATTTTTTAAGTATGTAGTCCCACTAGAAAAATGTCATGTCAATACTTTACTACAATAGTTTCAAACTACTTGATTCACTCCATCCACATATTTGAATTTCTTAAAATGATTCCATACATCAGAAGGTAGCTAGCCTACTATCGCTAGATTTTCTTGATGTAAAACTATTTTTTACTACACCTCTACTATCATTACCCTCCTTTTTGTTTAACACCATGCGCATGGCCACTGCCACGACTACTACGACCACGACTACTATGGCTATGACCACTTTCCACAACTATTAAATCTGGTTCTACTCCAACAACATTATCATTTTTAGGTTCGCCTTATTTTCCAATTTAACATCCACAATATTAATACTATTCACAGATGATGTAAAATTATGTTATTGTTCCTCTTCAGCAATATTCAAATAATCCCAAAACCTAATTAAAATAATTGGTAAAGTAAGTGAGTATATGTGAAAAAAAAAAAGATTAAGAATTTACATTATATTGAAAATTAATGCATATAATTAAAATAAATAAATGAATCAGGAAGAGGTTTTTTTTAATCTAATTTAATTTAACATGCATCAGCTAAAATAAACTCATTAAATACAATTAAACAATCAATCAAAATGTAAATCATTAACAAAAAAAATGCCAAGTAATTAATAATACAAGAAAAACTTAAATAAAAGATAAAATAAAAGAGAAAATTGAATTCTCTGTTTGGCGATTTGAGTAGGCAGCAATTATTTATGGACAACGGCGTGTAGCGAGCGGCATGTAAAGAGTAGAGAGTAGCAGCGGAGTGAAGCGAGCTGCATGCAATGGCAACAGCGTGACATGAAGCGAGCGGCGTGAAGCATGCAGGGAGCAGCGAGCAGCAATAATCGTGTAGCAAAAGTGATGGGAAATAAGTGAGGTAGACAGTGATGGGAAATAGGCGAGGCAAACAGTGATGGGAAATAGGCCAGCATGATCTTGGTCGTGGGTTGTTACATGCGGCTGTTATGTTGGTGAAATGTGCAAATGTGTAATGTGTTGAGTGTTATGTTATGTGTGTTTGGGAGTAAGCTAGCTAGGGTTAGGGATTTTTTTTTAAAAAAATTAATATATATATTTTTAATTAATTTTTTATTTAATATAAAATAAAATACGAATTTGGATATCCGAATTTTTGGATGTACTTATATCCAGATTTACATCCAGATCCGTGCGGATCCTCATTTCCTATATCTAGATCTGCATTTAAAAAAAATTGGATCCGAATTTTTCCGGATCCTGATCTTTCGGATCTATGTGGATGCGGGCCGAATCCAGATATAATTGCCATCCCTAATTGATATTGTCTTAAGATAGTGTTAAGAGAAGCCAAAATACCCATTAAGAACGCTTATGGCCCAAAGGTTACAATCTTTAGATTTGGTAATTTGTCTAAATTTACAGAGGGTTAAAATTGAGCTCCAAATGTGTTTCGTGTCATGGATGTTAATACTTCATACTAAATTATGCTTGGAAAGCCCTGGTTAAATAGACGCAAAATGATACCCTCCACATACTAACAATGTGTGCAAGGAATGATTGGAATAAGACCAATCTGCAGTATTGCAAATCATACCCCATTATATCATGAAGAAAGTCATATGGCAGAGGTTTGATTCCATGAACTATTTGCTAAAGAGGAAAGAATTATTGCTGCCAAGTCCCAATGGGTAAAACTTTTCAAAGATATTGAAAAAGACCAAAAAGTAAACTTACAAAAGCTTGTCAAAACAAAACGCAAATTAGATTTCTTAGAAGATGCTCATTTTGGCAACCCATGACAAATATCCAAGGTTATTCCAATTTGTGAGAAGCAAGTTTAGGAATAACAAAGGTGTGCGGGTGGGGTTGGGGGTGAGGAGGCGTACTCATTCTTCACCTCATTTCTCAATAAATTTAGAGCGGTGGGGATAGAGAATTCCATATGGATAATAATTTCTTCATCCTTACTCTATTCCCCATTTACTTATTTTATAATACAAATAAATATATAATTTTAGTAAATTAAAAATTAAAGATTTAAATAAAATCATCACCATATTATAAAGTATTTAAATTATTTAAAAAATTCAAAAGTTTAAAATAATATCGAAACTAAAAAATATTTGAAAAAAACGACATCTTAAAAGAGAAAATAAAATAAAATTTTAGAATTGAATAAGAATTATATTGTAGGATTTTCTTTTAGTTATAGCTTTTTTATATTTAGTAAAAATAAAATAAAAATTTATTAATCAACCAGCATTATAATCGATAAAAATAAAATTGATTAAAAGAAATTAAAAATTATTTACATATAATGAGAATTGGGATGGGGTGAGGAATACAAAACTAAACCTCACTCCATTGAGAATTTGAAGATTATTTTCTCCTCGTTCTTCGTCTTATTTCTAAAACATTATTCAATGGATACAATTATATTAAGATGGCACTAACAGATAGGGAAGCTTATTTTCGTACACCTATGGATAATTTTTACTACATTATTATGCCATTTGGCCTTAAAACTGGAGGACTTATATACGAAAGGGCCATAATAGTAGTATTCTATGGCATGTTGTGTAAGGAGGTAGAAGACTATGTTTTATGAAGAAAGCCACTAGAGTAGCCGTGTCGATTTTCTTATGTGAACATATTATATGTCAATTTGGCATACCACATAAATTTATCACGGGCAATGACACATCGTTCGTTAACAAAATTGTGAATGCAACCTTTACTTGCTATAGAATTAAGCACCAAATGTTGACACTAAATTATCCACAAGCTAATGACCAAGCTAAAGCCATTAGCAAGGTTACTTTAAAGTGCACAACTCATAAATGCACAACTCATAATGACCAAGCTAAAAACAAGATGGTGTATAAATATAAGGCTAATTAGAGTGCACAACTCATAAATGCACTTTGGACTTATAGAAATTTGTCAAGAGAGTCAATTAATTTCTCACCATATTCCCTTATATATGCTTCTGAAGCAGTCACACCAATTGAATTCTCTCTTTAAAGCCCAACTTATAATGATTAATGCTGAAGAAAAGGCATTTTCAAAGGCCTACTTAACTCAAATTGAAGCCTTGGAAGAAAGAAGAATACACGCATTAGATCGCAAACGAATCTACTAGTGGCGAATCACATAAGCCTATGCTAAATCCGTCAAGCAAAGAGACATCAAAGTAAGCGACCTCGTGCTTAGGGTAACTGACTATGTGAGAAGACTATCAACTCCAACTAAATTCTCACTACCATGGAAATGATCATTTATTGTCCAAGAAGTCTATGACAGTGGTTACTATTAGACTCTTTATGACCCTATCAATGGAAAATATACTATCAGACTCTTTATGACCCTATCAATGGAAAATAACTTAAGTAAAACTACTACTAAAAAAATATTTATAAAATAAAGGAGAATTAGAATACTTATGCAATAATAAGAATGTATTAAGCTTTTCCTCATTAAAAATGCACTCTTTATTTCTAAAACCTCAAGTCATTCGTTGTATACTTGTGAATTTATGAAAGCCCTAACAAAAATACTATCTAATTAAAAATGATGCCTTTATGATGTGTTTTCAAAAAGTTGTACATATGCTGCAACACATGGATACCTTCATGAACAATGCCGGCGTATATGTACAATTCATACAAATGATGCCTTTTAATAGATTTTTTCACATGATAAACCTTGGATAATGTATAAACATGATGCTTTAGCACTAATGGCGTCTAAGACACAAATATGATTAGAAATGAACTTTCAGCAAAAGTTACTGTAGTATATTCTCTAAAATTATTTTTCTTTAAGAATGATATTTCCCATGAGTTACTTGTACCTAGGCATGTCAAAGTTTGCACTATGAGGGAATGTCCTCATAATTGCATTTTCTTGTGAGATGGCTGCTACAACTTATTATAGATTAGAAGCCTCAAAAGAGATGCATATTAACGTTATGTGAGTGAGGGAAACCTTATGAGAAGTCTCGACAACTGAGATTATTGGGCTAAGCTATTTGCCTTGCAGGAATTTATGATATAAGTCAAGCAAGAAGATCCTAAGAGTTATAAAAGAGAAAATAAAGCAGAGAATCAAAAGAATCAGGTATATAATAAGTCTCAGAGTCTATTTTTCTAATAAAGTATGATTTGTATTATTCCAAAAATCATGACAAGAGAATGATCTATTTTCAATAAAAGAAGATTTCATTAAGTAATGTTACCAGGCTAAAATTTTTTCTTTATAAGGAAAATTTATAAGCATTTTAAGCTCAAGCTTATACAAAAATTAGACAAAGAAACTAGGGGCTAAAAATGACATTTTAGCCCATATCTTTAAAAGAAATAAGTGTCTCATATTAAAAATCTTAACTTATTTACAAAATATTTTTTGTCCTACCAATGCAAGATTAAAATATGATAATCTCGCCTCCGAAAACGCGATATTCGGCTCGAACCTAGGCCTTAGACCAATTCTGAGCAATTTCTCTTATTTCTTCAATCGGGGACAATACTCGGAGCGTAAGAGGACCCTTAAGTGAGTTCAGCCACGGTTAGATGAGTTTTATGCTGCTTTAAAAAAAGATTAGCATTATATCGTAATGGATAAATTCTTTTTTACTAAAATATTTCATATTAATAATTAGTTTTAATATTGGCAAGTATTTTCTATGGTTAATATGTATTAAGAATAAAACATTCATATTATTTATTAATTTGCATAAGTATATTAAACATAAAAAAGAATGAATGAAGGGGAAAGGGATGCTTATTGTTGTTTTTACCGCTATGATCCTTATTCTTGTTGTTATCATCATTCTTGTTCTAAATCATCTGTCTTCCCCTTATCATCATCTGATCTATATAAAGAAGTGGTTGGGATGAAATCAGGCCGATATGCTTGTAACAAATCAATTAACTCATTGGCGATGTTGGCATGAACAACGATTCTTCGCGATGATAAAATGAGAAAACCTTGGAACACAGAGCCGTCGAGAAAGAACAACAACATATTATAGAAATTGTTTAAATTAAGTAAGCCAAATGATTTTTCATACTTGTTTTGTTGTGTCAATGAAGCAATGATGAATATTTCTTCTAGAGTTTTAAATCCACCAGGTAAAGTGATGAAAGCATTCACATGGTTATTAAATTTAAGAAGTCTTTCATATGTATTCGGGACAGTCTTGTTTCCAATTGTAAGTATAGCTTCTGTAACGAACCCCAAAAACCTAAAGTCATTGTTTCTAAACATTGAACATATTTTCTATTCGCCTAACACTTTTTTTAAGATCTCTTGCAGCATTGATAAGATCTATAATATTTTCTTTACCATTTTCATAAAATACATAATTTTTTTCAACTGTTGAATTGAAAATTTTCTCATTATGATTTTGCAATAAAATGCGCATGTTTTAAATGTCTGAACTGTACTCTTTGAAAAGTTTGTACTGATGAATTATGTAACACACTTTTTATTTACACAATTGTTTATTATAATTTTAAAATTTTCTTATGACATTTTAAGAAAAAGCAAGATTAGACACTTGACTATTGGCACTTATAAGAGATAGAAGTGGTTTGAAAAAGCAGATCTCCTTGTCACGTAATCTTTGAAAACTTATATGTTGCTTGCATGGATAGTTTTGATGTTATCTCAAATTCAAGGAGATGCAAGAGATTTTTTACCGCACTTCCTCAAGAATGATAAATAAAAAAAAACAAAGGCATGATGGCTACTCCATATATAGGTGTAATTGATACTATATCTTAGTTTAGCTTTAAATTAACTATATCATTTTGTTTTTTATGGGATTTTTTTTTAGGTAGGTAATTTAATTATACGATATGTTTGCTTGCAACCATAATTCTCACATAATTAAAAGGGCTAACATTATTACTTAAAAAGTGATAATGGGCCCAATGTTCTAGCCAAACCCATAAAATATGCATTTCATGATAGATCCAAGTCATTATGCTAAAGCAACTATTAGGATTATGGTTTGAAAGGTACGAATGCACCAAAGTGAAACCTAATTCTCATGAATATTTAGCTAAGCCCATTTGGGGGATTTTAGCTCATAAGGAAATGCTTTGTACAATCGGCTAAAGGAGAGAGTAAAATGACACCAGATAATCCTTTGAAACCCAAAGAATTGAATAGTCTTTTGAAGAGCTAAATCACCCTTTGAGATTCGAATAGCGAAATGACTTTTGGATTAATGAAGAGCCAAATACCTCTCCACTATAAATACCTAGCTCCATTCAATTATCAAGTAATTCTAGAAAACAATTCCTAAAAAAAAATTTCCAAGAAAACAATTTCAGCGTTATTCTAAAAATAATTTTTTAAGAAAGCATTTTTGGATTCATTCCAAGAAATATTTCTAGATTCAATATCCCCGGTAGAGTTGGTAAATGTTTTGGGGGAGAATTTTACTAAGACATGTGTCATAAGGATAGGCTCTTTCTTAATTGAAATAAAGTTGGGCTTGAATGAAAATTCATACTAAATAGTCTTTGAATTGCTTAATTATATTATGTAGTTTAAAAAGTAAGGCCCGAAAGCATATATATGCATTGATATGGCCCAAAAAAACTCTTGTTTCAACTTTAATTTTGGTTGTTTTGTTGAGAAGTAAATTTGGACTTAAACAATATGACACCTACTGTGAATTATTGAATAATAAATAACAAATAGCTTAATATTAATTTTCTAGGATTGTTACAACCAATAAAGTGTAATTAAGAAAAATGGGTATGTTTGGAATATTTTTGCAAATATTTGTAAACTGTCTCATCCAAAATCATAACCAATCCATTAAACATATAGAAAGCTTTATATGCAAGCAATATATAAGTTTTCAAATATTACCCTGTAAGAAAATTTATTTTTTCAAACAATTTTTGTCTCTTATAAGTATCAATAGTTAAGTGCCCGCCCAATAAACTACCCATGCAAGCAATATATAAGTTTTCAAAGATTACTGGACAAGAAAATCTTCTTTTCTAGAGAGCTTTTGTCTTGTCCGATCTTACTTTTTCTTGACAGGTTAAAAGAAAAATGTAAAAGTATAGTCAATAATTGTGTATATAAATCAATCCTTTCAAAAAGTTCAATTAGATATTTAAAACCTCCATGTTTTGTAAAAAAAAAATTAATAATGTCAGAATTCCCAATTCTATAGCTTAAAAAAATTTATATATTTTGTTGAAGTGTTCAAAAAATATTCTAAATTTTATTAATGCTGCAAGAGATTTTAGAAGTGTGTTAGGCGAACTAAAAATTTGTTCAAAGTTTAGGAAACAATAACTTTAGGTTTATAGGGTTTGTTGCAGAAGCTACACCTACAAGTGGAAACGAGACTATCCATTGTACATATGAAAGATTTCTTGAATTAAATAACTACGTTGATGCATTCATCACTTTATCGGGTGGATTTAGAACCCGGAAAAAAAATGCACTAATACTTTACGGGCACAACAAACTAGGTGTAAGTAACTCATCAGTGTTCTAAATTTAAATAATTTTTATAGCATGTTATTGTTCTTTCACGATGACACTTTTATTACATAGTTTTCTCCTTTTATCTGTACGACAAACCTTTATTCATGCCAACACCGCTAATGAGTTAATAGATTTTTTACATGCATATTGGCCTGAGTTCATTCCAACCACTTTTTAACTCAAGATCAAATGATGATAAGGGGAAAGAAAGATAATGGTATTGGGAAGAAGAATGATAACGATAAGAAAAAAAATATGATAATAGGAAAAAAAATGATAGGATCATGACAGATTTAACCATAATTGGTAGAGAGCCAATAATAACCACTGTCATGGACATTTTAAACTATAAATGGTCCTTGCTATGGTAGTGAGAATTTAGATGGAGCTGATAGGCCTCTTCTTGTATAATCAGCTTATTTGAGAACAAGGTCACTTATTTTGATGTATCTTTGCTTAATAGCTTTGGCACATGGCTCATTCTTTCTTCCAAGACTTCAATGAGTTAAATGGGCCTCTAAAGATACTTTTGCTTTTGCATTAGCTAGTATAACTACGAATGTAAAAAGAGACAATTCAATTGGCGTGACTGCTTCTATGCCATTTATAAGAGAACATGACATGTATATGAATAGGCCTTATAGTTTCTACGTATGAAATTGCCATAGTGATATCATATCTTGTAAGGAGGTAAGATAGGTATGCTGGACAGTCTTATAGATTTTTCCATTATAGGCCAACTGGCAGTATAACTTTCTTTGGCTACGATGTTTTCCACACTTCATTGTGTACTTTATATAAAGCTCTTGTGACACATTGTAACATAAGCACTTCATTGAATTTTCGCTTTTCGAAACAGAAAATCACCTTCCATGATATATCTCTTGGTTGTCCATTTGATCTTATGTGCCTTTTTACGATTCTAGAGTAGTATCTCATGTTGTAGATAGTCAATATAAGGCTTTCTCCAGTCTTGATATATGGTGGTTATGAGGACTTGTTTTGAAGGATTCAAGTTTTGGCACTTGGTGTAAGATAATTGTACAGCATGTGCTTATCTTTTCATGTCAAGCCAATAATATCTTGCTTGTTCTATCTTTCTATAAATACTGCCTTCGAGTTTTGTTCCAAATGAAACTTCATGTATTCATAAAGCAGTTTCTCCCCTCCTTGTTTGTGGACACATTTCATAAGGATACCTCATGGCATTCGTAAATAACTGCTAAAATAAAGAAGTATTACTTTGCTTGCTTGAGCTGGAGGCTCCTTTAAGGATCAATAAATACTTTAGTAATGGTAGTGCGTTAAATTATCTCACTGCTGCTTTTATGCCCCAATCCTTTTATATGAATTATTGGTTTAGTCTTTTGCAGGATTGTGACTTGGCATCTTTGCCCATTATAGGCCTATAATTGCCCCACTCAACAGTTGGCCGTATAACTTTATTTGGTCTTAATGTTTTCCATTTTGTACTTCACATAAAGATCTTTGTGACTCATAATAAACTAAACACTTTAATGATTTTCATTGAACCGTCCTTGAAATAGAATATCACATTTTATAAAATATCTCTTGACTATCCGTTTGATCTTGTGTACCTCTTTACGATTCTGAAGTGGTATCTATGTTATAGATAGTTAATGCAAAGCTTTTTTCAGTCTTCTTGTATGGTGTTTATGAGGACTTATTATGTATAATTTAAAGTGTTGGCAACCAGCGCAAAATAGTTGTATAGCGTGTGCTTGTCTCTTCATATTAGCCCAGTAATATCTTACCCATTGTATCTTTCTATAAATACTGACTTCGATTTTTATCGTATAAGAAACTTCATGTATTTCATGAAGCAGTTTCTCCTCTTTTGTTTGTGGACACATTTCATAAGGAGACCTCCTGCCATGCGTAAAGAACAGGTGAATCAAAGAAGCTTACTTGAAGTAAATGCTCTTTTTAGGATCAGTAAGTGCTTTGGTAATAGTAGTGCATTAAACCCTCTCATATACTGTTATTTCCCATACTAATAATTTAATAAAGAATACTGGTTTGTCTTTCACAGTATTGTGACTTGAGCTGTTTCCTTTACTAGATTAATCTTAGCCCCAGTGGGGTTAGTGCATTGATGTATTTATTCACTTATCTCGTAACATGCTTGATTGTGAAAGTCTCAAAGCGTTTTCTAATATGAGTTAGATTTAAATCTAATGCTGGCTCTTTTATAGCAAAAGCACCATTAATCTGTTGGATTATCATATTTGAGTCTCTAACAAACTTGACTCTCTTAGCTCATAAGTTCTTTACTATGAGTACATCGGTAATTGCCACTTCATACTCAAATCTTATTATTAATGCATGAAAAATCTAACTTGAAAGATAATACTGAAACTCTTTAAAAAAGATCAATAATGACCAACCTTATGCAATTTTAATTAAAGATTCATAGAAATAAATTGACTAGAAATCTTCATTTTCTAAAACAAAGCAATTGTACTCTAAAAAGTCCACATGAAGTTCTTGAAACAAAGATGTGGCTGAGAACAAGACGGCTATATAAATGACCACTTACCCTTTGATAGCACTTAAAGTTTTACAATGTCAAATTCTGCGAGGAGTAAAAATTACCTAGCTAGCTAGCTTTCCAATAAGTCCACTTGAATAAACAATAGCATATTTGATCTACCTTTACCAAAAAATGTCATTGGTAAGAGAGAAAATAGTGGCTTAACCTTTGGGAGGCGTAAATAATGTTAACTTATATGTTTTTATAATATGTTAATTTTGAC
The DNA here is from genome assembly GCA_025617385.1 of Murraya koenigii. NCBI lineage: Eukaryota > Viridiplantae > Streptophyta > Magnoliopsida > Sapindales > Rutaceae > Murraya > Murraya koenigii. The sequence continues at coordinate 17,658,704 of CM046811.1, forward strand.
GATAACAAAGTACACATTAATTTTATTATTTATTTTTTTTATAATAATAAAATGAGTAATATTTTCCCATAATTTTTCATTTACATAAAGAATGCAATTTCACAATCATAAACAATCGGTTACAAGAAGTGTGCTTACTAGAGTCAAACGACTTCCAACTTAAAGACAAACGACAAGTCAATTGTTGAAGACATGCTCTTTGGACTAAAACAATAGACTAGATATTCATAAATTGGAAACTAAATATTTGAAAGGTCAATTAGCAGCTCTAAAACAAAATATTTGAAAAGTCAATTAACAGCTCTAAGGGTAACATTAAACTCCAAACTAAAAATTGTATATAAGCAAAAAGTCAATAATGGCTAGCTTTTACCTCCAACTATAAAAAGACTCAATCAAATTCAAATGAGGGCTGGACAGTTACAGTTATCATTGAGCATTCCTTTGCAATATGAGCTTAAATTTTTAGATTTATTTCATTTATTCACATATTGAGCTTTTATTTGTAATCAAACAAAGTGTGTGAAGAAAATCATTTTGTAAATGTTATTGTAAAGTCAAATTGAGTGATTGTAAGTGTTAGAATACACTTGGGTTAAGAGATTGATGATAATATCTTGTTGTAAAGGTCCATTGATACCTTGAAAGTTAAGTGCAAGTGTTGTTGAAGCTTTCGAGCCACGCTTAGTTAAATCCTTAAGCCTAGTGAGCTTGGAAGCTTGAATGTAGGCAAGGTTGGTCGAACTACGTAAAAATCGCTCGTTTGCATTTCTCTATCCCTTAATCTTTTACTCTACTGCATTTTATTTTTATTATTTTAAAATTGGTTGATTTGATTAAATTGTATTTAACTTTAATTTAGCAATATTTTTATAATCTTAATTTACTCCTCATCTTGGGTTTCATAACTAATATTTCATTTGATATCGGATGCTCTTTTTTGTTTTTGTTTTTGTTTTAATCATCTAGAGCTAAAATGTATTGCAAATGATTCTACATCTAGGGAAGACAATCTACCATTAGACTACTACTCTTTGATGATAATAACTATCCTTATTAGAAAATTATGATGGAAATTTACCTACATGTTCTAGATTATGAAATTTAGGAGATCGTTAATGATGTACCATTCATGCCTATCACAAAAAAAAAAAAAAAGGAAAGATATTCCTAAATTACCCAATTTGTAGAATGAGGAAGAGAAGAGAAAGTTGTCTCTAAACTCCAAACCTATGAATGCTTTATTTTGTGCACTTGATAAGAATGATTTCTATGGAGTGCCTAGTTATGAAAGTGCACAAGAAATTTGGAATAAAGTTGAAGTTGTCTATGAAGGGACAAACTAAGTTAAATAGTACAAAATTAATCGATACATTCAACAATATGAATTATTTCCAATAGAATAAAATGAAAATGTCTATTCTACGTACACTAGATTTACTAACATTATGAACACTCTAGAGGCCCTTGGAAAAACTTTTTCGAATAGCAAAAATGTTAAGAAAATTATTAGGTCACTTATTATTGAATGGAGACCTAAGATAATAATAATAGATGAAGCAAAGGATTTAAATACATTACCTGTCAATGATTTAATTGATTTTTTTATTTCCTATGAAGAAGATTTAATAGCTTAAGAAGGCAATGAGGAAGAAAAGAAGAAGACAATGGCACTCAAAACCTTAAAATATAAGAGTGGTGAGGGAATTTAGAAAATTCTACACGAAAACAAGTGAATGAAGAAAATTTAGAAACTATAAGAATCAAAAGGACAAGAAGAAACTAATCATTGGCTATGAATGTAAGAAAATTAGACATATACGATTAAAATTTTCACTTCTCAGCAAGCTTAAAAAAAGGTAATGGTAACAACATTGGATGACAGCGAAGAAGAAATAAGTGACGATGAAGAATACTAAGTAATGTCAAACCTAGCTCTTATGACATTTGGGGATGAATCATTTGATGAACTTAATGAGGTAAGTGATTATTCTATTTATGTTGAATTATATGATGCTTTTAAGGATTTGCATAATAATTAGATAAGAATAGGTAAAAAGAATGTATGCTTTAAATAGAAAATTATTGAGTTTTCTAATAAAAATGATTCTCTAAGTGCTAAGATTACATCTTTAGAATTAAAGAGTAAAAAGTTGAATGGTGAATTTGTATGTTGTAAAGAAAGCATTGTTTTTGGGCATAAAAATTCTATTATTGATAGTTTGAAAAATGAAAATAGAATGCTTAAGAAAAAGAACATTGAGCTTAATTATGTTGTCTTAAAATTCATTAATGAACAAAAGATGTTGAATAATTTGCTTGGCTCACACAAATATGTATTTGACAAGGGAGGTATTGATTATAAGCTATAAATTTGAAACAAAAGTATTATAAAAATTACTTTGTAAAAAGTGCTTCTATTAATAAACACATTATATGTCAATTTTGTAATTAAGATGATCACATAAAAAATAGATGTCTTTTCAAGAGAAACACTTATTATGGAATGCTATGTGCTTGGGTTCCAAAAGGAACTATTATTAACACTCAAGGACCTAAAAAGATTTGGGCACATAAATCTTGAGTTTTTCTTTGCGTAAGAAGAAGAAAAATAAATAGTATATGGACAGTGGTTGCTCAAGGTATATGACAGGGAATTATTCTTTGTTATCAAGTTTTATTAAGATTAAAAATGGTGAAGATGTTTCCTTCGGAGATAATTCAAAAGGAAACATTCTCGGAATTAGCAATATTGATAAAGTTTCCTCTACTCTTATTGAAATCTGTGTTTGGTTGAGAACTTAAAACAGAACCTGATTATCATTATTAAACTATGTGATAAAGGTTATAAAGTTATTTTTGATAAACCCATATATTGAGAATGCATGTGATAATAAAGTTTTATTTGTTAGAAATAAATGTGGTAATGTTTAAACGATTGACATAGAATAGATGTGATAAAGGTTATAGATGTACATCTACTCATGACAAATGTTTTTTCGCATTGCATGAGGATGGTTGGTTATAGTATAGAAGATTAAGATATGTAAGTGTGAATTTGATTTCAAAGATTTACAAAAATAATTTGGTTAAAGGTCTCCATAAGATTAGTTTTCAAAAAGATAAGATTTGTGAAGAATGCCAATTTGGCAAACAAATCAAAACCTCTTTGAAAAATAAAAATTATATTTTTTATTTCAAAGCCACTTCAACTTCTTCATAGAGATTTATTAGACCTTCTAAATATACTAGCTTGAATGGTAAGCATTATGCATTTATGATTGTTGATAATTACTCTAAATTCACATGGGTATTATTCTTAGAAAATAAGAATGAAGCCTTTAACACTTTTAACGTATTTTGTAAAAATGTTTAAAATGAAAAGGGTTATAGCATTACATGTATTTGAATGTTTTTACGATGAACATGACATTGAACATCAATTCTCTTCATCTAGGACTCTACAATAAAATAAGGTTATTGAGAGAAAGAATAGGTCCATTCAAGAAATGGACCATGTTAAATGAAAATGCATTACCTAAGTATTTTTTAGTCGAAGGTCAACATCGCATGTTATGTTTTAAATCATGTGTTGATATGACCTACTCTCAATAAAACTTTCTATAAACTTTGGAAAGATAAAAAATCTAACATCGGATATTTTAAAGTCTTTGGATGTAAATGTTTTATTTTAAACACAAAAGATAATTTTAGTAAATTTAATCCAAAACCTGATGTTAGCATCTTTCTTGGTTGTTCAAACTCAAGTAAAGCTTATATATTATATAATAAAAGAACTTTAGTTGTAGAAGAATCTATACATATCACATTTGATGAATCTAACATTTTCTCTACGAAGAAAGTTATATTGATGAATTTAATCCCTCCTCTATGGAGAAAGTTGTTATTGATGATGATGCAGATGGAGAATTACAAGTGTCTTTGAAAGATAGACAAATGGATGCAACACTTGTAAATCAAGTGAAAAGAAAAAAAAAAAACCAAGTGCAGAGCAAAATAAAGGTACTTCTTAAACACTCATAAATGAGTGAAGGTATATTTCTTCTCACTTAAAAGATTTGATTTTACGTAATATTTCTTGAGGAATAGCTAGTAGATTATTATTTAAAAACAATGGTGAGCATACTGCATTTATTTTTCAAATTGAACTAAAATCTTATAAGATAAAACGATGAATCTTGGATAATGGTAATGCAAGAGGAGTTAATTCAATTTGAGAGAAACAATGGTTGGGAATTAATTCTTAAATCGGAACACTAATCTATCATAGGCACTAAATGAGTATTTAGAAACATGATTGATGAAACCAATGTGGTTGTAAAAAATAAAGATAGATTAGTAGTTATGTTACCATCAATAAAAAGGAATTGATTTTAATGAGCTTTTGCACCTATAGCCAAATTATAATCCATTAAGATGTTATTAGTATTTACATGTCATAAAGATTTCATCTTCTATCAAATGGATATTAACAACACATTTTTAAATGACTATATTATAAAGAAAGTTTATGTAAAAAAACTTTCTAATTTTGAAAATTAGAAATTTTCAAACCATGTTTATAAATTAAAAAAAATATTGTATGGCTTAAAACAAGCACCTAGAGCATGGTATGATAGGCTTAAGAATTTCTTGCTAAATAATGATTTTCAACAGATAAAGCTAACCTAGCTCTCTTCATTAAGGATAGGGACAATGATATTTTTATTGTTTAAATTTATATTGATGACATTATTTTTTGTTCTATTAACGAGCTAGTGTGTAAAGAATTTTTCTCCTGCATGAGCAAAGAATTTGAAATGACCATAATGAGAGAGCTAAAGTACTTTCTTAGACTGCAAATAATATAAAACGAGGAAGGAATTTTCATAAACTATGCAAAGTATTTGAAATCTACTTAAACAATTTGGTTATAAGAATAGAATGGCAACAAGCGCCCTAATGAGTATAGCTATTAAGCTGGACAAGGATGAGAAGGGTAAGGAAGTTGACATTAAAATTTATCAAGGTATGATCATATCATTACCTTATTTGACCACTAGTAGACCTAATATTATGTTCAGTGTGTGCTTGTATGCTAGATTCCAAAATATTTTATTGGCTATAACTAGTAACATGTTCCATACTTGATATTTGATACTTCTGTTGGTCCCTCAGACTGTTATATTATTATGCTACTTTTGATTTCCTCTGAACTAATGCTATCTGGAACTACAATAAAACAGACCTCTGCTGTCTGTGAGAATTTTTTCAGCAACCTGCATTATAGCCTAGATTTACAGAAAAAAGTCATAGGTAATACTTCCTGTATTTCTTAGTCACAGCGCGGAATTTGTACACATACACCACCCTGTTCCTAATTTTTTTCTTCTAACTCCATTTGAGTGTGTATTTCTGTTTTATTACCAAAACAACTACATTAATATTATGGAGTTTTCTTTTAATGACTAATTGAACTCTGGTGACGTTGCTATGCTTTACAAAATCTGTTAGGAAACTGAAAGAGATAGATAATTTAGGAAACTGAAAGAGAGAATTTTTGAAAGTAGAAGGAAATGAGTGAACAAGAGGAAGCTTATCGTAAATGTTATGATCACTTGTTTTGAGTTTCTGATAACGTTATAAGGTAAATTGAGATGCCTCCCATCTTTTAATAAAAGTGGATGTTGCTCTCACAGATAAAACAATTATACTGGCTATTTTATAGTGACAGACTAAAGGTTGGGATGCATAATTTCCTAGAAATACTCGTTGCTGATTCACCATGTTGCGAATGCGGATATGGACTAACTCTTTCTCATATTTGGACTCATAACAATCCAAAGCCGAACTTCTGAAAATCATGACATAGTCCACTAAACCTTCCTAGATCCTTAAACAGTCATTAAAATCCTCCATAGTTATCAGGTCTTCAATCTGAAAATGCTTCTGGCAAAACTTAAAAGCCATTTCATTACAAAAGTGAATCGAACAACTACCAAATTAGTAGATCAATTATAAGCACGATCAGTGAGGGATTTAGAAAATTCTCTCAATCGAAGCTCCAAGTCAATAACATATTGACCAAGAGCGTCAATGTAACGACTGATATGTTCTCTTGGTTATCTTTCTGCTCGTCAAACAAGGTAAATTGTGGGCAGCGATAGCATTTATAATAAGCTCAATACATGATCTTTTCTAGATACAGGCAATCGAGAATATTCAATATCTTGCACATTTTGATTTTGCGTCGCAGGAGATTCAATACCTCTACTGAGGTAAAAGGTACATCTACATTTTGTCTGCATTTGACTGACCCCACTTGAGTCTGAAATTGAGGAATTTTGTTAAATTATGGAGAGCCATACATAACTGGTGGCGTGAACGGCTCTCTTAGGACGGGCACTTTTATATGACAAGGAATAGGCTCATATTCTCTTGGCTGGTCATGTTTCTGTTGATATAGCACGTGATTTTGTAGTATGACTCGAGGTTGATCTTGTGGGCTAACTTGTGGTTGCCCTTGTTGCATGGCTATTTGTTATTGGGCAAACATTTCTGCTACCATTTCTCAGATATGGTTCTTCACCTGGTCCATAAGTTCTATAAAATGTTAATGTTTGCCAAAGCTCCGAGTGAAGGAGTTATGATTCACTCTACTACCAGAAACCATCAACAAAATCTTAACCAAACTCACTATTGGAGTTGCCAAATATTTTGGGCCGAGATTTCATTAGGTCGTGTCACAAGGATATGCTATTTCTAGATTGAAATAAAATCAGGCTTCGATGAAAATTCGGACTCAATAAACTATAATCTACCTGATTTTATCTTGTAGTTTGAAGAGTCAGATCTAAAAACGTATTTAGGCATTTGTTATGACCCACATTAACCGTTGCTGCAACTTTAACTTTGACTGTTGTTTTGCTGAGCAACAAATTTAAACTTGAATAATAATGACACCTACATTAAATAGTGATATAAAAATATAATACACCAATGAATAATGGAATACCTATAACTTAATTTTCTAAAATTGTTGTAGCCTATTAAGAAAAATGTAAATATTCAAGATATTGTTGGAAAATGAATATAATAATGTATTTGAAAACTGTTTTAGGAAATGTTTCTTGAAATAAATCTAAAAATTATTTTTGGAAGAACACTAAAAATGTTTTCTGAATTGATTCATGAGTTAATGGAGCTAAGTACTTATAATGAAGAGGTAATTTGACCCTTCAAATTTCAAAGGTTTAACTCTTCTAAGTCATTTGACTCTTCCGATTTCAAAAGATCATTTAGCTCTTTGAAAGGCCATTCAACTCTTTGGATCTCAATGGATTATTTAATCTTTATAGATGTATGTCTTTGATCTAGGTACAGGTTCAGGCTATCTAAAGAGATTAATTCTTCATTAGCTTGTCACATAAAACATTCCAGCTAAGGTCAAATTAAATTTCATTTTAGTATATCCGGACTTATCAAACACAACTCACAACAATTACCCCAGCATAACAGCTTAGTGTCACGAGATGGGTGTTTTGCGCAGCAAACCCGTGTGGCACTTAGACAACCTTGTCGGGATGTTGCTAAGTAAGCCTTTACGCTTCTTGATAGCTAAGTCAAGAGGTTCCCGAAATGCTAAAGAGAAGGAGGAGCTAGCGAGCAATGTAGCCAAATGCGGAAATTGTATTGATAGACAAAAGCTTTACAAGAGAGCTTACAAGTGTTTGATGCTTTGCTTGGATGCTTCAAATGACTAGAGCTCACCTCTATTTATAGGAAAGCTTGGCTAGTTCTAGAGAATTCTATGTACATGTGTCTAAATCTAGATCATACATGTGTCAAAAATCTAAGATATGTACAAAAGTGCTAGAGTTTGCTAGAATGTTCTAGAATCGGGCCAAGGTAGCACATTTTGGCTCATTCTCTTGGGCCATTTTGGACTGGAATCATGCGGCCCGTAACATTAGGCCCACTATAAAATACATGTCTTATGAGCTAGATCAGGTCATTGGACTTACCATTGTTTTTAAATAGTAACAAAATCAAATTTAATAATTATAATTCAAAAATAATACTAACATTAAAAACAACAATATAACCAGATCAGACCTGCACGACTGTGGTGGTTGCGGGTCTCAATATAACACAGGTGCAATGCCACTTTACTCCTCCAAACCAGGGCCTAAATAATAACTATAGTTGGGGCTGGGAGGCACTGTAACATTTGGCTGAAAAAGGTGGACTAACTAGTTTACATCATTATTTCTTCAATATTTTATCAATCATCATATCTAGATGTACTAAGCCATATAATTCTATAAAGTTGCAAATTGCAATTTTTCATAATAGTTGCTCTTTACTATTTACTTTACATTGATATTACTCATATTATTTTGTACTCCATGCTCCTAGCAAGAAAAGATTACGAGACAAAGTTGGCATTAATACTGAAAATTAGTCAACTACGGGAATATGCTCATGCTCGATACTTCCAAATTATCAAGTATGTGTCTGCTACAATAGAATTAATCACAGAAAAATTCTATAAGGATACCACATTCAAATGTTTTGTAAAAGAGAAGACAATAAAATAAAACTGAAGTTCAGAACCAGAAAGATATAACCTGAAGGATAAGTTTGTTCTTCCACCACTTCCACTTTCCATGATCATTATAACCTCCGAATACAGTATGAAGATGGATTTTCATGCCATTCTAAAGCTCAATCCACCATGTTTCTTCAACACCTGCATATAAATCCAACAAAAGAAACAAAGATATTTTTTTGTGAAGGTTTTATAAGACAAGGAGGAAACAGTTGAGCCTGTTACATAGATGAAAATCAACAAAGAAAAGGGAAAATTGAATCATCAACATATAACGTGTCATCTACTCAAATCTTTTCATGATAAAATATGCTATTAATATGTCATATAGAATCGAAAATGTTATTCAGGCAAACTTTATCTTACAATGACCAAACAATTATGAATCCTAGGTTAACTTCTAATTAATATTCACCACCATTTTAATTCAAACTGGGCTCAAATACAATGTTTGTGCAAACAAATCAAAAAAAGAGTTTACACAATCTAAAATCACATAAGCCTCTTAACAGCAGTTTCCAGTTAAACAGTGTTGGTTCTGGAGAGTTGCAATTTGATTATCCAGTAATGGAATTCACAGGTACAACTACAAAAGCTTGTGTGAGCAAAGCTATGAAGCTTGGAACCACAATTAACAAATATCTATAAGCCTTAAGTAATAAAGCACAGACATATGACAGAAGCAGAGACTCAGTAGGGGGAAACTAGAAAGAAAACAAGAAAAAACAAATAAACTGAAAAGTGAATTAAAGATGACAATTGAGGACATCTATAATGTGGACTAGCTGCTCATATAAAATTGCAAAAACCAAGGGGTGGAAAAACAAAACCTATATAAAATATAAGTAACTCAAACTCACAGACAAAGGTAATAATAATAATAAATAAATAAATAAAAACACTTACTTCGTTTCGACATTAAAAGCCAATCATTGATGAGGATGAACCCACTAACAAGACTCTCAGAGACAGTTTAATGAAAACTCAACCTCACCTGCATAATTTCAGGTTCAATAGTTAAGACTGCATGAAAATCAGGGTTGTTTCTTGAAATATTTGTATGAATAAAAAAGAGAAAGTAAAAGAACAAGGATTGTTTCTCATAATTGTTCACTAGATGTTGCTGTTAGGCAGATATAAAACCCCCAGAAACTGAAAAACAGAACAAAGAGCAGCAATGCTACATAAGCACAGAATTATAGACTGTTGTCCAGCTTAAACGCCAAAGGATCCTTGGGCAATTACTGGTTTATATGCTACTAAAATGTGGAATACTCAGTAAAGCAAGTGACAGTAATCAATTGATTTAGCCGAACATGGCCAAAATTTTTCCAAATGTAGAAATACCAACTGGTATGAAAAAAAAAAAAAAAAAAAAGGAGGGGCAATTCATGCCATGTTGTCACTGAAAATACATAGCATAACACCTACAAAAATCCTAACCAGAAACTCAAAACAAGTTATCATAACACTTACGATAAGCTTCCTCTTGTTCACTCATTTCCTTCTACTTTCAATAATTATCTCTCTTTCAGTTTCCTAAATTATCTATCTCTTTCAGTTTCTTAACAGATTTTGTAAAGCATAGCAACATCACCAGAGTTCAATTAGTCATTAAAAGAAACCTCCATAATATTAATGTAGTTGTTCTGGTAATAAAATAGAAATAGACTCAAGTGGAGTTAGAAGAAAAAAATTAGGAACAGGGTGGGGTATGTGTACAAAGTCCGCGCTTTGACTAAGAAATACAGGAAGTATTGCGTATGACTTTTATCTATAAATCTAGGCTATAATGCAGGTTGCTGAAAAAATTCTCACAGACAGCAGAGGTCTGTTTTATTGTAGTTACAGATAGCATTAGTTCAGAGGAAATCAAAAGTAGCATGATAATATAACAGTGAGGGACCAACAGAAGTATCAAATATCAGGTATGGAACATATTACTAGTTATACCCAATAAAATATTTTGGAACACCTAACCCCCAAAAGGATTTACATAAAGAGAATTAACTTAATCAAAACCTATGAAACCGAACCACCAAAGAAAATATTGTGTACCTGAAACCCAACATCTCATCAAGATTCTAATACCGTCCCTGCTTGAGAAACCAGCCCATATCTTATAGAATGACTAACCGCCTCCTTGAGAATGTCGAACAGATGCAACACGAACCATGTCAACTAGGAACTCATCCAAGTCTTCAAGATCACCAGTCCCCATAGATTGCAATATAGAGGGGCCATACAAGCTGCAGCAAAATCAGCCAACTTCCATAAAGAAAATTTAGCTGCTACTTGGAGAACTTTAAAGGACAGTTCTTGGGCAGAATCGAGACATGATACGACAACTTTAAAGCAGGCATCCTGAATATCTTCCAAAAGCCAAATATCAGCCAGCCAACAGAGCTCCATATATGGACACAACTCACGAAGTTTTTGCTCATTATCCATATTATCCCATAAACACCCAGAGGGAGGATTTGGCAGCTGATCAGTGTAAAACCAATCCACTAGTTTAATCAAACCTTCCCAACTAACAGGCACCTTAACGGTTTGTGAATAGCTGCAAGCATATATATAATCAAATGAGCAAAAAAAGATATTCAAGAAAAATAAACAAACGAAAATAAAAACTATACTTCTCTAATAAAAAATGTTAAATATATGATCTTTTGATTGTGCTTCGGAGTTCATTTACTCTAATATGAATATAAGATGAAAAATGAATCATAAGCGAACACAAACAACTCAGGGACCCAGCATTTCCTAAATCATATGAAAAGCACAACAATGGTACCCTAACAAAATGAAAGCTTTGACCATTTACTTCAGCAAATTATTAGATAACAAGTGGAAAAATATCAGAGAAATTTAAAAATCCTAGCACCTCTCTTGCATTCCTGATTCGAGCAAAGCCCGCAGATAATCACAACTTGACCACAGTACAACTTTATGAACATGCTTGTGGGGCACTGACACAGAGCAAACACTGCAAGTCCAGCTCAGTTCAGATGCTTTGGCTTCCAAAATGATGTCTCTGAAACAAAAAACAAGATTAAATTAGGGTCAACACCTTCCCCTAAATTACGTAAGTTCATGAGGGAACATAAAGCAAACACCTTCATGAGGGAACTTAAAGCAAACATCTGCCCTTGAAACAGAAAATTAATAATTTGAAGTCGCTTGTATCAATGAGATACAATTATTATTTACTAGTAAAGAACCCAGAAATTAATATATAATAATGATTCAAAAATGAAACAAATAGCACCAGAGATGAACAACAGGGAGATGAACGGATAGGTTTTCTTCATCATGAAGCCTCTTTTTCAATTGCAAACTTAGAATGAAAATGAAAGAACAAATTGATCTAATGCAACTTCCATCTTAAACAAACAAAGGAGTAAACCATACGAAAACTGATGCCCAACTGATCCAAGACCAAGAGCAAGATCACAGTTAGGAATAGGAGTTCCCCAACTCGGATGCTTTCTGTAAAGCAGCTGTGATAGTGGTTGCAAATTGCAAATTTTAGCCAGGGGTTTCAGCCTCTTCACAAGTGCTTCTTCTGCTTCCAAATAACCAAAGTAAACAAAGCCCAACAAAACCTGCAATGCCTGGCTATCAACATGAGCAGAAAAACGAACTGTTTTCCGAAAATTTCCACTTAGCCTTTCTGCATCATTACCCACAGGAGGATTATTAGATGTTTTTTCATTACCAGGAGGCAGCAGTGATGGGCAACGAATCGCAAGAACAACACCATGAACACTCAAAGCCTTGCCGGTTGCTAGAATAAGTTGCATGTCCGTGAATTCCTCCATACTAAGTGATTTACCAATCCTTTTCCCAATTTTACTCGGAAAACCATAAAATCCAAAATGACTAAGAATGTATGCAGCAAACCATTTTGGTCCATCTGCAGTACTGTTACTATAGATCTCCTGAAGCAAGCTAAACAGTTGAGATTCCTTATCGCTTAGCTTATCCGAAGACACAGAACAAAAATGGTTTACCAACTCAGCTACCACCCACAAACCATAGAGCAAACGAGCATCCTCACCCTCCCATTCTTTATTTATCCAGCAACAAGTCTTCTCTGAAAACTTACTATACGAATGAGGAGCAACGCTCTGCCTCTTGATGGGTACAGGATTGATCCAGCACCACCTCACAAAAGCCAAAAGTATCTTCATTACTTCGCTCCCATTAACATGCCATTGATACTGTGGCAAGCCTAAGTAACATGTTAAACCCGCCAAGTTAACGATTGTTTGAAGAATAAATGGCAATCCAATATTGAATCCTGAAGTTGAATTATTTAGGAAATGCAGCAAGTGCTTCAAGTACTGCTTGCCATTTGGCTTTAGAATTTTGGATAGAATAAACCTGGCCTTTGATGCAATGTACTTGCAAGGAGAATATATCATCATGAGAACAGCCCTTGATGCTGATTCACTTCTAGAGGCATGTATCACATCATTTTCACATATTTGACGTCCTTTGCGAATTGCATCAACAAAGGCCACGCTGTAAAGAAATACAATCATTAGAAAATTAATTAGCATCCAGAAGACCATAAAGAAACTGTTGAAAAGAACATAGACAATAAGCAAATAATAAAGACAACATAAATACAATAATAAAACATAAATTAGTATAAGAAAAACTAAAGTCGACAAAATAGAAGTTTTACCATGCACACATAATAAGCATGTTGATGTCAAGCTCATTTTCATGGTTGAAATCGTCATCACAATGGATTGCAAGCCAACCCAGGGTATCCCAAATGTATGACCTCAAAGCAAGAAGAAAATTTGCACCAAGACCCTCTTGCGCTAGGGAAATCTGTTCTTCTAGTGATGATAGATGTTGTAATTGTTTAATCTGAAAATCTTCCAGAAGAAGATTAAGGAGGACCTTGTCAATCCCTTGCTTCCAAAAAAATATGTGGTGCTGCCCTGCCCAACGAGTAATTGAAGCCAGGCGACATGCCTCCACTAGCAAAGACATCTGGTCGTTCGAAATCTTTCCAGAATGGAAGCTCCATCTATTCATCCCACAAACTATAACTCTCACCAAAGGATCACAACACAAGCTTGTCATTCGTAGGCATCCCTGTTCATCTGTCTAAGCAAAGAATTATAGATGATAAGCAATAAATGAAAAAATATAACATTAGCCACGAGTGAAGAAGAAATTTGTAACAATTACCGCTAAACACTGAGCTAGTCTAAATCCCTCAATCCGAACAGAGAGTGCATGTGAGCTATCCATGCAGTAAACCATTGTTTGTAAAAGGAGCACACCATTTTCTAGAAGCTTCTTGGCCCCATTACCGCATAAACCTAGCAGAGAATGTGGTAAGCATTCAATTTCACAAGTTAATCTCAAACAAAGATGGAAAAAAAAAAAAAGAAATTCTCTAAGGATAATATATTACCTATTGAATAATACAACTTCAAAACTGCAACCTTAAATGAGAGATCTGGCTTTAGAAGAAGAGCCTCTAAAACTTTCATCAATACAGCATCATTCCAAACAGAATTCCGAGATGGAGGCCATCGCCATAATATTACACTCAAAAGAGAAGACATCTCTTGAAAATACACAATTGGCATAGTCTCACCAGAAAAATTTCTTATGTTTGTAACAATACATTCAACAGTTTTTGTGTCTTTCATCATCTTCCACATTTGTTTTTCCTTATTTACATTCATTTTTGATAGAATCATGTTGAGAGCAATAGCACTAGAAATACACACTTCTAATTCATGGGAAGTTAACAAGGACAACAAAGGATGACTAAGATCCAACACATAATGTTGAATTATTGAATTACGTACATAGTTCAATAACTTAACAACTTCATTTGCTGCAATACTCAATATGGCTCCACTTTCACACTGTAGAATCCATACCAAAGCCCCAACTATATGAGGAATCGAATCCTGAGAATTATGAATTATAAAGGAAAAAGAAATTAGAATGACAGTAGCTAAAATATTACCAGTGGGTTTAGGAGTGCTTTCAACATCATAGATACTTTAAAACAGCAATATCGCTAGTAAATATATCTACTCTCTAGTGTTGGCTGAACTAAACAAAAACATTTTTGGACTCAGAAATGCCCTCAAACTACTCTTTATAACTGCTATTGTAAATAGAAACTAATAAAGGGAATTTTTTTTAACTTTTTTTTAGAGAAGAACTTAAACGTTCTTTTCCAAAACTCATTATTGAAAACCAAAAAATAAAAAATAAATCTTAAAGTTCCTTTTCGAAATGGTAATATAATACATAGAAACTCTTGTGCAAGTTTGACATAGCAGCATTATATATCATTGCAGACATCTCACATCATTTACTTTCTTTTATTCTAGTCAAAAGTGAAAACGTGGAATGTGGAATACGTGCAGACAGTAAAATTTTATAGCAATTTGTATACATAAAATGTATTTAATAAGCATTTATTCAAAAGATGCATCGAAGGGCTTTTACAAGAATCCCTTGGAAAGAGTTCTAAAATTCAAGTATTACACCAACTACCATATCCACTCTTAATAACAACCTTTCCACAAAAGCAGCTCCAAAACGCACCATTTCAATGGATGTGTGTGTGTGTGTGTGTGTGTGTGTGTGTGTATGTACAATCATTCTCAGGTGCGAGCAAATACACAGTTAAACCATACAGATACGCTATAAAACTCTGCAGTTTAATAATATTAAAAATTAACTTTACTAAGATGCACAACTTAACAGCATATCTGCATAAAAAAATGAGGGCGTCGTGCTAAAAACAGTGTGTGTATATATATATATATATATTTATTTATTTATTTATTGAAAACATACTCATTTTGCTAAAATGAGAAAGCCAGTAAAATATAAAAAAATATAGATTTTAATATATTAACAGTAAAAAGAATACAATCTCTAATGTATTAAAATTTATATATTTTTATTTTTCTAACATTCTCACGTTAACAAAATGAACATGTCCACATGAGTATATATCGGTAATAAAAAAATAGAGATACCTTAAAAAGAGGATGCTGTAAAGTTTCAGCAGAAACAGAATCAAGAAAGGCAGCAATAGATCGAACTACATGTCGCTGTATCTCTATATCCGTACACTTCCAATTCAATTCTTTCCCCTCATAATAACTGTTTTTTGAATTTTTCATTAAAAAAAAAAACAAAACTCGAATTAACGATTTGAAATTAAACTCGACATAAAGACTTCATATTCACAAACTTAAAAATAATATAAATCGATGACCAAACCTGGTTCCTAGATTGAGAGCATGGAAGAGACGCTCGTGAAGAGTGGACACGTGGCCACTGATGCTGCCTCCTCCTCTTCCTTGTTTTGACGGTCTCATGCTGTCGTTTACAAATTGACCCTTTTAGAAATTGCGGGAATATATATATATATTTATATATTATTACCGGACAATTCAAACCGACCTATCTTCAATGATTTGGAATTAAATTTTTTTTTTTTT
This sequence comes from Murraya koenigii, assembly GCA_025617385.1. Lineage (NCBI taxonomy): Eukaryota > Viridiplantae > Streptophyta > Magnoliopsida > Sapindales > Rutaceae > Murraya > Murraya koenigii. Next base: position 17,674,823 of record CM046811.1, read on the forward strand.
TAAAAAAAAGTAAAGCTGTATTTTCAATAAAATAAAATAATAACATCCAGTCCCTGATTTTCATGTTTTCTCTAATATGGACCCAGTGTTTATATTTATATTAAATATATCCTAAACTCTTAACAAAACAATCCAAATATCCAATTACTCGGAGAAATATTGAATTTTTTATACATTTAATCTGAGGTTTGGTGTAAGGTAATTATAACAATAATAAAAAAATTATAAGAGTTCTTGCAGAAAGATTTGTGCAAATATAACTTTACAAATATTTTACATTATTCTTAATAAATTAATTTTATGCATACAAAAGATTTGTGGGCACGTCTCGTCCCTTTCTCAGCACTTAACAACATGATATAAGCCCCATATATCATATATCTAAGCATGACAAAGTTTTCACAACTATAAATATAAATTGAAACTCATAAATGTTGAGTAATTCTAGATGAGTAAGGTTGTATATCTTAAATTTTTTATTTTAAATAATTATTTAAAAATAATATGTTATTTATTAATTGATAAATAATATAATATAATTAATTAATTTAAATTTTATAAAACATTATTGATTAATTAATGAATATTAAATTATTTAAGATAAAAAATTTGATATATTTATTATACTTATTTTATATCAATAATTTGTTAAAATGTACTTCATAATTGGTGGAATCTGGGTTAGATTTTGGAAAACCATTTCGTCCATTTAAACCCATTAACATCAATAATTAATAAATTTAATATATTTTAAAGACTTAAATATTTTTTTGGCAAGAACGGAGGAACTGCCCTTAAATTGACTACGTACGAATAATCATAATAATGAAATTCTTAGGTATTTAATATAAAACTCGAGCAGTCGTACATCAACTTTTGGGGTAGGTGCCTGATTTCTCAGACATCTAAACCTCCATTTGTGAGAATAACAAGTTTGAAAACCTTCTTGCGGGTGAAAATAAAAGGGAGTGAAAAATAAAAACCAACTCCAAATGGGAGTGCATAGAGTTATCGCTATTCGCTCATGAGAAGGAAAATTAAATAAAACTCATGACTTTCAACTTGGAGAGTGCAAATTGAACCCTCTAATCACCCACAAAACTGACAAACGGTTTGAAAAAAATAAAGGCTAGGCACTGCAGAGTCAAAATGTATATGCACGTATCAATCAAAATTCAAAGAAAGAAAAAAAATTGAGCTGATTAACATTGCGCACACTCAAGTCTAATGAAAAATTCTCATTCACTTTTATGTAAAACCTGACTTGATCTTTATAAATACCACCGTTGGCATTCTACCAAGGTCGAACTCAAAGCAAAGAAAAAATAGTTACTCTTCCAAACTTAAAAACATGAAGATTAATGCTCTTAATGCCTTCTCTAGTTTGTTTTTATCTTTTTGTATAAGATCATGTTTAATAAGTCTAATTTAAACCTTATACACACACACACACGTGCCCTCATGTAAATATGAGAATTGAAAAATGACAGCTCAATATTAATTCAGTCCTAGATCTTGGAATTGGAATAAGTTTGGCAACGGTGTTAGAATAATTAAATTCTGTTAGCGAAATCTATCACTTTAAAATTCAAGAATATTCATATTGTATCACCAATAATTAATAATAAAATATGCGTACCTGAATTCATAATACTGAATTACCCTCTAAGGTAATGTAGTTGGTCTTTCAAACCAACGCGTATATCCTATATAACCTTTTATTTTCTCTGTGCACTCTTTTAATAATGGGATATCAGAAAGAATAAAAAAGATACATGTGACCTGAGAAGTATAACCACTTATATAGATAACATGTTACCCAGCTTCGCCCCTCTGGAGGCATCTTTGCTCTATCCGAGATGTTGCTGAGCCTCATATTCGTTGGCTGGTGGGTGTTGGTGCTTGTAGTTTCTGGTATGATTGTTGGCTGGGATCACTCCCTTTGTATTTTTATAATTATGGTTCTTCTTCGTCCGTACCGGTGTCTTCTTATTGGCGTGGTACTGTTTGGGATAGGGATAAGCTTCTGGCCGTCTTACCCACATTAGTAGTTGAGCAGATTGTTTTGGTTTCGATATCTATTGGCGTGCCTGATGAGACTCAGTGGGATTCTGCTACTGATGGTATTTTTCATTTATGATCGGCTTGGGAGATAGTGAGGTGCGCCAGGCCACGAGATGAGGTCTGTTCTATGATTTGGCAGCGCCATATTCCGTCTCGGTTATCGTTCTTTCTTTGGCGGTTGTTGCGAGGTTTTCTGGCCACCAATGACGTATTGAGTGCGCGCGGATTTTGTATAGTTTCGCGGTGCTTCTGTGGGCAGGCTGCTGAGACTTCTCGGCATTTATTTCTTGAGTGCCCTCGAGTTAGCCAGGTGTGGGAGTATTTTTATCATTGTTTAAGGATGTGGCGGACCAGCTTTCTATCGCCCCATGCTTTGCTTCGCCACTGGCAGAGATGTGCTTCTTCTCGATCTCATATTCGGGTTATTTTACCTTACTTCATTCTGTGGCATATGTGGAAGGCTCAAAATGGATTCAGGTTTGATTCTCACTCCTTTTCGGTGGATGCAGTGATTTTTCGAGTGGTGTCGGACATTCAGCTTGTTGGCTCTACTCTTGGTTTCAAGCCGTCTCAGTTGCGGGGCGTAATGGATTCTCAGCTTACAGATGGGCTACGAGTGATTGCTTCACCCCAACGGCCTATTCGAGTTGTCGTTTGGACGCGACCGCCTCTTGGTGCAGTCAAGCTGACTGTTGATGGGTGTTCGAGGGGTAATTCTGGGTTGTCCGCTGCAGGGGGTGTTCTTCAGGATCACAGGGGTATATTTTTTGCAGGGTTTGGCTCTTTTCTTGGCCATCATCCAATCCTTTATGTGGAGCTTATGGCTGTTTATGAGGGTTTGGAGCTGGTGATCCAGGTGGGTTATTCTGTTGTGGAGGTAGACTCTGACTCGGCTACTGTGGTTTCCTAGATCCTCGCGGACAGTTCTGTCCGATGGGATTATGCTTTGCCCTTGCGTCGAGTTCGATCTTTGGTGTCCTCTCATTCGGTTGTGGTTTGGCATCTATATCGTGAGGCTACGTCTGCAACTGACTTTTTGGCCAATTGGGCTTGTACTTCTCGTTCCAGCCATCGATTCTTATCGGTCCGTGATCTGCCCATAGGTTTATCTAGGATTATACATATGGATGCTCATGCGGTTCCGCATATCAGACCCTAGTTTTATTATATTACCGTTTGTATATTTTCACTTATTGAGGAAGTTTTGGTTCATGTCCCCCTCCTTATGTATGTGTTTTCTCTTGCATGATTTATATTACAGGTAGAGGTCCTGCCTAACTCCCCCACCATTTTGGTGGTTTAAAAAAAAAAAATCACTTATATAGATAACATTTCTTGTTATCACTACGTATTCCTAACTTTGCCCATCATATAATTAGAATATCATTAGATCTCTACACATTAAAAAATCACACCTATTACATACATTAAATCCTAAATTACTGTAAACTTAATTAGATCACTTGTAATTAGACTTAACCTTATATGGCAGTCCGCAATGCATAATTATTCACATATAAATCTAATGCTGGGTTAAGGATCGAACATTATTAGATTAAATATACAACAATCTCTCACTTTGACTATATGTGAAACCTTATAATTATGCTTTATAAAAAATAACCATATAAGCACAACCTTACTGTCATTACCAAAATGTATATAGAACCAATTCGGTCCATCAATCATATCAATATAAGATCAAAGTGGCCTTCATTACAACTGTTGTAATTCAACCCATCAATGGTCACAATGCCAGTACAAATAAATGACATGGATTATGATATGAATGTGTAGCATGGAAATTTCATGCAATGTGATCTTAACATGCTTATTTCCAATTGGTACACCGTAAGCCTTAGTGAGATCAAACCTTACTAAAATCAGAATGTAAATAAACCAAAACTTTATTTCTGCAGAAAACAACCTTAAATAATTATAAACTAAAACAACTAAAAAATGTCTATAACATAAGAGCATATAAAATTATAAAGTCCCACTAAAACTGAATATTCTTAAATGACATGACATCCATATGAGTCATGTGCTTATGAAACATTTTGAGTGCCTATCCTTTAGTAAGTGAATCCGCAGTCATAGAGTTTATGCCAACGTGCTCTATAGACAATTGTTTATTTTGAACTATTTCTTTAACAACGAAGAACTTGATGTCTATATGCTTTGACTTCATCGAGCAATTGTTTCTTTTTTTTTAAATATCACATTACTGACTTATTATCACAAAATAATATGAGTGGCCTATAAATATCATTTACTATATGCAGCCCCGTGACAAAATTCCACAACCATATTCTAAGATTGGATGCCTCATAGCATACTATAAACTTGGCTGTCATTGCGGAAGAAGTTATAAAAGACTGTTTAGCACTTTTCTAATAAACAGCACTTCTAGCTAGCATGTAGATATAACTCATCATGGACTTCATATTATCTTGGCACCAGACAAAATTGGAGTCAATATACCTAATAATCTCAAGCTAATCCGACTTTCGATATGTGAGCATATAGCCTTTTGTTCTCTGTAAGTACCGCAAGACTCGTTTGGCTAATAATATACTCTTGGATTATTTAAATATCATCCCAATATCCCAGTACCATACGCAATATTCGGTTACGTACAAATATGAGCATACATTATACTTCTTACTGCTAACGTATAAGAAATCTTCTGCATCTTTTTCCTCAAAATCATTTTTAGGGCACTGATTGAGACTAAACTTGTCTCCTTTAAAACTAAACTTGTCTCCCTTAGCCACAGGGGTATCACTTAATTTACAATCTTGCATGTCATATCTTTTGAAAACCTTTTTGATATAACTCTTTTGTGATAATCCAAGAATACCTTGGATGAGATCCTAATATATATGTATGTATAATACAAAAGATTCCTCACCAAGATCTTTCATCTAAAAATTCTTAGCTGAAAATCTCTTGGTGTCGTGAAATAAGTGTATATCGTTTTGGCAAGCAAAATGTCATCGACATATAAAACCAGAAAAATATACTTACTCCCATAAAACTTATGGTATATGCAATCAACGACCAAATTCATATCAAAACCAAACGAGATGATCACTTGATAAAAATTGAAATACCATTGTCGAGATACTTACTTGAGCCTATAGATGGATTTTTTAAGTTTACAAACCATATTCTTTAGGTTTATTGACATAAAATATTCTGGCTGCATCATATAAATCGTCTCATCAATATCACCATTGAGAAACACTGTCTTCGCATCCATCTGATGCAATTCAAGATTGAAATACACCACTAATGCCATTACAATACTAAAAGAGTCTTTCGAAGAAACTAGGGAGAAAATCTTTTTGTAATCGATGTCTTTTTTCTGTGTATAGCCCTTAGCGTTAAGACGCGCTTTATACTTCTCTACATCGCCTTTCAAATCCTTTTTGGTTTTAAATATCCATTTGCAACCAATGAGTTTTGTACCTTCTGGTAATAAAACAAGATCTTATATGTCATTATCCTTCATGAACTTTATTTCCTCATTTATGGCATCAATCTACTTTTGAGAATTAGAACTTTTCATGGCTTGAAGGAAATTGAATGGATCATCTTTCATTACTCCAATGTTTAAACATATGTTCTTGAAGAAATATAATGTAGTCATTTGGCACTGCACTTCTCCTTTCTCTAGTAAATCTCCTTAATGGTATAGGTTCTTAAAGTAGTAAAGTTTGTTCTTCTGGAACAATATCTGGAGTTTGTCCTTTTAGAACAGTATCTGGTATGTGGGTTCTCCAATATTATCTTAATCTGTTGTGTTTTGAACAAAGGTAGGAATATGGCCCTGATCAATACTAATGACACCTGTGGAAATATTAACATATTCTTCTTCAAAGATAAAGTGTCTAACTGTATCTCCTTCTGCAAACTCGACATCCTCAAAAAATCGTGCATTTCCTGACTCAAAAATTGATTTAGTCATGGGATCATAAAAGTTTTACCTCTGAATCATTCAAAGTATCCAATCAAATAATAATTCACCGTCCTGGAGTCCAATTTCTTTTCATTAGGCCTATAAGGCCTTGCCTCAGCTGGATATCCCTAAACATTTTAGACTAAGCTTCTTGCCTGTCCAAAGTTAGTAAGTGGTTTTATTAGTTTCATTTGTTAAAACTCTGTTAAGGATATATGTTGCAATCTCAAGTGCTTTTCCCCAAAGTGATTTAGGTAAAGTAAAATGATAAATCATACTCCTTACCATATCTTTAAGCGTTCTGTTTCATCTTTCAACAACATCATTCATAGTGGGTGAGCCTGGCATAGTATATTTTGGGACGTATACAATATTCCTTTAGGAACTTAGAAAATGGTCCTGAATGTTGTTCATCGAAACCGTCATATCGACTATAGTACTTAATACTACGGTCAGATCTGACGCTTTTAATTATTTTGTTGAGTTGATTCTCAACTTCAGCCTTAAAATTTTTGAACATATCTAAGAACTTTGATTTTTCATGAAGCAGATATATGTAACCATATCTAAAAAAATCAACAATGAATATTATAAAATATTGTTGACTATTTCAAGCAGCTTTAGGAAATGACCCATAAATGCCTGTATGCATGAGTTCTAAGACGTCCAAAGTCCTGTTGGCTTCAAATCTCCTTTTATTGGTTTGTTTCCCCTTGATACAGTTAACACAAATATCAATATCTGTAAAATCTAAGAGGTCGAGAATGTAGTTTGACACAAGTCTTTCTATTCTCTGTCTAGTGCTATGACCCAATCTCTTGTGCCATAATGCAGTCGAATTCTCATTGGTTAATTTTACCACGCCTATATAATAGTAGGGATTCATTAAATGAAGCAATCATATCATTAAATAAATATTATTATTACATGATAAAGAACTAGAGCCAACTAATTTTGAATCATAAAACAAACTGAATTTTCCATTTCCAAATGAACAAGAATAATCAGATTTGTCCAAAGCGAAAATAGAAATCAAATTTCATAAAAAGAAGATGGAACAATAAATATTTTATAAAGATCTAAATGAAATCCAGTCTTTAGTAATAATCTAAATTTGTCTATTGCTTTAACTTTAATTGTCTTGCCATCACCCACATAGATGTATCTTTCACCATTATTTGGTTTTCTATAATTCAGGCAACCTTGCATAGACACACTGATGTGAGTAGTTGTACTAGAATCTATCCACCATGTGTGTCTAGGCACCGAAGTTAAATTAATCACATCATGCGTGATAGTTGTTGCATTGCTCTTTCTTATGTTCTTTAGCTCTACAGAAAAAAATAATTAGTACCTTTTAGATTACCTTATTTCTTTTGTTATTTCTTTTGAGGTGTCATATTTGCAGCTTCTTTATCATTCTTTCACTTTTTATCCTTATCTTTACCATTAGAGGTAAAAACTAGGTGAGCACTTTCTGCCTTATTTTTTTTTTTTTAGCGTATTCTCTTCTTGAGCACAGTGTGATATGAGCCCATTCAGAGACCAAGTCACTTTCTAACAATTATAGCTCACCTTAAACTAGTTAAATTGTGGTGGTAAGGATATTAAATAGTCCTCTGAGAGTTCAAGCTTAAGTGCTCTCAGCTTAAAAGTAAGATAAAACATCTCCATAATGTACTTTATAATATTGTCTTTGCCTATATACCTCATTGAAACTAGATTTGTAAAAATGTACTTATTTCAACCTTTTCGTTCTTGACAAAACTCTTTTCAATATACGCAAGAAACTCCTTAGCGATAGTTATCTTATCAGATATTGAACCCCTGAATGCTTCCGGAATGGCCTTTTTTAGGATCATCATACGCATGCAATTTAATTTCTCCCACTTATCCAAATCCTTCTCGTCATCAGAAATTCTTGCATTTGTAAGAGCTGGGGGAGAATCAACCCTTAACGCAAGGTCAAGATTCATGGCTGCAAGAATTATTAAAAGGTTCTTTTTCCTTGACTTGAAGTTTGAGTCATTTAGCATATGAATAGAATTAATGTTGGCAGTAATATTAGCAGGAGTCATAATTGAATCTAAACAGACAAAACAAACTCTTATTAGTCATAAAACAAAAATAAATTCAAATAAAGATAAATCCAATCTCAAAATACTAGGCGCTCCATTAATATTTCATCTTTGGACAAAATATTAACTTGTAAGTGATATTTTGGTGCAGTAATCAAACATTGATAATAAAGAACATGTCAAACAATAAACCTTCCTTTAGGTTGATTTATTATTAACATGTAAAAATAAAATAATCATCACGTATTTATTACCACAGATGCACATACAACTCTGTTAAGTATAGAACTTCCTTTGGGCCGATCAACATTTATAGAAATTATATATACATAAACTATTTATATTCCAAAATAAATTCATTCCACAAGAGAAGTCACTTTGTTGACATGTTGCTTCAATTATTTATCTTAAAATATATATTACCATACCAATATTTGAATTTAAAATTTTACCAAAAAGTTACCCAAAAATTAAATTTCTTTTTCTAAACCCTAGTCAACAGTCAACAATTGATCGTTGACCTTTCACCGATCACACACACACACACACACACACACACACACACACATATATATATATATATATATATATGTATATATATATAATGAATATTCATATTTCCCAAACACACACACACACACACACACACACATATATATAATGAATATTCATATTTCCCAAATCCTTAATATTGAATGTTTCAAAACTTTAAACCTTTAAAACTGGTATTATAAAATCAGAATATTTATTTTTCTTAATTATGAATTTCTTTAATTTCAATTATTTTAAATATTAACATAATTTGTTCTCAAATTTAATAATTCCAGATTCAAAAATACCAAATTTTAATCATTAATCAAATATAAATTTAATTCTCAATTATTCAACATGAAAAGATTCTGATATCACTTGTTAGAATAATTAAATTCTTTATGGTGAAATCCATCATCTAAAACCCAAGAACATTTATGTTGTATCATCAAGAATCAATAATTAAATTTGCGGAAGCGTACCCGAATCCATAACGCTGAATAATTTTTTAGAGTTGTGTAATTGGTCTTCCAAATCAACATGTATATCCTAGAGAGTCTTTTAGTTTCTTTGTACACTCTTTTTAATGATGAGATATCAGAGAGAATAGAATAGATTTTATATATGTGTGACTTGGGGACCATAACCACTTATACAGACAATCTTTTCTGTTGTCACTGGGTATTTCTAATTCTGTCCATTATAGAATTAGAATAACATTAGCTTTCTGCACATTAAAAGTCTACACCCTATTAGATACATTAAAGCCTAAATTACCGAAAACCTAATTAGATCACTTTTAATTGGGTTTAACCTTATATGACAATCTGCAACACAACTATTCACACATAAATCCAAAGTTAGATTAAGGATCCAACAATATTGGATAAAATATCTAATATGTTTTACAATAATTTGATATGTAGCTGTTACCAGAAATATATAATTATGCATGAGGTATAAGATTTGGATGATTAATATATGTCATCTTTTACAAAATAATTAAAGCTTAGACATAAAATTATTGAATCTAAGTTTTTTCTGGTGGAATCAAACCTATGGTAAATATTTAATTTCATTATTGTGTTACTTAATTTATTGGTGTAAAAAATAAATACCATGCATATATCTTGAGATTAGCCATAGAATCTTAAGGTATTTTGATAAAAGATATAACGCATAAAGATATAAAATGACATTATTATTAGTATGGATTATAATTTTGATTTTTCCGCTATATAAACGTAATCTATATTTTTACACTTAAAGTTCAATTGTGTTAGAGGGAACATTGACATCAACTTCTAACCTAAATATTATTGTATCTTGAAAGTAGCCATAGCATTTCAAGATATGATGATATATATTTGATGAAGTATCATATAAAGATGGCATTAAGTGTTTGCAATTATTCATTAAATAGTTATTTGGCCCCATAGGGAGATAATTATTTTAATGATCTAATTGGAATAAGATGCTGAATTGGGCATCAATCTATGAGAATTTTCCTTGATCCATATGTATGAAATCTTCTAATGTTATGTCCATATTTGCTAGTCTTATTATTAAGATGTAGTAAATTCAATGCATTTTGCAACCTCTACCCATAAGAAGGTTTGAATTTGCTGTTAAATTAATATTGGTTAATTTAAAATTTAAGTTTTTGATTACACAGCATAAAATGAATATGTTTTTCCTTAATTGATTGCATGATCTTGACATATAGCATTTCATGTAGATAAATAATTTGGTCTTGCAAAATCAAGTACTCCAAATGAACAAGATGCATTTAAGCAATAGGAAAATTATATCTATTAAGCTTAAATATCATGTAGGGAAAAAAGTAGGAATGGTAATTCATTTACTCAAGGGATGAAAATTTTATAAAAATCTTGGAAAATTTTTTATTACTTCTCATAATGTATTGGCCATCACCCTAATTTCATTTGCAAATTATAAAGATGGACTAAATATAAGTCTCTCATTTATGATTTATAATATTTAAAATGTCAATCTCATTTGGTTTATAGAGAACATTATTAATCAAAATATAAATCTTAAAATTAGTGGGAGCTATGAAGTTTTAGTTTCATATATAGATGATAATTTTGGAATAAAGTTAAGGTTGTTATGGATAAAGTGAATGACTTTATTCATTATGTTTGTTACATGCTATAAAAAAAATATGCCAGCATTTTGGTTAAAAAATTTATCAATAGTTTGAAAATTATAGTCGATATGAAGACCATTGATTACTGAAATAGCCAAAAATAAATTTATCGAAATAAACTTAATTTATAAGAGGTCACGTTAATAATTATGAGATAACTATTGACTATATATAGAGATAAAGCTCATGATAAAAGATCTTATTGTTAACATGTTATGAAAGATTATGATTTCACATTCATAAACAAAATGAATTTTTTTTATAATTGGCTAAATCTTTGACAAACGACTTCCAGCCTAAGAAAACTAGTAGACCAAATACAATAAGAAAACTAGAATCAAACGACTTCTTGTTTAAGCTAACCTATAAACTGTTTACAAGAGATGTACTTACTAGAATTAAACGGCTTCTTACTTAAGGTAACCTAGAAACTGGATATAAGAAGAAAGCTCTCTAGACCTAAATGGTTCTAGCATAAGACAAACGACAAATCGATTATTCAAAACATGTTATCTGGACCTGAACGGTAGACCGGATATTTATAAAGTGGAAACCGAATATTTAAAAAGTCAAGTTGCTGCTCTAATGATAACATTAAATGACAAGATAATTACTGCAAACTAGAAACAGGTTATAAACCAAAATTCAATAAAGGCTAGTTTTCAACTCCAACTATAAAAAACCTCAATCAAATTCAAATGTGTCTTAGATAATTACAGTTATCATTGAGCATTTCTCTGCAATATGAGCCTAAACTTGGTGATTTATTTCATTCGCTTATTCACACAATTAAGCTTTCATTTGTATTCAAATAGATTTTATGAAGGAAATCATTTTGCAAACCTTATTGTAAAAACAGGATTGAATAATTGTAAGTATTGTGATTCACTTAGGTTAAGAGATTGAGGATAATCTCTTGTTATAAAGGTGAATTGACACCTTAGAAGTCAATTGTAAACTTTGTTGAATCCTTGGAGGTGTGCTTAGTGAAATCCTTAAGTCCGGTGAGCTTGGAGACGTGGACGTAGGCTCAGTTGGCCGAATCACATAAAAATCGCGTGTTTGCATTTATCCATCTCTTACTCTTTAACTTTATAAACTTTAGCTTTGGCATTTAAAATTTGGTAGATTTGATTGAAGTGCATTTAGTTTTAATTAGCAATTTTTTTAGAGACTCAATTCACCCCCTCTTGGGTTACTTAGTTAGTATTTCACTAGTTAATAAAGTTTTGCTAGCTAAAGTTTATAATGGTCGTTTAGATTGTAAGGTCTGAGTTATGTTATTTGTGCACATAGAGAACTTTGAAAAGTCCATTGAGGCTATCTAAGTTGACCCTAAATGATTTATGGAATTTCATTCATAAAGTAATTATATTTAGGAATGTTTCATACTAGTAATACATGGAAGGAAATGTTTCTTCTTTTTAGAGGCACAGTCGCCATGATTCGTGTATTGGAATTTTATATTAAGTTTATAAAATTTTACTTGGATATGGGTAATTAATAGTTCAATAACCATATTAAGTTATGAGTTTATTCTTCATTTATCATGTAGACCGAAGAGAGAATATAAGAATTTTCATTATATGGTCTACATGATAAGTCACTTGTTTGAGTAAATGAATAGATAAACTCATATTAACAACCCATTAACTTGTTTTAGGGATAGTGGAAAAGTTTATTAATCATTTTTGTAATGGAAGTGATAAAGATTATTAATATTATTAATTTCACTCCTTTATGGAAGGAAAGTGTTAATTCTTTTAAGTTACGAAATTACTATTATAAAAAGGATCCATAGCCTAGCCAAATTAATGCTTGCTAAGAACTTGTTTTCCATCACAAAAGAAAAGCTATAAAGTGGAATAGTCTAGAAGGCACATATATAAAATTTAGTGAATATAGAGAACACTTGAAGCTTGAACAACTATGATTGGAGGTATATTTCTATTCTTAATTTAATTATTTACATTATGATAACATGAATTGTAAGCCTTGTCTCAATGTCCCAGTGGAGATATGCATATGGTTGAGCTTCAAGAAATACAATTATGATTTATAGAAAATGCAATTAGGATTTAATAGGAAAGATTAAGAATCAATTTCCATGATAGAGTGCAAAGGAGAATTTAATTTGCAGGATGTTATGGTAGAGAGAGAGAGTATACATCTATAAAGAAAGGAAAAAAAATGAAGGATCATTTTGACATTTGAAAATTTGAAAATAAATATATTTTTGTACTAGGTGTAGAGAGGGGGATTTAATGGGTTCAAGTAGCTCCTACCCCTTATAATTTTATAAAATTTTATATTACCAACATATCCACAAAGTCATTTATCATTAAGGACATTTTAATATAAATAAATAAATAATTACTTTAGACACTATCATATTGCACAAGTGAAAAATAAAATATACTAATTGTGATTTTTATTCTCAATTTCAAACGCATTACATCACACAAAATATTTAGATTTAACTCCATAAAACTAAATCATTTCGCCACTTTTATGATGTGGAAACCATAATATCAAATTTTTCTTTCAAATCTCAATCTAATTCTGCTATTTAATTTTCATAGTAGAGGGACGTATATCCTATAAATTACCAAACCCAATAATGATTGATATCTGTTTGGTAAAGGCCTGAAAATCATCTCGTCATGACTATGAAAAATTATATTCTGTTACTTTAATTTGCTTATTTTTTCTTTTGATTTAAAAAAAAAAGAAAAGAATTACTTATTAATTTGTTCTTCAAGATTTGATATACATAATGTGCTAGTACAAACAAGAATTATTGGACAATGGGGAGAACTCATTTTTGGAACAATAGTTAAACAAATATTAAAAGCATATAAAGAAATTATTGTTCTTGGGTGGCTTGGAGCCAAGAATGAATGAAGAAACAGAGAGAGCCTTAAGGGTAAGTTTAGAATTTTAAGAGTGTGAAAGAATAAAAGTTAGTTTTTTTGATTTAATGAATGAGTGCCTTGTAACTGTTGCGACATACCTGGCGGCCCTATTTTTATAATATGTATTTATACCGTTAAATAGAAAGGAAGCAATATATATATATATATATATGTGTGTATGTATGTATGTGTATATATATATATATGTATGTATGTATGTATGTATATAACAACTTTTGAATACTACATTAATTGGAGAAATCTCTCAAACAAGAATGGAAGCCAAATAACAAGTGACGTTGTAAAAAAATTTGAATAACTCCCAAGAAAATAATCTCAGCTGGCCGGTGAGATTTCAGTTATCACCATCTATACTTTCAAATTGGTTGTACAAAGTTTAAAACTCACGTGCGTAAATGTGTCAGGGATGAAATAAAAGCCCGGTTGAAAATTTATAATGAAAATTTAATTTTACCGTTGCTCAAAGCCTTTATTTATTACAAAGAAAATATTATTCGTCTCCTAATAATTGATTATAAAATAGTTAAATTGATTGAGATGGTAATTAGCTTCTTCATAAATATTTTCGAAGCCATCCTAACAGCGAACGTGCATCCAAAAATAGTCCGAAAACAATGAACAATTAAAAAAAAAAAGTTAAAATGACGACTGTGTAGGAAAGAATTAAATTTGATTATGATTTAAAAAAAAAACAGAAAAAACAAGGTTAATTGTAATTACCTGTATATATATATATGTAATATCCATAACAGTTAAATAGGAGGCAAAAGTTGTATTGCTATGCCCTTAAGATATACTAATTGTTGATGCCCAGAAATGACATCAACAACTGAATTTATTTTCTATAATAGCACAAACTTGAACTCAAACGACAATCTAAACGCAACTCTCTACACCTACCAAACACAATAAGTTACTCCAATGGGTTTAGCGTGGATCATCTGATTCGTAAATAAGATATTTGATATATAAGGAAAGGAAAATGAATTGGAGAAATTGAAAACAATTTGGAATTGAAGGGATTTTGTGGTGGTGTTGTTGAAGATCAGTGGTTAATGGTTGATAACTTGTAGAGTTTTCAACTGAATTTGCTAACCCACACCTCTAATACACCCACCAGCTTAAATAGGCTCCTAGTCATGGGTGGTTACTTCCTTAATTTCAACACACTCCATTAGTAGTTGCAGGTAGTTGTTTATCAGTTGAGGGTGGTCTAAAAGATTGCGGTATATAACTTCCTTAAACAATAGGTTACGTTTATCCTAATAAATAAATCTACATGTCAAGCTAGTATATTTTCAAGTTGGACAAACAAATTTTTTGGTCAAACTATTTCATTACTAGATCGGACAAGTGAATTCTCAGGTTGTTCATATAGACTTCAGGTGCTTATAAAAATCAGATAACTCAAGTACACTTGAAGTAGTACTAAAAAACAAGATCTCTCATATAGGCTTTAGGTTGTACTTATAAACCAGACCATTTGTGTAGACTTCAGATAATCAGGTCACCCACATAAGTTTCAGGTTGTACTTATAAATTTAGCCTAATAATACTAAGTTCCAAGGGCGCTTAAGTCAATTGTATTCCATAATGCCATTAGAAAAGTCTAACCTAAATATCTTTTTATATCGAGAAACTATTAACAATGTTATAAACTAAAAGTCAAAAATTAGAAAATTTTTCCTAAACCCAACTTTAGTCCTGTAGTTTTCAATATTAAGAAGGTATGATCGGTGTTGGAAATTTGAACAGTAGACAGTATACGATCTTGAGCTATGCAAAGATAACGTTGAGTTGAATTAAGATAACGATAGTAGAATAATGAAATGAAGCAATAACATGCAAGTCAAGTTTTGTACTCATAAAGCCAATCAACATGCTTAAATTAATTAAAATAATAAGTAGAAAGGTAGAGCACTAACAAAATAGTGAAAATGGGAGGTATTGTGCATGCGAGGCTTGGCTTGTGAAAGAGAAAAAAAAAAATTAAAATAACTTGGTTGCAACCCGTCCAAATATTATTTAGTGGCTATGATCTATTCACTTGCTCTTTTATTTTTTTTCTTATTTTTAATTTGCCTTCTCATGCCTTTCGGCTGTCTCTGGCAAAAAAAAACCCGAGAATGTTTGGTTGTTTTGGCATGCGCTTCATCTTCGTCACAAATGAGCTTTTCATCCTCATACCATTCGGCTTGGACATCTGGTGAGCTCTTTTTTTTTTTTTTTTCAATTATTCGTAGAATCATTTTTTTTTTGCCATAGTCGTACTTGTTGTTTTTTGTAGTTTCATTTTTTGTCAATTTTTTTCCATAATCGTACCCTCTTGTTTTTTTTTTTTTTAGCTGTAACTTTTTTCTTTCTTCTCTTTTTGTGCTGTATCTCATCATTTTCCCTATTGTTGCCAGATCGTCGGCTAAAGAAGTAGAATTCTGGAGTAGCTGCTGCTGCTTTTTATTTTGTACATCGCACGAACTAATGAATTATTGTGTTATCTTGAAGGTTGCTTTGTCTTGTTTTGTATGGGCTTTCTCGATTAGGTTCCAGTGGAGGTTAGGTTTGGTAATTATTCGTTGTCCGTGTTGTTGATGCGGTTTTCTGCGTGCCTCGAATAGTGTAAAAACTCCTGTTCGCAGGATGCTCGAATAGGAATGCTTGCCAACCTCAATTCTCCTTTATTCACCGGAACAACGATCTCCTCGGCCCTATACTCACAAAAAACAAGATCAGGGGTCGCCGGGTGTTTTTCCGGCGAAAATCCTCTGACGCTCAAGTCAGTAATCGGGTTATCCTTTTTGTATCCCTCTTTTTCGAGAGACCAGAGGAAAATAAAAAATGATCAAAATGGCCGTAGCTCAAAAATGACAAAACCGTGAGAAAGAAGAAGAATCTGAAAATTCTGGAACCCCTGCAACTTGCACGCCAGTTTCCTTTTATTCTTCAGTTTTCCCGCCCTTTTTCTCTGAGGTCATCCGCTCCCGCGTTAATGGTATCTGGGCCCCTCTGACAACCGAGATTACTGCGCCATATCCTAGGAATGCTGGATGCCAGGTGGGCATGGGTTCCCATGGCCTGATTATGGTGTCGGGCATGTGCGCACGAAATGATGACACTGTGGGAGAGTGTGTTGGCCATCGGTAACAGTCACGACACCATACCGCGTGGGGTATTGATCAAGCATCGATCGTCGCTGGAGAGACGGGTCAGGCTGTCTCGAACCGACTGTACTTGAATCTTGCATCAACTTCGTGCCATCGCTGATCGGGATGGGTCATACTTGGGGGTTTGAAGACTTTGAGCAGAAGAAGGAGCTCAGGGCTCGACCAGTCTTGAGGTCCTCGACCCTGACCAGCTTTGACGCTTAGTAAGGCCGTCTTTGTACCAGCGGTCAAGTATTCCGCTCGAGATGGCCTGACCTCGAGGTCTTTTACTCGAGCTGGATTGGCCTCGAGGAAACCTGCTCGATATTACCCAAACACGTGTTGTAATTCTCAAAAAACAGATAGAGGCTTGTTACCCTGGTTTAGTGATGTTGAATCTGGTATGAATGGTAATAGCTAAATCTGAGAAAGCAGTGAAGTAGAATTAAGTTATATACTGTAGAGAATGAGTTCGGGAAAATAATAAGTGAAAGCGTAATTAGGATAGATTATGAGCCCAGAAAGTCAAGTACTACTCTTCTACTTTTTTTAACTTTGGCATAAAATAAAATTATCCTTTATGAACTACACATATTCGTTACATAGATACAAGTGTGTGAATTCCTTAGAATTAGTCTCGGTTTTATTCTTCTCGGCCGACAGAGCATATATACCACTTAAAATCCTCTAACTATTTCAGTCAAGCAGTCGAGGACCCAAACTCATCCTCACCAACGTCCGAGCTAAATAAAGTTGAATTAGCAATCTAAAACCAAGTTTAAACATCTTCATGTATAAGACAGTTTCTCAATCACCCAATTTACTAGTCATCTCATCTTTCCTTATCAACCTAAGTGCAATATCATCATAAATCTAGTACTCTTCTCCCAATTCCTCAACTTTTTTTTCTTTGGTATCAAAATTCTAATTCATTCACGTTATATTCCTCATATTCATCTCTCTCATTTTCAAGCTATATACCATTGGATTCATCACTACCCTGCCCGTGTACATCATTTATCTTAATTACACTTTCATTTATTGTTTTCCCAGACTCATTCTCTGCAACACTTCACTGTATCCTCATATTGTTGGAAAAAATATACTCTTTAAAGCATATTTATATATTTATTGTAATAAATATATTTCTGATTAATAAAATAAATAAGGTATTTTATTCATATATCTTTATTGTATTAATATTTTGAGTAAAGTCCATTTAATCATATTATATGTATTTATGCAATCACTCTGTGGATTCACAGAAGACATAAATACAAGTTATCTTATGATTAAATAAATTAAGTTTGTAATTGATAAATAAAGTTGGGCACTTTATTTAAATATAGACTGTAATAAATTCATTGAGTGATTTATCTTAATCATGTATGAATTTATTAATGTAGTATGACTACATTAAACTATACCACATATTAGATTTAACCAATCTAGTAACAACTGTCAGACTTATTAAATCTCATATGCATTGATTTACTGTAATCTTAATTTTGAGTTAGTTATAATTTCATGATTGTAGTTGTTATTTCATTTGAGTTACCAATGAGCACGACATATACACATAATTAAGATTTCCCGGTATCTTGGTGGGAGCAATTACAAGTATTGAAATTATAGATTAACAATACATGATTTGTACGACACATCTCTTGATGGGTTTTCAGTACTTGATCATAGAATTCTCTGGTCAGAGTGCGTCAACATATATAAGTATGTTGAAAATGATCATTAAAGAAAACCAGTAAGGATCAAGGAACAAGATGTAATTAAATTGATTGGACAGTTGAGATATCAATTTAAATTAACGATGTGGTACAAAAGATTGTACAGTAAAGAAATCAATGTGGCTTGGGCGAATTATTATTCAAGAATACTATTATCCAATCGTATAGTGGAGTAGAATTGGAATTAAATAATTATATTTATTTAATTACAAATTTAATTATTGTAGCCACTATCGTATGTTCTCAAATGATCCCTGGGTTAGCTCATTTAATTGACAACACCATCACTGGACCCAAAAGTAAGAAAACTGACATATTAGGTGAAAATCATAATTATAATATTTGTTAAGGCCTAGTATGTTATATTCAAGTGTAAAATGGGGCTTGTAATATTTTACAAGGTGGTCCCTTAGTTAGTTACACATTCTCTCCACTTTTACGTAAATGAAAAGATAGTATTTAATTTAAATATTTAAATTAAAAGAGGAATCCTATTTTTAGATTAAAAATAGGAGTTCTAATCTTAATATATTAGGATTTTTTCATAAGATATTATAAAATGGGTATTTTTCTCTTAAAACATGAGAGAATAGAATTTCAGGATTTTTGAGAAAAATACAGAAGACATCTACGAGACGCCAATTGCAATTGGGAGTGGTGAAACAGACGCCCACACGTCCAGTGTTGATCGATCTTAAGTCATAGCCTGGAAAATCGTTTAGAGACGGATCTACAACTCTCAATTGTTTGTCTTCTCATATCATCAAAGGTACGAATTTGTAGATTACTTAATTCTTATATGTTGTATGAGATCGGTCCTAGAAGGTTTTAATTGAAAATTTAAAAAACCTGATTTTATCCCTTCACAGATTTGTCTATTATTATTTATTCCAAATTCAACATCATTGAACTAATCTAATAAGCCTCTGTCAACATCACTAAAAAAACACCAACTATAAATAAATGATGGTTTTATGAATTTTTAATTAAATGACAAAAAATAAAGAAAGTAGTTTTACAAAATTAATAATTTAATAGAAACTCTAATTAAACGAGAACGAAATAATAATAATGAAAAATTTGGTCAAAGGATCATTTGCCACCACCAAACATGCATATAATATATATAAATTCTATCATCAATTTCCATTGAAACTATTAACCATAGACAACAATAAGCCTTATTAATATTCATCTTTTATCAATACGTCATTAGGCGAAACAAGCTCTTCACCTAATCTCTAACCATTAAATAATTTAAAACAAGATCTTAAAATTTAAGATAATGGAAGCATTAAGTAGAGAAAGATATTAGGTTGATCTAAGTAATAAAGACACAAGCTCGAATTATTTAACTTAGATTATGTTCTCCAATTGGAATCAATATGAAATCATTGATTCCAATTTGTTACTAATGACTAAAATATCAAGACAATTACGGATCAAGTATTTTAATCTAGCAATAGAATTTATTCAAGTCCTATCTAGTTAGCCACTCAAATAAGTCAATAATAAAATCATAGACATTAATTATCAAAGAACATAAACAATTCAATTAAATAAATTGAATGATAAAAATCAAATATTAATTATATATCATGTCTAGGGTTTTGAATTCACCTTCAACCAAATAGAAAAGCTAGTATAACATAATTGAATTGAGAATAAAAGAATTGATAAAACCAGTCATAGAAATTAATGTTCGATTTATTCCTTACATATTGTAGATGGACATAAATCATTCTCATTATTTTTATATTTTACGAGATTAATACGTAACTAATGCTAAATATTAAGGAGCAATTTTAACAGACTCATTTATTAAGTGATAAAATATTATGTTAATGAATCTGATTTTGTTATATCTTATATAGTAGTATATTATGGATAAGTATAATATTTAATTATGTTATTATAGTTCATAATAGAATAGACAATTTTGTACTAATACATGAAGGGTCTCTATACTCAACCGCAGTATTTAAGTGACTTTAACCTATTGGGAGTTTACTGTTCATAGATCTAGGGCATAAGCACAATGCACCTCTCTCCTTCTCATTCTCTTCCGATTCTTTTGTGTATGTGCAGTGTTGTAAAGCCCAAAACTTGAGCAAAGCAAAGGCAGCAAGTTGTAGGACTCGAATCCAGTTCATAGCAACTTATACAAGCTCCACAACAACTTCCTCAAGCTTGGATTCAAGGTAAATTTTGAATTTTATATAATACATGTGTTTGGATAGATTTGCAAGATTAAAGGCATAAAATGCAAATTTATTTCAGCAGTTTGTATCAAGGCACCATGGTTGCATTTCTGTTCAAACCATGAGTGATTCAAGCTTCAAAGCTTCCATACCCATTTTTGAGTTTCATGATTTTGCCTATATTTAAGCTAATGGTTGTTAGACAATAATGCGTGAGTAATGTTTATGGAGTAAAAATATAATTTTTTTTAATAAATTTTAGTGGCTTAAATCAAATTGTTTGGGCAAATTTTACTATAGCGTCATTGTAGTGTCATTGTAGCTA
Source organism: Murraya koenigii (assembly GCA_025617385.1). Lineage (NCBI taxonomy): Eukaryota > Viridiplantae > Streptophyta > Magnoliopsida > Sapindales > Rutaceae > Murraya > Murraya koenigii. The sequence continues at coordinate 17,695,974 of CM046811.1, forward strand.
TTGTAGCTTTGAGAAAGTAGGTGAAGTGTAGTGAAATTATCATTTCAAATCATAAATTTTCTAGAATTTTGTTATAGCTCACATATTTTTAAACTATTCAATTAAGTTCTTTACCAAAAGTCAATAAGGAAGTATATTAGTCTAAACTTTTATATAATTACTTTATGGTCCATAAATTGTTATTTGGTCCTTAAACTTTTGTGAATTATTGTTATGACCCAAATGTTTTTAAATAGTTTTAAGCCCTTCAACTTTTGATATATTATAATACAAACTAGAAACTTATTTTATTTTATTTACATTATGGGCCAAAAGTTTTTATAATAAAAATAGTGACCATTAAAGTCTTCATTTTAGTCCAAAATTTTCACAATTTTTTATGATTTTTCATAATTTTAATTATAGAATAATCTATCAATGCTGGATGTTATGGGGTATGTTATTCACATATTTTGTTGAGGCATATATATATTTTATTTGATTTAATATGTTGGCAAAAATTTTAATTATGATATATAAAGTTTATTTAGTCTCAATTTTTGGTTAATGTATGAAATTATATGCATGACAAAATTTCAATTTAGAGTGGTTGTGTATCTACCTATCATAGGACCAATCATGATAAATTATTTTATATTTTGCAATTAATTACTATTTATAATTGTTGATCATGGATTGTAGGATGAATTATCATTTATATTACCAAAATTTATACGAGTGATGATATTGTCCTATCAGTTAATTATTATTTGATAGGATGCTTGGGAAGGTAAAGATATTTGTTGGGTATATTCTACTGAGTGACTTAATTACTCTGTCGATAATAGGTCAATATTGAAATTATATTTAACTTATTTGCTTTATTTTTAGGATATAGCACTCCTATATTGTTAAAAGATATCTAACATATTATGTTGTTAATGGAGAAATATAGAATAAAGAATTATTGTTTATAGCATGATTTTAGTTTCATATGCTTAATAATATTTATTGTTGATTCTTCAACTTTAGATATTTTTATTTTCTCCAAGTTGTCTTTATCAAAACTTTAACTGGGACAAATTATGAGGACTGACGTGAATCCGTTATGTTCTATTTGTTTACATTGAATAAAGACTTGATATTGAGGGTGGATGAACCATCTAAGCCCACAGATAAGAGCACTGCTGCTGAAAGGGCAGAGTGAATGGCTTGGGATGAATCTAATAGACACTATCTGGATAAAATAAAATATACCATTGATAGAACAATTAAAAATAATATTCATGCATGTGACAAGGTTAAAGATTATTTAGCAGCCATAGGAAGAACTTTAAAAAATGTAGACAAGGCTGAAAAAAGTAATTATATGAGCTTACTTAGACCCAGTATGATAGTGTTTTTAAGGTGAGATAACACATTCTCAAGAAGACCAGTTACCTAAGAAGTTTAAAGATATGGATATCAATTTTCCTGATGACTACTTAGTCTACCAAGTTCTTAAATCCCTTCCACCATAATTTCGCAATCTAAGGAGTCAATACAATACTCAGACTAATACTTAGAATATTAATAAGTTAACAACTTATGTGGTTCAAGAAAAAGAATCATTGAAGAAAAGAAAATCTTACACTGCCATGATGGCCACTACTCAAGAGAGTGGGAGTGTGAAGAAATATTCTTTAAAGGGTAATAATAATTTTTTAAAAAAGAAGTTTGCAAAGAAAACTTTATATGGCAATTCTTCTACTATTTTTGGTTCCACTTCTTAAAGCTTTAAGGAAAAGTGTCATTTCCATATGAAACCTAGCACAAAAAAGTTGTATGCAGGGGATTTAAAGCATGGCTGCAAAAAAAAGGTATTCATGTAGCATTTATGGGCTTTGAATCCAATTTTATTGATATTCTTTCTAATACTTAATGATTGGATACTAGTGCAACTATTAATATAACAAAATTCTTATCGGAATATAGAAGCAGAAGGAAGCCCAATTGAAGAGGAGAGTTGATTGAATATATGAGCAATAGAGTAAAAGCCATAGTTGAAAGCATAGGAGTTGTCAAACTACACCTAGCAACAGGTTATTTTTCAGATTTATTAGATACAACTTATATTCATTTTATTAGGAGAAACTTTATATTTGTATCTATTTTAGATAGATGTGGTTATACTTTTCATTTTGGTGACAGAAAAGTTTACTAATTTTACAATTCAAAGCTAGTTGGTTATGACACTCTATATGATGGCCTATATATAATTGATTTATTTCTTTATGCTACTGATCATCATCCAATGCTCATATTATGAATGTTGTTGACTCTAATGTAAAGGTTAATAAGAAATCTTCTATGTTGTAGCATAAATGATTAAGTCATATTTCTAAACAGAGGATGGAAAAGCTCATTAAAGATGGTATTCTCCATAATCTAGATTTCTTTGGCTTTTATACTTGTGTTTATTGTGTCAATGGCAAACTTACTGCCAAAATAAATAAATAAAGAAAAAAAAAGAGAACTAAAAAAAGTGAGTAGGTTTTAGAGTTAATACATACAAACATATGTGGGTCATTTACTCTTGCTGCTATAGGAGGTTATAAGTATTTCATCACGTTCATCAATGACATTTCTCATTATGGTTATATTGAACTTCTTACTAAAAGTCTAAATCTTGTCTATCTTTCAAGCTTGTAAGGTTAATGTTGAGCTCCAAAAGGGCAAAAGGATTAAAGCAGTAAGATCATGTAGAGGTGGTGAATACTATAGGTAATATGATGAAACTAAGAGTAATTTTGGACCTTTTGCTAGATTTCTTTAGAAATGTGAAATAGCTGCTCAGTATACAATGTCTAGGTCTTGAATAAAATAGAATTGCAAAAAAAAAAAAAAAATCATACCCTTTTTGACATGATACAGTGTATGTTAAGCAACTCTACCTTACCAAATTTTTTGTGGGACGATGTTTTGAGAATTTTAACTTACATTTTGAATTAGGTACCTAGCAAGTCAGTGCCCAAAACTTTTTATGAATATGGTCAAGGAAGAAACTAAGTCTTCGTCACTTTCATGTCTAGGGATGCAAAGCAGAAGTGAAACCTTATGATCCGCAATCAAGGAAAATTGATCTGAAAATAGATTTTAATGTCCTACACTAATAGAATCATTGAGTCTGATCGTGCCATTTATTTTGACGATGATCAAAATAGTAGAAGTATTGAGCCTCACAATCTTATATTAAAAGAAGAACTTGTAGTTTTATCTGTCTCATTTTATCCAGCTTATGCAATGAGATTACTAAATATTGATATTCATTCTCTTAATTGTGAGCCTCATCATGTTTTGGAGCCTATTGCTATGGAGGATGATGCTACTGATGTGTAATTGAGGAGATCCGAGAAGATTAAGAGACTTGTAATTTTTTATGATTATATGGTTCACTTGGAGGAATATAATATTGATGGTGATTTATCATCTAACCCTATCACCTTCCCAAATGATCAGTTGTCTAAAATCCTCATATTTGACACATGCCATGTAGGATGAGATTGTATCCATGTACCATAATGGGGTTTGTGATTTAATTGAATTGTTATATGGATACAAGCTAGAATAAAAACAGTCTCATAAGTATGCGTTGTAAGTAGCTTAATATATGCTCAGGTTTTTAAACATCCTAATATTACTTTTGCAGTAGGTGTACTTGAGAGATACTTAAGCAATCTTACTTTTGAACACTGGAAGGTTGCAAAAAAAAAAAATGCTCAGATATTTAAAAACCACTAAAGACTTTGCATTGGCATATCAACAATCTGACTACCTTAACATAGTTGGATATTTCGATGCTGATTTCGCAGGATATTTATAAGATAAGAAATCAATATTTGGTTACATCTTTATGATGGTAGGAGGAGCCATATTAATATTAAATATTTATTTGTAAGAAAGAAAATTACTCTATCTCATGTATCGATAAAGTATATATATCTACAGAACTCATGTTAGTTGATCCACTTATTTAAGCTTTAGCCCCAAAAGTGTTTAGGGATCATGTGACTCATATGAGATTGTTAGAATCATCTTTATATGTTGAGTCAGTAGAAGTTATGGTTTGTATTATAAGTTGTAACTTAAATGAGATTTTGTATTACTTATATTTTGTTATTATACATGCATATTGTTATATGATATTAATATGCCATATATTGTGTACATATTTATTTGGATATGGTATTATGTATATCGTGAGGATATTGTAGTCTGAAATATTTGGTTTACTCTCAATATAGATATCATAAAATTGAAGCATTTTGACTTAGCTTCAGTGTACTTTCTTAAAAGGTTTTAATCTCATTATGGTTATAAGAAAACACAGTATCTTTGAGATATTTTATTTAGTCTTAATATAGATATTATGGACTGAAGTATTTTGGCTTGACTTCAGTGTATTTTCTTGAGACATTTTGTTTCAGTCACATTATGTTCATAAGAAAGTACAGCTTTCTTAAGACATTTTGGAAATAGCCTCATTATTGTGAGAAAGAAGTTCGGTTCTTACGACACTTTGATTTAGCCTCATTATAGTTATAAAGAATCAATAGTTTAGGAAACATTTTGCTTTCGTCTCATTTTGTTAGACTTGTGGACTTTTTGGAAATAAGCATATTGTCATACTATTTATACAATTATACTTGTATACTACTACTTAGTCACGTATTTATAAGTGTCTTGTGTGTGGAGCATCATGTCGATACACATATCACTTGGTACTTGTGATACAATTTGGGCTTAATTGTATTTTAAGTGATTGCTCACATTTGACTTTATGTTATAATTACATATTGATTAATTCGGTTGTTTTTGAAATATTTTATTAAAAAAATTATCATTAGAATGACTTATGCAATCTAAGTAGGAGATTGTTGAATTTATTTATCACATATTGTAGACTGACATAAATCATTCTAATTATTTTTTATGTTTTACTAGATTAATATGTGACTAATGTCAAATATTAAAGAGTAATTTTAACAAACTCATTTATTAAGTAATCAAATATTATGTTATGAGCTGATTTTTTCACACCTTATATAGTAATATATTATGGACAAATACAACATTTAATTATAGCTCATAATGAGATAGATAATTTTGTATTAACACACGAGGGGTCTCTGCACTCAGCTATAATATTTAAGTGACTTCAGCCTATTGGAAGTTTACTATTCACATATCTAAGGCATGAGCACAGTACATCTTTCTTCCTCTCTTTCTCTTCCGATTCTTGTGTCTATGTGTGTAGTGCTGTAAAGCTCAAAACTTGAGCAAAGCGAAGAAAGCAAGTTGTAGGACTCGAATCTAGTTCATAGTAAATTTTCTCTACCCTTTTCTACCCTCAAAAGCACGGCCACCTTACTTTCTTGAATCGATAACCATCTTTCGGCTAATCTAACCTCCTTCGTCCATGGGGACTAACAAGAGGTAGTAAAGGAATATTCACCTATTATTCATCGACTACACCTTTCGACCTGATCTTAGGCCCTGACTCACCTTCTGTGTTCCAATTCATAGCAACTTATACAAGTTCTGTAACAACTTCCTCAAACGTAAATTCATGGTAAATCAAGGAAAATTTTGAATTTTACAATAAAGTGCAAATTTATTTGAGCAATTAATGCAAACGATCGGCTTTGCTCCAATTCCTTCCGACTTCTCTTTTTTCTCTTCTCTTTTCTCTCGATTTTCCTTTTTCTTGGCTTCCACTTTTTGTTCTTCTAATGCTCGTTCAAAAGCCAAAGATTGGCTTTATTTTTTTTTGAAACCACCAAAATGGTGGGGGGTTAAGCCGGACCCTCACCGTAATATAAATCATGCAAGAGGAAACACATACATAAGGAGGGGGACATAAACCAAAAACCTCATCGATAAGTGAAAACATACAAACGATAATATAATAAAACTAGCACCTGATATGTGGAATCGCATGGGCATCCATATGAATAATCTTAGATAAACCTGTGGGCAGATCACGAACCGATAAGAATCGATGGCTGGAACAAGTAGTGCAAGCCCAATTGGCCAAAAAGTCAGCTGCAGACGTAGCTTCACGATACACATGCCGAACCACAACCGAATAAGAGGACACCAAAGATCGAACTCGATGCAAGGGTAAAGCATAATCCCATCAGATAGAACTATCCGCGAGGATCCAAGAAACCACGATGGCCGAGTCGGACTCTACCTCCACAATGAATAACCCATCCGGACCGCCGACTCAAACCCTCACAAATGACCATAAGCTCGCGATAAAGGATTGGATGATGGCCAAGAAAAGAGCCAAACCACGCTAAAATATACCTCTATGATCCGGAGAACACCCTGCAGCGGACAACCCGAGATTACCCTCGAACACCCATCAGCAGACGACTTGACCACACGAGGCGGTCGGCGTCCAAGCGACAACTCGAATAGGTCGTTGGGGTGAAGCAATCACTCGTAGCCCATTCGTGGTCGAGAATCCCTCACGCCCATGAGTCGAGACGGCTTGAAACCAAGAGCGAGCCAGTGAGCCGAATGTCCAGGCACCACTCGAAAAATCACCGCATCCACCAGAAAGGAGTGAGAATCAAACTCGAATCCATTTCGAGCCTTCCACGCATGCCACGGAATGAAGCAAGGTAAAATAACCCGAATATGAGATCGAGAAGAAGCACATCTCGCGGTGGCGAAGCAAAGCATGGGGCGATAGAAAGTCGGTCCGCCACATCCCTAAACAATGATAAAAATACTCCCACACTGGCTAACTCGAGGGCACTCTAGAAATAGGTCTGAGAGGTCTCAAGCGACACCTACGAAGCACCGCGAAACTATCAGAATCCGCAGCGACTCAATGCATCATCGGTGGCTAGAAAACCTCGTAACAACCGCCAAAGAAAGAGCGATAACAGGAGACGGAATATGGAGTCGCCAAATCATAGAGCGAGGCGTCATCTCGTGGCTCGGCGCACCTCACTATCTCCCAAGCCGATCAGTAAATGAAAAATACCATCGATAGCGATGATCCCATCGAGTCTCATCGAGCACGCCGATGAGATATTGGAACCAAAACAATTTGCTCAACTCATCGGCGTGGGTAAGATGGCTGAAGCTTACCACTTATCCCAAACGAGTACTACGCATGATAAGAAGACACCGAATGCAGACGAGCGACACTGACGATTATAAAAATACAAAGGGAGTGATCCGACCAGCAGTCATACCGAAACTACAAGCACCAACACCCACCGATAACGAATATGAGGCTCAATGAACATCTCGGATAGAGCAAAGACGCCTCCATGAGAGGCTGGTAGATGTAAACGAACCATTCGGGATGATCATTGATGCAATATTTAGACTTCGTGTATGAAGCCCATAACGATCGCTGCTCCGAAATCTCCACCAAAGCTTAAGTTCAAAAGCTTCGACAAGATCACGAAATGACCTAAAACCAAGCCGCCTCTTCCCGAGGAAAGCACACCTCCGGCCAATGGCACCAATGAATTCTCCGCCTAGGTCCACAGTCACCCCATAAGAAATGTGTAAACATCCGCTCTAACTGCTGGATAACCCCAACCGGCGGTCGCATAACATGAAATAAGTGCAAAGGCATAGAGGATAAAACATGCCGAATAAACACTATAAATCCAATTTTAAGCTTTATAATGCTTAAGATTGGCTTTATAATGCTTGCCGACTAGAGGATTATAAATCCAATTTTAAGCAATTAATTTGCTTCCCTTTAATTTTCATTCACGATTGCCACGCACTTGCATTTTAGTTCAGGCAAGAGTTATGCATTCTTAATTAAATATGGTCATTTCCTTTTCTTTCTTTCTTTTTTTTTATCCAATTTACTTTTCATAATATATAATGTCATGCATGTGTAATTTTCAATTTAATGCCATATCACAATATTTATTTTCTTAATTAATCACAATATACTCTTTATACCAAGATTTTCATATGAATACATGTATGATCATTAATTAAATCAAATTTTTCTTAATTTGTTTCAATTAAAATTTTTTATCTCTTTTTCTTTCTAAATATTCCGAATAGATTTCTTTTCAATTATTCTGATTTAATTCTCTTTTAATCCCATAATATATCTAAAATAATAAAATATAAAATTAAGGCAAAAATTAATATATTTAAATATAATTTAATAAAATAACGAAATTAAAAATTAACTAAAATAATTAACACCAATAGCAAAAAAAAAAAAAAAAAGATAGGAGGGGTAATACAAATCATAAGAAATTGATTCTAACCGAAGTCTTCCTAAATTTTGTATTTGATATTTTTGAACTGATGCTTACCAGAGTTCTATATGAACAATGGAGAAGAGCGCGGGAGTAATTAACAATAAAATATAAAAATATATATATATATGCACTTATCAACAACACAACGAATCATCACAAAGCCTAACCTCTGTTACAGACTAATCGAGAAAACCCATACAAAACAAGACAGCAACTTCCAAGATACCACAATAATTCATTCAGTCCGAGCCATATACAAAAACAAAAAGCAACAGCAACAACCCCCAGAATCCAGCAAGTTTTTGAATCACAAATGTAAGAGCCACGAGTAATACGAAGCAAAATTTGCATCACAACTCACTGAATATTCGTGAGCCTAGGCAAAGCCCAAGCATTACTTCTTTAGCCGACGATCTGGCAATAACAAGGAAAATGATGAGGTACAGTACAAAATGGAAAAAAGAAGAAGCTAAGACTACAACAAAAAAATAAAACAAAATAAAACAGCGGTTACAACTAAGATTAAAAAAATTTCAAAAAATGAAATTACAACTAAAAAAGGTACGATTATAACTAAACAAAAAAAAAAACTACATCCAAAAAAAAGAATGTCGCCATAACTCCAAGCCGAAAGGTATGAAGATGCAAACCTCACTTGTGATGTAACAGAAAGGTAATCTAGCTCCTCTCAATCATACTTTCATTGCCCTCATCCCAAAAGCAAAGACACCAAGAGATGTAATAGAATATAGGCCAATTACCTTGTGTAATGTTGCATATAGAATCATAGCCAAAACCATAGCTAATAGACTAAAGCAAATTTTGCGTGATATAATATCCCCAAATCAAAGTGCATTCATACCAAATAGACTCGTTACAGACAATATCATCATTGGATATGAATGTTTGCACAATTAGAATGAGCAAGGGAAAGAAAAATGGGTTAGTTGCATTAAAGTTAGACATAAGCAAGGCCTATGATAGAGTGGAATGGAGTTTCTTGGAGCAAATCATGTATCAATTAGGGTTCTCTAAAACCTGGATTGATTTGATTATGAATTGTATTTCTACTTCATCTTTCTCTGTGCTAATTAATGGGGATTGATTAAGCCTAAAAGGGGTTTAAGGCAAGGCTGTCCGTTATCCCCATATTTGTTCTTAATTTGTGCAGAAGCTTTTTCCAATTTGTTGATTCAAGCAGAAAAGAAGAAGCTCATTCAGGGACTCAAGTTCAACAAAGAACTATCCATCAATCATCTCTTATTTGCTGATGTTAGCTTGATTTTCAGTAGAGCTGCAGAAGAAGGTTACAAAAACTTAAAGCAGATTTTTGATTGCTATGCTGCTGCTTCTGGTCAGATCTTCAATTTTGAAAAATCATCGATGTTTTTTAGTGGAAACACCTCAGCTGGACAAATGAATGCAATCAAAGATATTTTTCAGCTAAATGTTGTAACAAAGCATGAAAAATATTTGGGATTGCCCTCCATGGTGGGTAGAAAGAGAACCAGTCTCTTTAAAGAAATCAAGTTGAGAATTTTGAGCAAAATCTCAAGCTGGCAAGGCAAACTTTTTTCAAGTGGAGGGAAGGAGAGCCTAATTAAAGCAGTGGCTCAGGCTGTACCATATGCACTGAGTGTCTTTAGAATCCCCACGACTGTATGCGAAGATATTCAAAGAGCAGTTGCAAGATTTTAGTGGGGCGCAAAGCAGGATAAGAAAAGCATTCATTGGACAAGGTAGGAAAGACTTTGTCAAGCAAAAGGCAGAGGAGGTCTCGGATTTAGAGATCTTACTAGCTTTAATCAAGTCCTGTTAGCTAAACAAAGCTGGAAGATAATCCAATATCCATAGTCTTTGATGACAAGAATTTTACAGGCAAGATATTTCAAGGATGCTAATTTTTTACAAGCCAAATTGGATCTAAGCCATCTTTCATTTGGAGAAGTATACTTTGGGGAAAACAAATCATTCAAAAAGGAATGAGATGGGATCAGGAGAAATGGTTAAAGTCTACAAGAGTCAATGGATACCAAGACCTCAAACTTTCAAGCCCACCTCAGCTGCAACTCTAGATCCTGATTACACAGTAGCAGAATTAATTGATGACAATCAGCAGTAGAAAGAATCATTGATTTATTAGCATTTTAATCATGAAGATGCTGAGAAAATCCTACAAACCCAACTTCTAAACAACCCACAACCAGATCAAATTCTGTGGCATTATGATAAGAAGAGCCAGTACTCGGTTAAGAGTGGTTATCAAATAGCTCTGAAGATTAAACATCCTGAGCTACCAAGCTATTCCAGTAACACCAGTGGACGGTGGAATGTGATATGGTCAATGGAGCTTCCAGAAAAAATCAAGATCTTTATCTCGAAGGCTGCAAAAAAACCTGCTACCAACTGGAGAAAATTTATGGAAAAGGAAAGTGCTGGAGGATCCATCATGCCCAAGATGTAAAATGAAATCTGAGAATATCATCCATGCTGTAATGGAGTGTAAAGCAGCAAGGTAGATATGGAAGTTATCCCCTTTTTTGCAGAAGTGAAATCACTTATTAATCAAGATTTGTTGGGCATGATACGGAGATTGCAAAAAGAAGAATGTAAGAGGAGCTGAAAGTGATGGCTACTTTATGCTGGGCAACAAAGCATCCAAGAAATGCCTTTGTTTTTTTTAAAAAAAAGCAAGATCCTCACATATCAATAGCCAAAGTTGAAGCTATTGTTGAAACACACGCAAGAGTTAGAATAGAAAACAAAAGCAGCAGCAAGAATCATCTCAGATAGAACATTGTGTTGGATTCCTCCTCCACATAACTCTTTCAAAATAAATGTTGATGCAGCTATTAATACAGATAAACGTGAAACAGGGGTTGGAGTGGTGATCAGAGATGGTGAGGGAACAATGATATGTACAGCTGTAAATTGAATGACATTCCATGGAGATGTTGCCCAGGCAGAGGCAACAGCAGTAAATTTTGGCATTCAGATTACTATGGATGCAGGTTTACAACCATTGATTGTAGAAACTGATTGCCAAGAAGTAGTTAATTTTATGTTACACAAGAAGAGCAGCAGAACTGAAATTTTTTGGACTATTGCTGAAATTCAAAACAAAATGAAAATGCTTAACGACAAGGCAAAAAATCGGTAGTTAGGGAAGATACTTGTGTTTAGAAGGGCTCATTCCCTTCACAAATTATGTATGTATTCTCAAATTTTAGTTAATGAAAGTAAATCCTTCTATGAAAAAAAAAAAAGAAAAAAAAAGAGCAAGTTGAATAGATCATAGCCACGGGGACAAGTGCAGCCAAGTTATTTAAATTTCAAATTTTTTTCTTTTTACAAGCCAAAGCCTCACTTGCACAATACCTATTATTTTAATTAATTTAAGCATGTTGATTGACTTTATACGCACAAAACTTGACTTGCATGGTTATTACTTCATTTCATTATTTTATTACCGTTATCTTAGTTCAACTCGACATTATCTTTGCACAGCTCGAGGTCATATATTGTCTATTGTTCAAGTTTCCAACACCAATCAAACCTTTTTAGTATTGAAAACTAAAGGACCGGTGTCAAGTTTCGAGAAGTTTTTCTATTTTTTGACAATTAGTTTCTAACATCAGGTAATAGCTTCCCGATATTAAAAATTGGGAGACTGGTGTTTATATTAGATTTTTCTAATGGCACTGAGGAATATAGCCAACCCGAGTGCACTCGAAATCTATTGTTGTTAGGCCAACTGTATAAATCAACCTGAAGCCTATTTGGGCGACCTGAATACCTAAAAGTCTACGTGAACGCCCCGGTTTATAAGTACAACCTGAAGTCTATGTGAGCGACCCAGTTTATAAGCACAACTTGAAGTCTATGTGGGCAACCTAGTTTATAAGTACAACCTGAAATCTATGCAGGCAACCTAGGAATTTACCAGTCTGATCTAGAAGTGAAATAGTTCAACTTGAAATAAACTTGTCCCGACTTGAAAATGTATGATAGGACTTAGGGCAAAATTAGGACTAATTTTTATTGATAATATCAAAATAAAGAACAATCCTAACCTACAGTTCGAGAGGTAGGTCAATCTCTCTCAAGACTCCTATTACTTCTAATACTTTGATTGAAAACTCCACATAACCCTAAATGACTCTTTAATCTCATATTTATACTAATAAGTAAATAAGCAAATTTACTAAACTGCCCCTGCCAGTAAAAATACTAAATTGCCCCTGCCCTTTGATACTTATGTATAACATAAGTTTTCACAGGTCTAACATTACTTCCCTCACAAAAAGACACCTTATCCTCAAGGTGAAATCTAGGAAACTGTCGTTGAATCAACTCATATGGCTCCCACGTCGCCTCATAATCCGGCAAGTCTTTCTATGTAATTAACACCTCCTTAGCAGTCGGTTGTCCTGTTGCCCCCTGTCGAACTCCCTTCACAGCAGTTGATTCCAACACTACCTCCATGTCCTCGATCGGTCTTGGCGGAAGCAAAGGAAAGGGTTTATGTTCTCTAATAGCTCGTTTTAAGCGAGACACATGAAACACCGGTAAATGACCGATGTTGGTGGCAAGCTGCAATCGGTATGCTACCTCTCCAATCCTTTCGACGATTTCATATGGCCCAAAATCATCGAGGGAGAGCTTCACTTCTCCAGTCGTGCTAGAGACTTACGTCGATATGGTCATAACTTCGAGTAAACCCGCTCCCCACCTCAAACTGTACGTCTCTCCTATAACCATCGGCCTGTTTTTTCATTATATGTTGTGCCTTAGACAAATGCCTCTTCAACTCTTCTAGTATTTGATCTCGCTCCTCTAATCATCGATCTACACCGTGACACGGTGTCGAACTCTGTCCGTAGTACACCAAATGTGGAGGATCACGCCCATATAAGATCCGAAAAGGAGTAGTCTGCGTAGTAGTGTGATAAGAAGTATTGTACCAATATTCTGCTTATGCTAACCACCTCGCCCATTGCTTAGGCGCGTCCGACACGAAACACCGCAAGTAGGTCTCTATACTTCGGTTGACGACCTCGATCCGTCCATCGATCCGTGGGTGGTAGCGGTCTTCTCTTCAAAACCGTACCTGCATCCAAAACCACTCCCTCCAAAAGTGGCTCAAAAAACTTTATCTCGATCAGATTCATTATCGACTCGGAATTCCATGCAAACGTACAATCTCCGCGATAAAAATCATTATAGCGATTACAACGAGTATAGGGGTGTCGTAGGGGTATGAAATGAGCATACTTGCTTAGTCAATCAACCACCACCAAGATCACCGTATACCCATCCGATCGTGGAAGTCCCTCAATAAAATCCATAGTCACCTCTTGGTGCCATTGCCATATATTTGTGATGCTGACACACATCACACCTCGCTACCATCTCCTCAACATCCTTTTTCATTCCCGGCCAATACAATTCTGCTAGCTAAGCGTCGATAAGTTTTAGAGCACTAGAGTGTCCCCAATAGCACTCCAGTGAAATTCTCGTAGCAATTTCGATATATGGGTCGATGTCCTGGGCAGCACAAGGCATCCCTGATATAGAAGTCGATATCCATGCATGGAATAACCCGGATATCCCGTCTCCCCACACAATAATGCAGCCCGAATATTTGCCAACCTCTCATCTGCCTCAATCTCTCATGACACTGCGACCCAATCTATTACCAAGGGCACCGATAAAGCTACCAACTGAGGTTCCTCTCCCCGTCGCGACAAAGTATCTGCCGCCTTATTCTCCAACCCCGATCGATATTGTATCTCAAAATCGTAGCCTAGTAACTTCGACAACCAGCGTTGGTGTTCCTCAGTCACCATCCGTTGTTCCAACAGAAACTTGAGACACCGTTGATCCGTTCGGACGATAAAACGTCGCCCCAAGAGGAATTGTCTCCACTTCTGAATAGCTAGCACAATCGCCATGAGTTCCCGCTCATAAACTGACTTGAGCCGCGCCCTAGCTATTAACACTTGGCTGAAGTAGGCGATCAAGCACTGATTTTGCATGAGAACTGCTCCTAACCCATACCCCGAGGCATCCGTCTCTACGATAAATGGTTGGGTAAAATCCGGTAATGCTAGCACCAGAACACTAGTCATTGCCCTCTTTAGTTCTTCAAAGGATCGTGTCGTGGCTTCACCCCATCGAAAATTTTCCTTATTCAATTTTTCCATCAAAGGCCATGTTATGGTGCTATACCCCTTCACAAACTTCCGGTAGTATCCAGTGAGCCCCAAAAAACCCCTCAACTCCTTTAGTGTCTTAGGTAGAGGCCATTCCAGCATTGCGGCTATCTTAAACTGATCAACTGAAACCCCCTCAGCTGATACCACATGCCCCAAATACTCCACCCTTGTCTGAGCAAACAAACATTTCTTCCGATTGGCATACAATTGATGTTTCTGTAACTCCTTTAACACTAACTCCAAATGACCCACATGATCCTCTAAAGTGCGACTGTAGACCAAGATATCATCAAAGAAAACGAGGACAAACTTTCTCAAATAGGACTGAAATACCTTATTCATCAATGACTGAAAAGTGGTTGGTGCGTTGGTGAGGCCAAATGGCATGACTAGAAATTCGTAATGTCCCTCATGCGTTCGAAATGCAGTTTTAGGTACATCATCTGGTCGCATCTGGATTTGGTGATATCCCGACTTCAAATTTATTTTTGCAAACCTCGTCGCCCCATGCAATTCATCCAACAACTCATCAATCACCGGAATAGGAAACTTATCAAGCACTGTTTCTTTGTTAAGGGCTCGGTAGTCAATACAAAATCTCCAGCTCCCATCTTTTTTCTTCACTAATAAGATCGGGCTCGAAAACGGACTCACGCTCGGTTTTATTATCCCAACCTCCAATATTTCCCTAACTAGCCTCTTAATTTCATCCTTTTGTATCTGAGGATATCGATATGGCCGGACGCTAACAGGAGAAGTCCCTTCCTTTAACACTATCGCATGCTCATGTTCCCGTCGCGGAGGCAGGCCACTAGGCATCTCGAAAACCCTTTCGAATTATTCCAATAGCTGCAGAATCAGTCCCGAAATAACCGTTGATGCCTCTGCCTTTCTCCCTTCTAGGCTATGTAGCTCCATCAAGAATCCCTCACCCACATCCTGAATCGCCTTTACCATGGCTTTAAGTGACACCAAGGTTTTGCATAAACTCGAGTCGCCTCGTAACACTACCACCCGACCATTTACCCGAAACTCTATTGTTAATAGCTTCCAATTCACTTTCATCTCTCCGAACGATTAGTAGCCACCTCATTCCCAAAATTACGTCTCAGTACTTCCTAAGTCCAAGGAGGAAATCCTCCATCACTCGAAGGCCCGATAATGCAAAGATCAGCCCTTACATATTCCTTTACTCTTCTCTACCTTCCCGGTACCCATGACCACCCCAAAACTACCAGTGTCTGTCAAACAGAGTCCCAACCGGTCCACTACTCTGTTAGAAATAAAGTTATAGGTCGCCCCACTGTATATTATCACTACCACATCCTGCTCTCTTATTCTCTCCCTTATCTTCATTGTATGGTTCGGTGTAAATCCCACTACTGAATTAAGTGAGACCTCAACTACATCCAAATGGGGATGTTCTTCCTCTACCTCCTCTTCTTCCTCGGCTTCCTCCCCGCCATCCTCCTCATCACATACAGTTAGAACTTGTAGTGATTTGTCCTTACATCGATGCCCCGGTGAAAATTTCTCATCGCATCGGAAACACAACCCCTTCGCCCTTTTGTCCTACATCTCCGTCTCAGTGAGGCGTTTGAGTGTCACTCCCGATCGTGTTCCACTATTCCGATCCCTTTGGAAATCCCTTTATGACCCCGTCATTTGTGTTTTCTGGCCTCCAGGTGGTGCACTTTGGGATTCACGCTGAAACCCCAGGGTTTGGGTTTAGGTTTAGGTTTTCTATCCAACTGGTGGTACGCTATTTCGGTATGAAAATCCAATTGAATTGCTCCTTTTAACCCGCTCCGCTGTGTTCTTATCCTCAATCAACTGTGCCAACTCCATCGTCTCCCCTAGCTCTCTCGGCCTTAGCAGGCGTAGCGCGGCCCGAATCTCTGGCTTGAGTCCTTTCATAAAATTTCCTTCCAGTACTACCTCTGAGATTCCCTCTAGACGCCCAGATAGCAATTCAAACTTCTCCCTATATTCCATGACTGTTCCTTCCTAGGTCAGGGCAAAAAATTGTTCATGTAAATCCCCCTCTTGAGTGGACCGAAACCTCTCCAACAATCGATCCTTAAATTCACCCCACGACCACTATGGTTGTCGTTGTTCTCGCCATTGGAACCACGCAAAGGCCTTTCCCTCCAAACATAATGCTGCGGCCATCAATTTTTTCCTATCTGCGAGCCTATTGATGGAAAAATAACGTTCTACACTATACACCCACCCATAGGCATCCTCGCCTTAAAAAATGGACATTTTCAGTTTCCTCAACCTAGAATCCGCTCCAAATTGAGTTTGTCCTACCCAATTTCGTGCCATCGGAGGTCTCCAGCCACCCGAATCTACTCCAGTTTCCATAAATCCCGAGAACCCACCCTAAGATTCTCCTTGCCCAGCCCCATATTGGGTTGAATTCCCTTGCCCAACCGCATTCCAAATATATCCGCTCCTCCTTTCGCCGGAAACCCCTCCTCCCTGCTGTTCGCCCCTAAATCCAACCTGCCCATACCCAAAACCGCCTCGCCTAGGCCTAAACCAGCCTATCCAAACCGTGCATCAGCCCCTAACGCAGTCGAGTCGCCAAGCTCAGTGACCCCGACTCCTGCACCGTCGCCAACCACGGGTTCTGTACCGCTGGATCCTCCTTCCGCCGCACCCCCGTGGCCCGTCAACGCTACCGGTGGTGGGTTGAGGTGTTGTTCCGTTAATTTCTGTAGCATAGATTCAAGGGATGAAAATTGTTGTTGAACAGTGTTAAATCGCTCATCAATGGTAGCTTTGAGCGATCCAACCTCCGCTTCTAATTTCTCTTCAAGTGCGTCCACCTTCTTCGCTGCCATTGTCCCAGGATGTTTTGCTCTAATACCACTTTGATAGGACTTAGGGCAAAATTAGAGCTAATTTTTATTGATAGAATCAAAATAAAAAACAATCCTGACCTACAGTTCGAGAGGTAAGTCAATATCTCCCAAGACTCCTATTACTTCTAATACTTTGATAGAAAACTCCACATAACCCTAAATGACTCCTTAATCTCTTATTTATACTAATAAGTAAATAAGTAAATTTACTAAACTGCCCTTGCAATTAAAAATTACTAAATTGCCCCTGCCCTTTGATACTTATGTCTAACATAAGTTTTCACAGGTTTATAAGCACAACTTGAAGTCTATGTGGGCAATCTAGTTTATAAGTACAACCTGAAATCTATGCGGGCAACCTAGGAATTTACCAGTCTGATCTAGAAGTGAAATAGTTCAACCTGAAATACGCTTGTCCCGACTTGAAAATGTACTACCTTGAGATGGAGATTTATTTGTCAAGATAAGTGTGGCCTATTTGCAATTCATATGAAAAACCTACCCCAAGAGGCGAGCACTCAGATGATTCTCCACACCAACGGCATGATCTTCACAAAATCCCCTTCAATACAGCTCGTCTACAAGTTCTCTTCTTCAGTTGAATGATGCAGGACTAGATTGGCACTTCTGTTGTATTATCTCAGCTTGCTACCATCATGCCAAGAACATCGATTATTTAACCGCCCAGCATTTAAAAATAAATAAATTAATTAAATTAAATTAAAATTAACAACTTACGCCACTAAAACCTTAATTAATAGATTTTTGGCTTGATGCATAGCTTTCTCACCTTAGTCGGAAAAAGCTAACACCAAGAAGTGCCTTAACCTTCATCAGCTGTCGATATTCCCAACCCATGAAAATGAA
The DNA here is from genome assembly GCA_025617385.1 of Murraya koenigii. Classification (NCBI taxonomy): domain Eukaryota; kingdom Viridiplantae; phylum Streptophyta; class Magnoliopsida; order Sapindales; family Rutaceae; genus Murraya; species Murraya koenigii. The sequence goes on from CM046811.1 coordinate 17,714,208, forward strand.
ACCTTAATTTTTTGCATAATTGAGATAGGTCATGTTGGTAACCCACTATCATTTGTCTACATTAGATGAAAGCTGTTGGATCTTGTTGCTAGTAATCTAACGGCTAAATCAGTAAAAGACAAAATCAGGGGTAAGTGATCACTTAGGCAAAGTAGATGAACCTTATAAATAAATGCCCAATAAAGATATGAGTGTCATAGATTATAGACTCATTGAAATATAAAATAACATATGACTTTGATGTTAGCCAAATCAAGATTGTTAAATACATCAATTGAACTTTCATGCCTCTGGAAGACAAAAATAAAGTAGAGAAATTTACCATAATTTCAGGGAGGAAAACATAAACCTCTTGTGATTAGAGATTCGTGCTCATAATGTGCAATAATGTGCTAAATGATAATAGGCAACAAGTAACTCAACAATGTAATAAGATTAAAGAAAGAAAAAAGTAGACACACAATATAGAATGATCCTATAAGTTTCTATCTCAAGTACGTAAAATATGGAGCACGGCCCTCCTTTCACAATGATACAACTGTAAAGTGGTGAGTAACAGATAATAAATATAAGAGACAATAATCCTTAAATTAGAGAGATAATGGGACAATGGGAGTTATTAGGAAGGTTAAAGGTTACTTTTGGGGAGATAAAAAGTTTGCTTGATGAATTTTATATTTTCATAACAACTTATTTATTGTTCCTTTTACAAAATAATAGTATGAAAATAAATACCAACTTAGACAATCCTTGTTCAGGAAATAGAATACACCAAAACAAAAATAACCCCAAACACCACCAAACTCATTGTTTAAAACCAGAAAATTAAATTACACTTTTGCATATGCCACTCATAAACAAAAAGTACACAACAATTAAATAAGATGTTACCTTCTTGAGCTCCTCAAGTTTGGCTATGTAAACACCTTTAGCTTCATCCTCACCATCCTCATACGACCAATCTACCATTTTCCTGAAGTTTAGTAAACTGCTCCCCATCTGTGTCAATAACAAAGTCTTGATGTTTATTGCAAAGATGGAGACATCGAAAAAAAATTAACTCAAGCAGAATAAGAATAAAGCTAGACTTTAGTGGAAATATATAGTCAACATTGCATTTACCTTATTTATGTCAAAGACAAGCCTCACTGGCTTTTTTCCAGTACACTCACCATTTTCTTCTTACAACAGTGATACCTACACATCAGATGAGTTTCAGGAGTACTTGGCTTATCACACTTCCTCGATTCTGTCTAAGAGCCCACTTTTTAATTTAAGTGGGCAATAAGAGTTCTTTTTGTAGGAGTTGCTTATGAATTTTGGTTCATGCAAAATAAGTCTCCAAGGTAACTCCTAAGGGCCACACTCTATACATTCCAGCAATACTGATCCCCCATCCAAAACTCCCCGAAATACTGAGAAGTAAATGAATAAATAATGCATGTTTCAAGTTGATAAACCTAGCATGCTTCTTTACGATCCAGGACACTCATAACAACATGAAATTCAATTGGACAGAAAAACTTTAATAATTAACAACAAAAAGAAGAAGAAGAAGAAGGCATTTACATCAAAAAAAGTACTTTTCACGAGGTAGGATTGCGATCTTCATCGACCTTACCAACCGCCTCAAGTATCGAGGAGTACGTGATCCGGTCATATTCAAAACCTTTTGCATTCATCTCTTTCATTAGTCTAGCAGCCTCCTCGAACATACCAGCCCGGCTGAGACAGCCAAGAATAGTATTGTAAGAAACTGCATCTGGCTTTATCTCAGAATTCTGCATCTTTGTGAAAATTTCCATAGCGCGCTTTGGACCTCCTGACTTAGCCAAGCCATTTAGGATAATGTTACGCGAATTAATGTCTGGAACACAGCCATCTTCTTCCATTCTTCTAAGCAAGGAATAAGCATCATTAATCATGCCGGCCCGTACCATTCCTGACATGAGCGCATTATAAGCATAAACATCCGGTTTGCATCTAAGTTTCTTCATCTCATTAAAAAGATCCACAGCATCACTAAGACGGCCACACTTTCCAAAATGTTTGATCATTACAGCATATACCCGAGCGCTTGAACGTCCACAGTATTCCTTCAATTCCTGAAATAACTCATTTGCAGCTTCGTACCTTTTTGCCTTTCCATAACTGTTGATCAGGCTACAATAGGCAGCTGGACATGGAGGAAATCCTTTTTCCTCCATCTCTTCAAGCAGCAAGTGAGCTTTCTCAACTCTGTTTGCTTTGCACAAACCATCAATGACAATTGAATAAGTAAATGAGCTGGGAAGAATACCATTTGCCTTCATCTTCTCAAACCATGCAGATGCCTCTGAGGCTGGAGCTTTGGATTCAAATAAAGCTTTAATTACAGTGTTATAGGTGACCACATTAGGTGTACACTGCAAAGCTTCCATTTTGTTGAAGAGTTTACGAGCATCTTCCAAGCGTCCAGCCCTGCCCAAAATGTTAATCAAATTGTTTATGAGCACAATATCAGGCTTACAGCCTTCTTTCAGCATGTTCATAAATGTACTGTAGGCATCATCAACCCTGCCAGCTCTACCAAGCCCTTTTATCAATTCTGTGTAAGTATAGACAGTTAAGGCACAACCCTTCCCTTTCATCATCTGGACTAGACTTAGAGCTTTCTCAACCTCACCCAATTTGAAATATATACTTACTAAGGTTGTATAAATCTTCGCAGTAGGCTGTAAGCCATTTTCCTTCATCTCATCAAACAACCTAATTGCAGAATCATCACGACCCAATTTCCCAAATGCTGATATAAGGGCACTGTATGTTACCGTGTCTGGAAAACAGTTACTGTCATTACACATCTCATTATAAAGCTCATGAATCTTCTCATAATAACCTTCTTGCATCAACATCAATATCATAGAGTTGTAAGTGTTTGTTGTTGGTTTGCACTTGCGACTCTTGATCTGGTAAAATACGGATAGAGCTTTATTCACCATTTTAGCCTTGCCCAAAATATTCACAATTTCAGCTAAAATGGATGAACCCATAACACATGTACTCCTAACCATATCTTGAATTGTCTTCCACATTTCACCAATCATCCTAGCTTCATCCAAACAACGGATCAATGCCATGTAGGTGGTAGAATTGTGCTCAAAGTTCCTTCTCTTCCCAGCCCACTTGAAAAACTGAGTTTTAACATTGATCTCAACATCTATATTAAGAACTTGATGAATCAACCGGTGATCTACTCTCATCTTTAGCACTTCTAAAGCCTTTTCAGCATCAGGACCCCATTTGAATATTTTCAAAATCCTAATAAATCTTTCATCCAATTTCCTAGCCGATGTGTCCTTCCTTGCAGACTTCTTACTAACAGGGAAGTTTTGCATTTCATCTATTGGACCAGGCAACTGAAACATTTGAACTATCTCATTTTCTGCAAGATTAAATCAAACAGAAGTAATTATAAGAACAAGCGAATAACTGTTTCTTTTGGATTCTTTCTTTTCTCATTTCTAACTAATCACACTGATTGTATAAAACAGTAACATATAAAGGTTTAAAAAGAAAAATTAATAAAATTTTAATCGGGAGAGAGAATTTCATATAAAAATAATCTTTTGTGTAAATAGCCATATCGAGAATGGTTTATAGAGTACACTTTTCTCATATCCTTAAGCTTTTAGCCATATGTTAATCCAGTCTGAAAAAAGGTAAAAAATGAAGTAGTATTTTCTTTGCATTTTTGAGCTTCTACTTGTTTTTGCCATTCACTTTCTTTCGAATTCATTTCCAAGGAAAATTCATACCTACTTTGAAAACAAGAGACAACTATTGCTATATTTAGAATTGAGGTACTGATGCCTTTATTCATAGCTACTATGGAATGCAAACATTAGCCGTCAATTAAAAATAAATAATTAGTTGATAATATTAGCTGCCAATTAAAGGTAAGCTGTTCACCAAACAGTTTAAGCTGCTAATGCTTTCAACATTAAGCAAAGCATAATAATTATCAAAGAAAAATGAAGAAAAATTTGCATTACAATTTAAAGGAAAGTCAGTTGCAATAATAACAATTACCTGTTTGTTTAATCCTCTGACAAAGATAAGACAAAGTTGATATACACCGTTTACTAGCAACCGATCCCAAAACCATTATTTTAGCTCAAATTTTCAAATCAAATCCAACTTCAGCTCCAAGTAGGAAAAAGATACTCCCGTGCTAACTTTAGAGTCAATAAGACTAAATATGTCACTTTATTTATTGCAAAAAAGAAAAACAATTTAAAGCATAGATTCACTCCATCAAGGTTTTCAATAATAAAAAATGATCTAAATTACCAAAAGTTCTGTCAAATAGGTAGAGAAATGAATTTGTAAACCTTGTATGACATGCAAATTTATAAGATATGCCAGAGAAAAGAATTTGTAAACCTTGTATGACATGCCAGTTTATTCTGTAGGCTAATTACGACACGTGACTGCTTTCATCTTTATGGTAATTCATACATGGTGGTTAAATCATGCATGTGCAACAGAGTGCAAAAGAGCTAAGGGGATTTATTGTTGTGAGCTCGATATGGGCCCTTTATATTCAGCCCCTAAAGATTTTGCTGAACCTAACACATTTTTTTAATTACTTTCAAATTAAATTCAACTTGGCTCTGTTCAGGTTACAAATTTGGTTTAATTTGCTCTGGTAGTGTTTTTGGACAAATTCAGTTTGGTTTCATCAGGTTTCAAAAATCAGTTCGGTTTCCTGAATTCCAAAAATATACAATTTTTAATAAAAAAAAAATCAACAAAGCAAAATATGGCAAACAGGCAGAGCACCTCAATTTATATCATCCATTGTTCACATATCCAACTTAAAATGTCAATTGCAAAGCTGCAAGTGTAATCATGAAGAAGAAACGAGAAAGCAGCAACTGTACTTGCAGCCAAGTCATTCTAACTCAACATGGAATTATACTAATCAATCACAATTTAAAAAAAAAAAAAAAAAAGAACAAAACAAAACAACTTAGCGGAAGTTGTCAAAAAATGAAGAGCCAAATAAAAGGCTAATTAGCTTTCAAGCCTACCTTCGGTTTCACTTTTGCAGCGGCGCCAGGATGCGACGACCAGATGACACAGCGGAACAAGCAGCTGGGTTCAGGGCCGAGTGCGGCGGGTTTGGCGTATGGACTTGCGGTTTCTGTGTGTCTTGTTAATTTGTTTCTTCAAATCGATTTTTGGCTCTCGGAGGATGTCCGTTGATGGTTAAGGGCATATTCGTAATCTCTCCTAAAACAGCCAACGTCTTGCACTTTTTTGGAGTGAATGTCAACTTGGGAAATGCCCGTCACTCGTATAAATGAAATCGTATAAAACTAAATTCAAGTTTCTTTTTTTTATTATTATTTTAAACTTCTCTCTTTATTTTCTTTAAAACAAATTTCTCTCATTTCAAGCCTAATTTCTCTTTCATTTTTTGAAATTAATAACATGTATTAATATGATAAAAAATGACCAACAGTGTATCACCATATTGGTACAAATATAAGGTCAAGCTTAAATATAATATATTGGACAATGCATGAGATTCAAGCATAATTAAATTAAGAAAATCTAACTATAAAATAACTAAGAAGTATAAATTTTAAAACCAAAATGAGACTAAATGACTTCAAAAAACATCATAATTGAAGGGAAAATAAACTAGGTTTTTGAATTTTTAAATTAAAACTTTTTAGAACCGATCTCATACAACATATAAGAATTAAGTAATCTAGAAATTCATACCTTGATGTTTTGAGAAGATGAACAATTGAGAGTTGTAGATCCGCCTCCAAACGATCTTCCAGGCTATGACTCAAGTTTGATCAACATCTGGACGATGTGGGCATCTGTTTCACCACTCCCCAAATTAGTAACTCAGCACCTCTTAGATGTCTTATTTATTTTTCTTAAAACCCCTGGGTTCTTCTCTCTATCTCAATTTAAGAGTATAAAGCTCTTTTATAATATCTTATGAAAACCTTAGTATGTTAGGATTAGGATTTCTATTTAAAATAGAATTCCTCTTTAACTATCTCTCCACTTACACTAAAAGTGGAAGGAATGTATAATAACTAGGAGACCACCTTGTAAAATATTACATGCCTCCATTTACACTTTAATATAACATACTAGGCCTTAACAAATATTATAATTATAGTTTTCATCAAATATGCTGGTTTTTCTTTCTTTTAGGTCAGATGATGGTGTTGTCAATTAAATGAAGCTAACTCATGGATTATTTGGGAACATACAATAGTGGCTACTAATAGTTAAATTTGTAATTAAACAAATATAATTATTTAATTCCAATTCTACTTCACTATAAGATTGAACCGACCTCCATAATTGTATGCTCGAATATAATTCGCCCAAGCCACATTGATTTCTTTCTTGCACAATCCTTTGTACCACATCGTTAATTTAAATTGATATCTCAATCTGTCCAATCAATTTAATTACATCTTTTCCTTGATACTTCACTGGTTTTCTCTAATGATCATTTTCAACATACTTATTTATGTTGAGACACTCCGCCGGAGAATTCTATGATTAAGATCGAAAACCCATCAAGAGATGTGTCGTGCAAATTCTATATTGTTAATCTACAATTTCAATACTTGTAATTGCTCCCACCAAGATCACGGGTAATCTAGACTACATGTGTATGTCATGCCCATTGGTAACTCAAATGAAATAACAACAACAATCATGAAATCATAACTAACTCAAGATTAAGATTACGATAGAATCAATGCCTATGAGATTTAATAAGTCCGACGATTATTACTAGGTTAATTAAATCTCATATGTGATCCGATTCAATGTAAACAAACTACATCAATAAATCCATACATGATTAAGACAAATCACTCAATGAATTTATTACGATCTATACCTAAATAAAGTGTCCAACTTTATTTATCAATCATGAACTTAATTTATTTAATCATAAGATAATCTTGTATTTATGTCTTCTGCGAATCCACATGGTGATCGCATAAATACATATAATATGATTAAATGGACTTTGCTCAAAATATTAATGCAATTCAAAATATCTGAATAAATATTTGAAATATTTTATTAATCAGAAAATCAATATGCTTTAAAGAGCACATAATCCCAATAATAATCTCATGAAATATTGGAGAAATTTTGGAGTATTGGCATAATATGCCAATCTCAGCTACCATGAGTAAAAACCACCTTCCAATCGGAACAACAACAATAACAAAACTACTACAATAATAATAAAACACCACAAAAAAAAAATTTTAAAAAAAACAACAAAATATGTAGTCATCCTTAAAATTAAAACCATTCATTAATACCTCTCCATGAGCCTTCACTCTAGAGCCATCATCCTAATACAAGCATATCCTTTTTTATCCAGACACTTTAGCGACACTGTCTTTAATTTCGTTAAAAGCCTGATTTCTCTTTTATTTTGTTTTCGGCTCTAAATCCTAATACAAGCATATCCTTTTCGATCCAGATACTTTAGCGACACTGTCTTTAATTCCGTTAAAAGCCTGATTTCTCTTTTATTTTGTTTTTGGCTCTAAGTTAGATGTTAGAACCAAATCGAAAGTTTTGTTGTACACAAACAAGTACACGTCTTTGTGCGTAATGAATAAAAACAACAACAACACCTCATGATTTGATTTCGTTTTTATGACCTATTTTTCAAAATGTAACTTAAAATAATTTTATAAAGTAATTTAAAAAATTAGCAAACGTTAAAATTAATTTTTATCATTTAAAATTACTTTATAATCTCCCAAAAAGTAATATGAAAATTATTTCTATGCGCTTTTCTTAAGTTAGGATTTTAGGGTGACTTAGCCTAAGCTTTGCCTAGTATTGTGCTTGAGGATGTATTTCTATATTGTATTATAGCGTATTGCATTAATTAATATAGGATGCATTAAATTAAGTTGTATTACATTAATATTATATTATATTAATGTTGTATAATATTTAGTGTTATATTGTATAATATTATATGTAACAATTTTTATATTATTTTTTATATTAAATTATTTATTATCATAAATATCTTAAAATTTTATATTTATTAAATTTTATTGTTTTATTTTTAAATAAAAAAAAATTACTCACTGTTGGTCACCATGAGTCACAACAAACGTCAGTCGACATTCATGTCCTAATATATTTTGACGTCAATTTTAGTGCCATTAAAATCTTCATTACCGAATCTACACAACGGTGCATGTCTCATCAGTAACTGAGTTTTTTTATCGCTGTAAATATACGGTCAAAGTATTAGGATAAGAAACTTTGACAATAAGTGTACAGTGAGTAGAAGCTCCATTTATGATATTACATAAACCATTGAGTAACTGGGAAATCTACTATAATAACCACATAAATTTTGCAACTTTCGAAAATAACCTTTCAAATTTATTTCTTTCAAAACTAGCCAAAACATATCAAAATCACTAAAACACCATTCCTATGAATATATCACTAAGGTCCAGAAAAACCAGAAAAATACAAAATACATAAAAATATTACAGAAATTAACGAATTAAATAAACAAATGATAATATATATTAAAACAATAATAGAAGAAATTAAGCTTCTAAAGATTGAAGTTTTTGAAATAAAAACTAAGTTAGAAAAGAAATCAACAATTTTAGAAGCACAAAAAGAATTAAAGAATCAATTAGACATAAAGACAAAATACAATTAGGATAAGTAGTCAAAGGATCATTTGATGAAAGAATAAGAACTATTGTTATACCAGAAATATTAAGAAGAGAAGAATAATATCAAAAACAATTACAAAAAATAATAAAAAGATCAAAAGAAAGCACACCAAAAAATAAATCAAAAGAAAAAACTGATATCAAACAAAAAGGAATAAAAATTGATGAACCTAAAGAATCAAGCTCAAGTAGTAGTGAATAATGGATAATTTAGAAGAACAATTTGATAAATTATCATTAGAAGATTTAAATCTATAAACACTAAGATTTGATGTAAATATGAATGTTGGAGCACCACCTACTGAACCAAGTATAAAAATCGAAAATCCTAAGATAGTAGTCACTGATAAAGGGGTAAGAGCACATAATCAGATATTAGCATCTAAAAAACCTTATTATAAAATATATTCAGGAGAATATATACCTGAATATAAAACTGAAAATGAACTCATTAAACCTATGGGAAGTAAATTAGATATAGACTGCAGAAAAGACCCAAGTAAAACATTAACAAGTTGGTCAAATGATATGAAAATAATGTTTTTATTTAATAAACAAAATAATGATTGGGATGCACAAAATACAGAAGAAAAATTTAATCTATGGATAGAATTATTAATAATGAGTTTTACTGATAATATACAAAATTGGTGGGATGGAATAACTGAAGAAACAAAAACCTTAATAAGATTAGCAACTAAACAAGAATTTAGAAAAGGAATTAGTGAAGGATTAGATAAATTTACAAATTATATAAGAGATGAATTTTTAGGAGAAAATTGGGAAGATCTTAAACAACAAGAAATATAAAAAGAAAAACTTTTAGCAAAATATGCAATTTATGTAACATAAAAATTATACATGTGAATTTCAGAAATATTATTATAAACAATTTTACAGTAATGATGATCAAACAATTTATTATGATATGTATATAAATAAATTACCATCACCATGGAATACTTATTTTATTAAAGAATGAAATTCATACAGATCAACAGAAACAGGAAAATTGATACCAAATAAGTTAGGATCTAGAGTAGAATTTGTCATAAGAAAATTAAAAGATATATGTATAGAAAGACAATTATATAAAAAATCAAAAAATGCCATGATGATTTGTTGTGATCAAGTAGATGCACCAAATCAATGGGGATGTAAACTATATTATAAAAAACATAGAAAACGTAAACAAATATATAAAGGTAAATATAAAAACAAAAGGAGATATAAAAAATACTACAGAAAATATTGGAAAAATAAAACATTTAAAAGAAAACCTTATAGAAGATATTATAAAAAAAATATAATAAAGAAATTAAAAAAGACCATAAAGAATGTAGATGTTGGAATTATGGACAAAAAGGACATATAAGCCCTGAATGTAAACAGAAAAAGGTCAGAATAGCAGAAATAAAATATTAAGAAATAAAATCAGATTTAGAATTATTACCTAATAATGAAAGCATAAATTGTTTCAATATTGAAATATATGAAAGTTATAGTAATACAGAATCTATTAGTACAAGTTCTTTAGAAAATTCAGAATCAGATGAATCAGAATCAGAATTCTGAAATAGAAAACATAGAAGATATAGAAGTAGATAACGAAATAGAACAACAAGAAAATAGAGATGGATATCAATTAATTGTACAATTAAATCAGAAAAAATTAAAAGAAATTTCAAGAATAAATTTAAATTTAAGAAATCCAGATAATACAATTCTAAGAAATATACAACAATTCTTTAAAAGAAAGAATATAATTATTCATGAATATCAAGAACAAGAAAAAGCTATAGATATAACTCAAAGTAGAGAAAATATTAAACTAAGTTTATTAAACTTTAGAGGTATAGAAGCTACTTTAAATAAAATCAAAAGTGATAGGATTAGAGATAAAATGCAATATGTATATTTAACTGGAATATAAATACTAGTAAAATCTTTATTTAGAGAAGAAATAAATTCACCTATAATACTTAGTTTACATGATCAGAGATTTATAGACCCTGAATTAGCACATTTAGGAACTATAGAAGGAAATTTATGTTATAAAAAATTCTTATTTACATGTTACCCTAGATATTGTGTCCATATAAAAGATAAAAATATAAATGATACTCTAAGTTTATATTTTGAATTAAAAAAAAAAAGATATAATGAAACCTGAAAATAAAATTATGACATTTTATTATTCTGCTTTATATTCTTTCTGTAATAGTAATTATGGAGAAATATATAGTAATAAACCATATATAGAAATAGAAAAAGAATTTCAAGATTTAGGACAAAGTATAGAATCAATATTACAAATTCCTAATTTACCTACAACCTATAATCTAGATATAAAAGATGATAAATCTGAATTAGAGGAAGATATTAAAAACCAAATGGTACCAATCTAATTTGGTAATAAGCAACTTATTAAAGGAATCAAAATTAAAGAAAAACAACCAAACTATAATGCATAGAAAGAAATATTAATACCTGACAATACATCCAATGGAAGCTTAGTAATGATGGGAAAATATTTTAACGGAATAGAATTCATAGAAGGTCCAAAAATATTAATAGACACGGGCAGTGAAATTACATTAGGAAAATCATTTTTACTAAATGAATGGAATAAATTCTCAGGAATAAAACTTATAGGAATAACAAATACCCAAGCACCTTTATTATATTATAAATCACAAGTTCCAATTATTCTTGGAAATAAAATAATTTTGTTAAAGCATATTATCCAATATAATACCTTAAAACAGGATTTACTCTTAAGAAATGATTTCCTAAGTCAGTTCCAAAGTTATCAACAAAATTTATATAATATAAATCTTAAAACACCATGTGGACATATACTTAGACTGCCTCGTATCTTTAAACCATACAGAGTTGCAGCTGAGCGTGGTGATTAAACTTATAAGATCTTTTTTGATAAACAACAATTACAAAATAATTTGATATCTATAGATGAAATTAAGAAACAATTATAAGAAGTATATCATGAGAACCCTTTAGCTTTATGGAACCCTAAAAATCTAAGAGCTAAAATAGAATTAATAGAACCCGTAACCATTAGAGTAAGACCAATGGTATATACCCAAGAAGATATCACAGAATTTAAAATACAACTAAAAGAATTATTGAATTTAAATTTAATAAGACAAAGTTTTAGACCTCATTCAAGCCCAGCCTTTATGGTAATGAAACATAGTGAAAAAGTTAGAGGAAAAGCCAGAATGGTTATAAATTATAAAGAATTGAATAAATATACTAAATTTGATGGATATTTCTTACCAAAGAAAGAAGTATTAATAAATTTAGTAAAAGGAAATACATATTATTCTAAATTTGATTGTAAATCAGGATTTTGGCAAATAAAAATGGAAGAAGATAATATAAAATATACAGCTTTTAGTACACTTCAAGGATATTACGAATGGTTAGTTATGCCATTTGGATTAAAAAATGCACCACAAATATATCAAAGAATAATGGATGATTTATTAAGAAATAAAACATATTTAATAGTTTATGTAGATGATATTTTAATAAGTTCAAAAACATATAAAGAACATATTGAACATTTAAAAGATTTTGCACAAACATGTAAAGAAAAAAGGAATAGTATTAAGTGAGAAAAAAGCAAAAATATATCAAAATGAAATAGAATTCTTAGGAATGATACTCAATAACACATGTATAAAATTACAATCCCATATAAGTGAAAAAATAAAATAGTTTCATGATAAATTAGAAAACAAAAAACAAATATAAAAATTTTTAGAATGTTTAAACTATGCAGAAGGATTTATAGATAATTTAGCTAAGAAAAGAAATCCTTTACAAAAGCTATTGAAGAAAAATAACCTTCAAGGATGAAAAGAATAACATACAAATACAGTTAAACAACTAAAAGAAGAATGTTAAAATTTACCTAAACTGAGATTACCAGAACCAACAGATAATTTAATTTTACAGAAAGATGTCAGTGACTTATATTGGACAACAATACTAAAAACTGATTTAAATGAAATATGTAGATACACAAGCGGAACATTAAACAGGTAACTACCTGGATATACTCCATTTGTTCATACAAGAACATCATTCATAAATCACCAAGGAAAAATGTCTATCCTCGAATGATAGAAATAAAGGATGCAGATCCAGTCCTTGTTGGAAAGATAGCAAGGTATGGATTTTTTGACATGATATACCCTGACATAAACCTAAATGAGCTAGCCAGTTTTGATGAACTCCTTATAAAAGAAGTCTCTAAGTTTGCCAAGAAGAGACAAATATACCTTAAATTCTACACCATAAGTCCTGAATATACAAACAACATAGAATACCAGACCTTATACATGATTACAGTAGGCCATGTTACCAGAAACTTTCAACTTGAAGTGGGAACATAATATACAACAGCCCCACAATTCAATAAAGCTTGGATAAGAATCAGAAGAGCTTGAGGAATAAAAGCCATCCGGAGCATAACTAAAGACCTGTACAGTAGAAAATACAAGACAATCATAAAATTCAATAATTACATCTTGCTGACAGCAGAAGATGGAGAGTCACCATCTGAGATACTACTAGACTTCATACATGAGATAACAACAATGAGATTTCCATCAAGTCCAGCTACTTTACAGCAGGCATGCAGACTGATGGAGATAAAGTAAGAAAAAGAAGTCTTGTCGTTTATGTTGGCAGCAATAAATAATGTAATCTTTACTTTATATATTTGTCATTTTGTAATAATGTAACAAAAACTTTTTGACTTTGTAAGACCACTACATAAAGTTGTCGGCCATCAATTCAGCCCATGTGAATATGTCGGGCTTTAGTTGTATCTATCTTTTCTCCTATGATACACCTGTAAAGAAGAAAGATAAAGAGTCATTATCTTTTCCCTCAACCATACACCTGTAAAGAGGAAAAGATAAACATCAATAATGTACTCTCTATATAAAGAGAAATAAGCAAAATCAAGAGGCAATCAGTTGATAGCTTTGCATTCAGAAAAACTCTTCTCTACAATCTCTCAGCACAACACCAATGCAAAAATAAATCTTTTTCTCCAATCTCAACCTAGATAAGCATATCATCCTAATAGACCAGATAACCCCATAAGAAAGAAAGAGGAAACCTATATCTAATATTGGATATAAGGAAAATTCCAAGACATTAAAGGATACAGTGAAGCCTTAAAAGACTGTCCAGTTTTCCCGTGTTAGCCGAAGGTGAAGGCGTGTTTAGGGAGTTAAGGACGAGGTCATTTAGGCAGAAGGTTACTCCACCGGTGTATAGGAAAATTCCTTTTATACAATAAAGGACAGAGGTAATAATTCCAAATTCTTATCTTTTGGTGGTAAAGGTTTATATAAAGATGTTAATGTTTGACGGGAAGAGTAGGAGATCTTGGACATATTGCTATAATATGGAAAAATATCATGAAACTTTGTTAAAAGATTTTGGAATAACTAAAATAATTCGTATAAATGAAAAAACAAAAATTTCATATGATCATAAAACCGTGGTAATACAAGTTAATTGTGGAACAACAGAGTATGAAGCATACATATTCTCTAAAAAAGATTTAGTATCAAAAGAAGCCTTGCTGGCAATAAAAAGTATAGGACTACCAAATGAACTAGAAAGAAAAATAATAAATCAAATTGAAATGGATAATTTGCAAGAAAAAATATATATGTTTAAGATAAATCAAGAAATTTCTATAGTAGAAACTAAGATAGAACAAGAAGATGAAGATCAATGGGGAATGAATCTCTATGATTTCTTTTATTATTAAATAAAATAAATACCACCAATAAGATTTGTAAAATTCCTCTTGTATCTTGTATAAAAAGTCTGTTTATAGTACTTTCCGTTGTAACAAATCTATGAATAGTTTCTTGTACAAATTATGTACCCAGCTTTTGAGTAATAATAATATATCTTTAATCACAACTAAATTCCTTTCATTATCTTCAGATAAATAAATTAGCTTTCAATTTTATTAACTTTTGATTAACTAGATTTTTTGATTAACTAGATTAGCCTTCGGACCCCCCAAGCAGAATGGTATCAGAGCTAATAATATCAATAAAAATTATAAGAAAATAAGAATTTGAGAAATTAAAATGGAACCGATAACTAATATAGTAGACGCAATGTATACTTTAAAAATAGAAGATAAAGATGAAATAAGAAAATTAGTAAAAGAAATAAAGAAAAGTAAAAATAATATAATAAATATTGAATTAGAATTAATGCAAGAACAAAGAGAAAGATTTAATATAAACACCATGGATGATGAGATAATATTAAATAAACGAATGAAATTTATAGATGAGTTAATTAAATTTTTATAAAACAGAAACACTATGAATAATAATGATCCAGAATTTGAAACCTATAATAGAATTAGATTAATGTGCTATACCATAAAAAGAATGATATTCTAAAGTTAATCTTTATATAGAATATTTAAATCAAGAAATAATAAGTTTAGAATAAGAAAAAAGAGCTTTAATTAATATAGGTTAAGAAAATTATGAAGAATTAGAATTTATAGATTTTTATGATCTAGAACAAAAGATATATTTTTATAAAGAAATAATAAAAATCTTAGAAAGAATAGGACGAAGATGTAGAAATGATGAAAAAATAATCAATGCATAAAATTATAAAATTCTAAGGACTTCAAAGAAAATTACCATAATAATAAAAGATAAAATAGATGGTATTTTTGAAATTAATATAAACACAGCATGAATTTTTAGTACATACAGCAAGTATTTAGCTAAAGATGATAAAGAAAAATTAAAAAAAATAAAAATTACTAAAATAAAAGTACTAATATTGACAATTTCTCATATTTATAGTAATAAGAATTCTAGTGGTACCAAATTGATGTCAAAAGATAACGAAATGATATTGCAGCAGTGGGCAGTATTTTTGTCTTTTTGGCATTTAAATTTATTAATTTATAAACTAATCATAAATAAATTAAATATGTTTTAATTGATTAAAAATTTCGTGTTTTAAAAGTCAGGAATACAACTTATACACGAGGAGGCACGGGTTTTGATAATGCAGCAAAAACTACATTAAGTCAAAGTTAGTGCCGCTCAATGCATTTCATTTTGTTGCAATTGAAATGAAAGACATTGTACAACGCTAACTAAAGCTTTAATATAACTTTTGTTACATTATCAAAACCCATCCCTCAAACCCATAGAGTATAAGTCGTATTGCTAACTGTTGATGCAGATTTTCTCGCGTGCCTCAACAGTGCTTCGAACCTTCCAACTGTACCTCCAAACAGCTCGCTAAGGAACGTCTGAACCTTCTGCTCGCGGATTTTAACAGTACCCGATCCTTCTGCTCGCGATAAGTTCGAGCAGGATTGCCTCCTTTGTCCGGGTCCGCTGTCTTCTTCGGAACAGTGATTTCCGGACCGCACTCACTGAAACCGGGTCGGGGTCGCGGGCGTTTCCGCGAAACCCTCCGACGCTCAAGTCGATGATCGGGTTTCTCTTTTGGTATCTCCCTTAGTGAGGGAGACCGGAAAGATGAAAGGGGTATTATTTCGCCCCCTTTTTGGATGTAAATGGTGTTTTTTAGAGAAAGTCAGATGAGAGAAATTTGGAAAGGAAGAACCTGTGTCCTGTTACAGGGAATCCAACTTCTCTTTTTGTGAATTCGAAATGCCCACCCTTCTGCCGTTCTCCTTCGTTTCCTTTTATATTCTGTTTTTCCCGCTTTTTTCCTTTCCAGGCTGTCCACTCGCTGTTCACTCCCACGCTAATGGTATCTGGGTCCCTCTGACAGTCAGGTTTGGCGGAATATTCCCTAGGGATGAGCGGCTGTTCCCTTAATCCGATGCACGTGGCCAGATCACCATGTCGGGCAAGCGTGCAGGGAATGATGACACCTTGGTGGCACGTGCCGACCGCCGACAACAGTGTCATCTCTCCACCATGTGGGACCCTTGTCAGACATCAAAAGGTGTGCCAGGATTCTAAGATAACGGGTCGGGTTGTCCTAGGTCGGGTTTTGTCCAGCTGTGCTCGTGGATCTCTGCGAGCAGGAGCGATGTGCTCGACTCTCGACCTTGACCAGCTTTGACCAGAAGGATGTCCTCGAGCAGGCAAGGAGCTCTCGACCTTGACCAGCTTTGACCAGAAGGATGACCTCGAGCAGGCAAGGAGCTCTCGACCTTGACCAGCTTTGACCAGAAGGATGACCTCGAGCGGGCAAGGAGCTCTCGACCTCGACCGGCTTTGACCGGAAGGATGACCTCGGCGGGCAAGGAGCTCTCGACCTTGACCGGCTTTGACTCGAGGGTTGCTCGGGCTAGGTTACCATCGGAGTCTTGCTTGAGCCGGAAGGGCTTCGAGGGTTTGTCCGATATTTACCCCATAAACCGGGAAGGGCTTTTAGGGGCTCGTCGATATTTTACCCAAACACCGGTCCCCGGTTCTAGTCTTTTGAGTGAAGCGAGATAAGACTGAAACTCGATAATGATGGGTCGATTCGCGGCCTTTTAAACTTCCCCATGCTTCCAGTATGTCCGCCACTTGAATCATTTCTCATTTAAGGCCGGGACACGTGGGTTGATCCAGCCAGCGTATTTGAAATTTGAAAGGACAGCGACCTAAAAGGTCGTGTCCTCGAAACGCATGCCTGCCACTTTCGAAAGGACGCGTCTTCCTCTTTAAAAATCCCCAACTTCTTCACTGTTCCCTCTATTTGCTTACTTCTCATTCAAATTCAAAATTCATCTGCTCTCCCTTGCTTATCGGTCTTCTTCTTTCTGTCAAGGCGGCTTCCGGCTACCCACACTTCCTTTTGTGTCCAGGTACCACTCAATTTTCCATTTCACCACTCTGTTTCTTCCTCTGCATCTTGTTATTCCATACCCTTAAAAATGTCAGACCCCCAGCAACCCCGTAGGATGTCACCGGAGGACTCTTCCTCTTCTAGTGAGGCACTGACCTCCGAGTATAATCCCCGTGAGGGATTCTAGTCCCGAGAGGGAATTACCCGTGGCTGAGACCCAGCCGCATCAGAGGGTAAGGGCCAGCCAGAGGTCCGAGCGTGGGGAATACCCCATCGACTACTTAGAATGTCAAACCACTCAATCAGAGTTGAACAGGCTTAGGGAAACCTACCACATTCCCGATAGTGTAATTCTGAGGTTGCCAGGCAGGGGTGAAATCCCCAGCCGCCCCCCCCATGGGTTTACAACCTTCTATTTGGAGTGCTTCAGGTGGGGGGTTAGGCTGCCTCTCCAGCCTTATTTTGGCCGGGTTTTGTCTGGGTTTCGTCTGGCCCCTGGGCAACTGAACCCGAATGGGTGGAGAGTCCTTTCCGGGCTCTTCGTTTTGTGGAAACGCTGCGATCTGGATGAGCCCTTGGTAGGGGAAATCAGACACCTCTACCAGCTTAAGTGTAGCCCAAAGGATGCTGGTTGGTATTATCTTACCTCCAGCCTGAAGGGTAAGAAGCCCATCACTGATCTCCCTACCTCTGGTGGCAACTGGAAGAGCAAATTCTTCTTCGTTGGGGGAGAGTGGGGGCACGCTGCACTTCGTAGCGAGGGAGTTCCTCCAGTTCCGCGGCATTTCTGCATTCCAGGTCATTTATCTGCCTTGTGGATTTCATTTTTAGTTCCTCTATTTGCGTCTGTTTTCATTGTCTTGCTCTGGTTGTTTTCTGCAGCCTCCTGGAGTGCTTCTTATTCAATTAACAGTCAGCTTCAAGCACGTGTGCAGACTGCTCTTGCAAACGCAAGCTCGTGCAGGGAGCTGTTGACACCTCAGAGCTTTTTAGAGTCCAATCTAATTCCAAGTGAAGAAATGACTGGCAGGATGCGCGAGCTGTTGCACAGGCGCGTGGGGACAACTGAAGCTCCGAGCACATCAAAAAGACCACGAGCCGAAGGAGGTGCCCCACCTCCACCAGCTCGAGCTTCTGCTCCTTCTTCGGCTCGACAGGTCGAGCGTGCAGAGCAGGGTCCTCCTCGCAGGAGACAGAGGACTGTTCCCCAAGCCAGCAGTGTGCAGGAGCAGAGTCAGCCCGGCCGCTCCGAGCCTTATCAGAAGGCTTTTAATGAAGAGCTGACCGACAGGTTTCTCGATGAGATAGAATCCTGTTCTCCTCGGGCGCTGTGCAGTATCTTCCAGCGGCTCTCCTCTAGGGCATTGGTATCTGCGACCAGGCTCAATGAGATTACTCTGAGTTCCCAGGAAGAACTCCGTGCAAAGGTTCAGAGCTTGGAGCAGGCTTTTAATGAGCAGAAGGAGGAGAATCAGAAGCTGCTGGAGGAAAATATAAGTTTTGCAGAGAAAACAGCAGTGGCTGACTCGAAGGTCTCTGGGCTTGAAAGGGAGTTGGCTGAGGTCAAGAGCGAGCTGAAGCATGCTCGGAAAGACCTGGACACTCAGAAGTCTTGTTACGAGCAGCTCATGGAGGGAGAAGCTGCTCGTTTTCAGGAGCAAATAGATAATCTGAAGGTCCAGCTTGCCACTGAGTACAACACTGGGGCAGACTCCAGCTACGACTGCCTGATGTATGCTTTTGGCAAGGCATACCCTGAAGCCGACATGTCCACGGTTGAAGGGTATGTAGCTGAGTACATGAGCAACCCTGTAGCTATTTCATCCGAGCCCCAAGGTGTGGTCAGTGAGCCGGCTCCCTCTTCTTCCAGTGCCCCTCCTGCTGGTGACCTCCCTCCTGCTGATGCTCCTGCTGAAGCTCCCGTTGGTGTCCTTCCTCCTGCTCCTCCTGCTGTTGGTCCTGCTGCTGCTGCTGATGTTCCTGCTGCTGATGCTGCTCTTCCCCCTGCTGTTGAATAACTTGGACACTTCTTTTTTTTTTTTTTTTTTTTTTTTTACATATGTAATCTTTTGACTTGAAATAAAGAGACACATGTTTTCAACAATTCTATTGACTGCTAGTGTACATACATTCCTGTCTTCTACGTTAAGTTAACTTTGAATGTGCTTGCCCAGTAAAAATTTTCTAAGTGTTGTACATCCTTTATTTATGAATGCATGGTAGAATTTTGCTCGACTTAGGCTAAGTAAGCCTTAAGTCTATATTACGAGCTCATTTGACTTGCTCGAGCCTGCATTTGGCTCTTGCTAGACAACGTCCCGCCTCGAACTTAGGCCTAGGGACTTTTGGACAAGGGTTCCTTTGAACCCGGCTCGGACTGTAATTGACCGAGGTCTTCGATAACACCCCTGCTACGGTTTTCAAATAACCTGGAGCTTGGCACGATCCGCCCTAATGAGTTAGGCTTTGGGACTTCATGCATAGGAGCTCTTCTTCTCCTCGAGCCTTTCAATCGACCCGAGCTTCTGATTCACTCCTGCTCTGGTTTTCAAATAACCCGAGCTTGGCACCGTCCCGCCTAATGAGTTAGGCTTTGGGACTTCTGGCCGAGGAGCTCTTCTTCTGCTCGAGCCTTTTAATTAACTCGAGGTCTTCTGATAACACTCCTGCTCTGGTTTTCAGATAACCCGAGCTGGGCACCGTCCCGCCTAATGAGTTAGGCTCTGGGACTTCATGCCGAGGAGGTCTTCTTCTGCTCGAGCCTTTTAATTGACCCGAGCTCTTCAGATAATACTCCTGCTCTGCTTTTCAGATAACCCGAGCTGGGCACCGTCCCGCCTAATGAGTTAGGCTCTGGGACTTCATGCCGAGGAGTTCTTCTTCTCCTCGAGCCTTTTAATCTACCCGAGCTTCTGAAAACACTCCTGCTCTGGTTTTCAAATAACCCGAGCTCGGCACCGTCCCGCCTAATGAGTTAGGCTTTGGGACTTCTGGCCAAGGAGTTCTTCTTCTGCTCGAGCCTTTTAATTGACTCGAGGTCTTCGATAATACTCGCTCGGTTTCAATAACTGAGCTTGCAGTCCGTCAATGAGTTAGCTCGGGACTTCGGCGAGAGCTCTTCCGCCAGCCTTTAATTGACTCGAGGTCTTGATAATACTCTGCTCGGTTTCAAATAACTGAGCTTGGCACGTCACTCTAATGAGTTAGGCTCTGGGACTTCGGTGAGGAGCTCTTCTTCTTTCATTCTTTATTTTGAACTTGCATTATAAATCTTGTTCTTATTTTACATACATTTGTACTTTTACATATCCCATCTTGGGATGAAATATTTACATTAGCATTTCAATACAAGAAAACCTATTGAAAATACTTCCTCGGGAGTTACGCGTTCCATGGCCTCTTGACCTCTCGTCCATCCGGATGAGCCAGTAGGTATGCTCCGGGTCCTGCTAGTTGAGTGACTCGATATGGACCTTCCGGTTTGGTCCAAGTACACCTTGTCTTGGGTCTTTTGTGCTTTGGTTAACTTTCCTCGATACCCGATTACCCACTGGAATCGGCGAATGTGTACCTTCGATTGTAATAACGAGCCACTCTTTGTTGATATTCTGAAATCTTGGCAGCTATCCTTTCTCTTTTTTCTTCCAGCAAGTCCGAGCTGCGCACATCCGCTCGTTGTTTTGCTCCTCGTTGAAGTGTTACGTCCGGTGTGTCCCCATTCCTATCTCGGTGGGAACCACTGCTCCGTGTCCAAATGCCGAGGAGAATGGGGTCTCTCAGATGGCCGTTTTGTGTGTGGTTACGTAGGCCCACAAGACACCGAGCGACTCATCCACTCAAGCCCCTTTTGCTCGCCTGACCTTGTCTTCAAGAGGCGTTTTATAGTTTTATTCGCGGCCTCTACTTGCCCATTGGCCTGTGGGTGTGAGGGAGAGCAAAACTTCAACTCTATTCCCAGGTTCTGACAGAAGTCTCTGAACTTGCCATTATCAAACTGCCTCCCATTATCGGTGACCAATGCATGGGGAATCCCATACCTGCAAATCACATTCTTCCAAATGAAATCAGTGGTTTTACCTTACGTGATCTTGCTCGAGGCTCCCACTTCGACCCATTTGGTGAAATAATCAATCGCGACTATAGCATGGGTGGCGGATGCTCTCCCTTTCGGCAGTGGCCCAATCAAATCTATTCCCCACTGAGCAAATGGCCATGGCGAGTTCATCGCCGTAAGGTTCTCCGGAGGCTGAGTCAGGTGGTTAGCAAAGCTTTGGCAGCTCTTGCAGCTTCTCGTCTTCTCCTGAGCATCTTGGTGCATGCGGGGCCAAAAATACCCTTGCCTCAAGGCCTTGAAAGCCAAGGACCTCGAACCGGAGTGATTTCCACAGACTCCCTCGTGTATCTCTCGGAGGACGTAATCAGCCTCCTCTTGGTCTAAACACCGCAGCAAGGGGAGAGTGTACCCCCGTCTATATAAGACCCCATCGATGAGAGTGTACCTGGCTGCTTTGCACCTCAATTTCCTTGCCTGTTTCTTATCAGCTGGCACTGTCCCTTCCTTGAGGTAGGAGATGATCGGCTGCATCCAGGTGTTGCTCGTTGCTAGGTTCATCACCTCGTCCTCCTGCTCGATACTCGAGCGGTTTTGACTTTGGAGGGGATAGATTTTGGAAACTTGGGGTCCGAGGTGGCTGCCATGCGAGCTATCATATCTGCTCGAAAATTCTTCCCCTCGGGATCTGTTCCACCTCGACTGACTCGGAAATTTTTCATTAGTTGTCTTACCTTACAAGGTAGGCATCCATCTTCTCCCTTTGCTGAAAGCTCTCGTCGAGGTGATTAGTTATCAGCTGGGAGTCCGTTCTAAGCTTTATCTCCTCTGCTTTTACTCAGAGGCGAGCTTGAGCCCGCTATTACGACCGTATTCGGCTGATTGTTGGTGACTTGAATTCTAATCTCACGTATGTGCATCTCCACTCCTCCGGACCTTGAGCACCACTCCTGCTCCTGCTCCACGACTTCCACGGGATCCATCTCTGTGACTACCCATGTTTTGGTTGAAGCACAGGAGCTTGGCGAGAGTTCGCTCTCGTCTCTTTTCCCTCGCCGTGCACTCGACCACGAAGTCGGCTAAAGATTGTGCTTTTATGGCTGCTCGGGGTTGGTAATTAAGGTCAAACTCGCTCAACTCCACGACCATTTAACCTGACCTTCCGGAGGTCTCGAGGCTTGTGTAGAGTTTGCACGAGGGGTTGGTTAGTCGATACCACCGCTGAATGTGCTTGAAAGTAAGGCCTCGACTTTCGGACGCCGTGACCGGGCTAGAGCCCACTTCTCCATGGTTGGATCCGGAGCTTACGCTTCCGAGCACGCTCTGCTCGTGTAATACACGAGTCTTGTACTCCGATTCCTCCCTTATCGAGGCCGGGCTTGTTGCCCATTGGGATACTGACCAAGTCTGAAGCAGTACCTCTCACCTGCTCGAGGTGTTGTGATGTGAGACTTTTAGCAAATACTCTTTCATTCTTTGGGCGCCTCCTCGCATTCGGGCGTCCATTTCGTCTTCACGCCCTGCTTCGTTTCACGGAAGAAGACTCGGCATTATCGGTGGCTCGAGATACTGAACACTGTTGAGGGCCGCTAGCTTGCGGTCGGACTCTGTATCTCGCTTGAGGTTCTGAGGGACCTCATTTCTATCATCTGCTACGATCTTCTCGGATTGGCCTCAATCCCACTGTGACTCGCCATAAAGCCTAGGAATTTTCCAGAACTCACTCCAAAGCACATTTTGGGGTTTAACTTCATTCGGTACTTCCTTGGGAGGCGAAGGTCTCCTCTAGATGCTTTACATGCTCCTCCGCGTCTCTAGACTTGGTGATCATGTCATCTACATATACCTCCATAGTCAGGCCGATCGATGGCTTGAAAACCTTATTCACTAGCCTACGATCGTTGCCCTGCATTCTTTAGGTCGAAAGGCATGACCTTATATGTCTGACCTACGATTGGTGATGAAAGCTGTACACTCCTCGTCCGATTGGTGCATGGGAATTTGGTTATATCACGAGAATGCATCCATGAAGCTAAGCAACCCGTGCCTACTAGTAGAGTCCACCGGTTGGTCTATCTTTGGTAGTGGAAAGCTATCTTTCGGGCGGGCCTTGTTCAAATCTGTGAAATCAACACACATTCTCCATTTCCCGTTTGCTTTCTTCACTGGCACTGCATTCGAGATCCATTCGGGTAGGACACCTCCGTATGAATC
The DNA here is from genome assembly GCA_025617385.1 of Murraya koenigii. Lineage (NCBI taxonomy): Eukaryota > Viridiplantae > Streptophyta > Magnoliopsida > Sapindales > Rutaceae > Murraya > Murraya koenigii. The sequence goes on from CM046811.1 coordinate 17,738,094, forward strand.
CAGCTTTCAGTGACTTTTCAACCTCGCGATTAATGGCTCGTATCTCTCTAGTTCACGCACCTCCTCTTACGCTTTCCGAGCTTAGTATCTCTCGTCTTGCCGACTGTGACACGCCACCTCCGGGTTGATCCCGGCATATCATCATGCGTCCATGCGAACACATCTGCGTGTGCTCGCGGGCATTCCATGACTTTTCCTTCAGCGGCTCGCTAAGGCTCGGCCGATTCGGACCTTCTTCTCGGGGTCATCTGTTCTCACCTCGAGCTCCTCAAGCTTCTCTGCGGCTCTTGCCTTGGTTCCTCGATTACGCCCTCGTGTCTAGCGAGGTGACTGCGTTGTTTCTTTTGCAGCTCTGACGTAGCGACTCCTCGCCACCCTTTGGCTGCCTTTCACGACCACTATAGCCCCGTTTACTCGATACTTTAGGGCTGGGTAATGGGTGGACACCACGCATTGGGTGATCCTCGTAAATGGCCTCCCAGGAATCGCTTCGATATGGGTTGGTTTCATCTACCACCACGAAATCCGACATCATGTTCTTCTCGAAAGGTTTTGAGCCCATGGTTACTGCCAACTTGATGATTCCTAGAGGTATTAGCTTTCCTCCCGAACCCCTTCGAGGAAGTGCTCGTATGCTCGAGGCTCGCGCTGCTTATTCTAAATCCTCGGTGTGGATTTAAAAGAATATCTACAGAGCTCCCGAGATCGACCAATATTCGGTCAACTTCCTTATTCGCTACATTGGCTTTAACCACGGGGCATCTTCGGTGGAGTCTGGCACCCCTCTTCATCTTCATACATCCACATGATTGGCACTTGCCTAACCTTGCCTGCTTGGCGCGGGAGGCGATGAGCAGGACTTCTCGGCCGGCGGCATATCTGCAATAATTTTTCGAGCCTGTTAGAACTTAGGCCATCGTTGGACCACTGAAATCACCCTCGTGGATGGCGGTTACATGATCTATTTCATAGGCACGGTCACCTTCCTCGACTGTTGTTCGACTCACGGGTGCCCTCGCCTACAAACTCATCCGGTATCGATTTACGACTAAATCTTCTACCGGTTTTCAAATCACGACACCGTGATGTGGTGTGACCATGGTCTCCATGGAAGCAGCGAGCGCCACTTGCTCGCTTCTTGGTGGCGTGGTCATCGGCGTTGGAGGGCTCGGCGATCCACGCTCCTCGACCACTGAAGTATCTCTTGAGATACCTTCAACTTCATTATCTTGTCGTAAGCGGGGCTCTGTTCCACGACTTGGGCTGCCCTATCCCTCGGGAAGCTTCTTGGTGGGGTGGCGATGGCGATCACCCTGTTATGACTCACCTGAGTCTACTCGGTGGGTGGTTGCGGGATGTATGGCCATCATGAGCTGATATTCTCTGTGATCCGGCACGGAGACACTGCGGGGTGGTTGGGGAACCATCCAGCGGTGGGGAACTCTACGTCACGGGTTGTGCAGGGCTGCCGGTCCCTTGCTGCCTTTGGAGCTGTGTCCCCAGGCGGGACTCCCTTTCTCCTTCAGTCTTGCTCCGGTGACTTGTTCACTCCTCGAACAGCGACCTTTTCTTCTTGATTACCATGTCCGGTTTATTTGTTCGATGCAGCGTCCAGAATATGAGCGGATCGAAGGACTTCGCAGGTTATACCATGGTCTCCCCATCAGAACACCCTCTTTCAATCCCTTAGAGCTTGGGGATGGTTGAGCGCACCAAGATCTAGGACCGATCTATGGTATCTTTTGATAAACTCCGGAGGAACTCCCTTCTTTACGCCTCGCCTCGACGACTCCATCATGTCATCCTCGGGGTCCTGCGCCCGAAATTATTCCATGAACTCCACTGCACATCTGTTCAAAACTCGAGATACTTCCCGGTGGGAGCCTGCGGTACCATTCTCTCGCCCTTCCCTCAGAGTGAGCGGGAAGGCCCTGCACCTCTGTCTGCTGACAGACCTTGCACCCTGTCAGGTCATTGAACCGCTCTATGTGTATTAATGGGTCACTCTTTCCCGAATATTGCAGATCCAGGAAGCGAAAGTCACGTGGTATCGTGACACCCGTAATCTCAGGAGAGAGAGATTCGTTGTCCGGCGTTATTCGCCGACTTGGACTCTTTCGGTTCCCAGAAGATCTTCCACCACTTGCGCCAATCTGCGTACCTCTCCCTCCAACTCCTCCGCACGAGAGGTTGGGGCTGTCTCCTGCAAATGTTGGCGAGACCCCCTTTCCTCCATGTTTGTTTCTTCTCTCACTGCAACATTTGGTGCCCTAGGTCTTTGGGCTTCGTCTCCGCGTTTTCCGAACATGAGCATTCCCTCGATTGGACTCGGGACATCGTTGCGGAGCTTTTCTCTGTCCTTCCACGAATTCTTGTAACGAGGAGGTCATAATTTCAATCTGTTTTCCATCCAGATCCATCCTTTCACGGATCTCACTATTACGGGCCTCGTTGGCCACTTCTCCGAGTCATCGATTCCTCGGGACTTACACCTCTTGGTTGTTTCCCTCGTCGTTGTGTTTTGTGTGTCTTGATGTATTAGGAAATCGGGCTTTTGTGCTCGATCCCCAGAGCGGCGCCAAAGATGTTGATGCTGATTTTCTCGCGTGCCTCAGCGGTGCTTGAACCTCCAGCTGTACCTCCAAGCAGCTTCGCTGAGGAGCGTCCGAACCTTACGCTCGCGGTTTTAGCGATGCCGATCCATACGCTCGCGATAAGTTCGAGCGGGATTGCCTCCTTTAGTCAGGGTCCATTGTCTTCTTGAACGATGATTTCCGGACTGCACTCCTGACCGGGTCGGTGGTCGGGCGTTTCCGTGCGAAACCCTCCGACGCTTCAAGTCGATGTCGGGTTTCTCTTTTTGGTATCTCCTTAGTGAGGAGGCCGGAAAGATGAAAGGGGTATTATTTCGCCCCCTTTTGGATGTAAATGGTGTTTTTAGAGAAAGTCGGATGAGAGAAATTTGGAAAGGAAGAACACATGTCTGATTACGAGGAATCCAACTTCTCTTTTGTGAATTGAAATGCCCACCCTTACGCCGTTCTCCTTCGTTTCCTTTTATATTCTGTTTTTCCGCTTTTTCCTTTCCAGGCTGTCACTCGTTGTTCACTCCACGCTAATGGTATCGGGTCCCTCGGCGGTCGGGTTTGGCGGAATATTCCACTAGGGATGGCGGTTGTTCCCTAATCCGATGCACGTGGCGGATCACCATGTCGGGCAGCGTGCGAGGAATGATGACACCTTGGTGGCGCGTCGCGGACCATCGAGCAACGATGTCATCTCTCCGCCATGTGGGACCGCTTGTCGGACATCAAAGGTGTGCGGGATTCTAAGATAACTGGTCGGGTTGTCTAGGTCGGGTTTTGTCCGGTTGTGCTCGTGGATCTCTGCGGCGGAGGCGATGTGCTTCGACTCTCGACCTTGACCGGCTTTGACCGGAAGGATGTCCTCGAGCGAGCGAGGCTCTCGACCTTGACCGGCTTTGACCGGAAGGATGACCTCGGCGAGCAAGGAGCTCTCGACCTTGACCGGCTTTGACTCGAGGGTTGCTCGGGCTAGGTTACCATCGGAGTCTTGCTTGAGCCGGAAGGGCTTCGAGGGGTTTGTCTGATATTTACCCCATAAATCAGGAAGGGCTTTTAGGGGCCTGTCTGATATTTTACCCAAACACTAACTTCTCTAACACAAATTATTTAATCAATTAAAACGTATTTAATTTATTTATGATTAGTTTATAAAATAATAAAATTTGAATTTAAAAGATATTGACCACTAACAATATCATTTTTGGTATCCTCTTACCTCAAAGTTGATATCAACAGAATCTTTATTATTGAAACTACCCAATAGTGTATGTAATACTAAAAAAAAGTTTCCATTTACTATAAATCTATGGTCTAAATTTTGTATCCCTAAACTCGAACCATATATTTATAAGAACAAGAAACTCCATATATTTACGTAACAGTGCATGTCTCATAGACAATGAAGTTTCTTGTTCTTAATAGTACCAAATTTAACTTCAAAAGATACTAAAATATGAACACCAACAGCAATTCATGGTAGACCACAAAAGCTGCCGATGAGTAATTTTATATTTATTCATAAATTTAAAATAAATTTAATAGATTATAAATTATAAAACTTTTAATATTTATAATTATAAAAAAATAAAAATATTGTTATATATATATACTACACAATATAACACTAAATATTGTACAAATTAATATAATATAATATTAATATAATTCAACTTAATACAATACACTTAATATAATACAATATAATGTGTCAAATATAACCAATGACACAACACTTGTACTATATCCTAACACCATTATGAATGGAGAGCTACTAATCTCTTCAGCTGCCTTTTTCTTTCTCTCTCTTTTTTTTTTTTTTTTTTTTTTGAGATAGGATGTACAAAATTCAAATTAATTTTTTAACTCATACCTTCCTCAAGATTCAAATTTGAATTAAAAAAAAAAAAACTAAACAAATAAACGAACAATGAAACAACTCAAATAAACATGAGCACAAACATTCTGCTTGCATGAACAATATGTAAAGATTGAACCCATACCCTATTTCGGAACATAAAACGAACAATTATATGTAGCCTGAAAAGTTTCTTCATAATCTACAAGATAATTGTTTTAAACAATGAACAACTATAACAGCCCACTGTAACATGATAAATTTGGTTCATAGTTCAGAAAGCAACTTGATTCTCTGTTTGAAAACACTACAACCAACATGTACATGGCTTTATTGCCATTTAAGATTGGGCAGAATGGCCTGTCGCCTACTTCAAATACAGAGACAAACATAATATCAATCCCATCTCCTTGAAAAATAATAGAACAGGAGCGCGGGAAGTCTTCTGCACTTAATCCTGTACAAACTAACCCACTAAATCTCTGTATCAAGAACTCCACAACAAAGCATCAAATAAAATCCCATGCAAAAGGTAGACAGACGAACCAAAACAGAGAAAGAAATCCCAGCTGAGTTCAAACATAATACACATAGATCTGCTCATACTTTTGCCCAAGCAGCAACATAGAGTTAACTAAAAACAAACAAAAATGTAAATCTGAAAGCATAGGCAGTCAATTGATCTTATGATATTTTCCAAGGAAGCTTCACCTTAGTTCAATACTTCATTTCTTCACCCAGAGTTGCATAGCATGAATATAGAAAAGATGACTAAATGTCTTGCAGTCAAAACAGGTTGCACATTCCTTGCTTTCTTAAAATTTAGGCCCCCTACCGATTCTCATTTACATTAAGTTAACCTCGACGAGTCTACTGTTTCTCAGAAAATGACTGCTAAATCCAACTACATCAAGGTTTCAAGGACCGCTGAGAAAACTCATACAACAACTGCTTCTGGTGATCCGTAGTGAGAGGAGCAGTTGCCTCTAAGAGTTCAACTGGCACTTCCCTCTTAATAGCTCTGGCAACTTCCCCTGCATCAATAACCTCCAATGGTAATTGCATACGTAGCGACTGCATAACACTTTCGAATTTGCTTACTGAATACTTCCAGAGAAGGTTAAAGAATTCATTAAATATGACTTGCCAATCTGACCTACTGTTATCATAATTGCCAGCTGCAAGGGGATCTTTCAAAAGTTTAGCTGCCCTCTCAAGGACTGACATTAAGATATGAGCAACCCCATCCCCGGCCGGGCTACCAAGAGAACAAAGAGGGGGCTGCTCTGAGGAATAAACCACTGCTCGAAGGCAGGCACTAAGTGCAGGAAGATCCAATCCATGAACACATGATATAACAACCCTCATAAGGTTATTTGTAGTGTCTACTGCACCCGAGTCGGTGGGCAGGGTTCCAAACAAGACCCTTAAATAACGAAAAATGGCCATGCAGACTATACTCATGAGCTCACCACCTGGATAGAGAAGTTGAAGGTACCTTGCCAGGAGTTTTCGGCCCTTGGGTAGAGAGACTATTCGTAAGAACACAAGATCATCCTTGGGAATATGACCAGCTGTGTGGCCATTGTTGCGATATGGGTCAAGCAACTGAAGTGATGCTGCCAACCCTTCGAGCAGGACTTGCCGCCTCCGTCTCAACTGGTTTCCACCATCTGGGGTCTGATTGAACTGTAGAAAACGATCAATATCATCTACATCAAGGAGAAGGCAAATACCATCTTCAATTGTCACTCGAGCTGCAAGCATCGGTTCCTCCTCCAGGGGCTTCTCAGTAATTTTCTGCTCTGTGTTTCCAGCACTAGATGAATTTGGAGGATCAACTTCAAGAAGAGGGCGAGGCCTACGAATTGAAGAGAATGGAACCCTCCCCAGAGCATCAACCTGGAGAAAAGCATGTGGCTCAGTATTTGCACGTGCTCGTGGAGGAAGATCCCTCAAGTGAGTTGGGCAGAAATGATGTTTAAGCTTTGCACCAGCATATTTTTTGGCAAGACAGGCCTGGTGGTAATAATCATCAATGTATGGGTCATTACTATGTGTTGCTGCAAGCTGCATTCTAAGAATACCCTCAATTTCATCCACCGTCATATATTTGGACCTAAACTGTGGCCAACCACCATTTCTTCTCTGAGCTGATTTCAGTCTTTGATCTCTTGAGTCAGCCAGGCCAAACATTGCCTCAAAGTTGTTCATCATGGATGGAGAAGATGAAAGATGGGAATTAAATACTTCAGATTGCATCCCTGGTAAATGGCCAAACGATGGTTGAACAGAATGCTGCAGCCTGTGCTGCTGTGCCTGTAATTGCTGCATTACTTGGGGAGGCATTAACCCATTTTGATGAGATAGCTGTTGTGGCAGCATATTGTTCACGAGACTAGAATGGTCTCTAGCATATAAGCCAGTCTGGTTTGCCCACTGGTTAACTGGACGGCTATTAATGGATAGACCAGGAGCAAATTGAGGCAATTTTCCACCATACTGTGTCCCATGATGTAATCCAGCCATTTGCAGCTGAGAGTTAGAGAATGGAGAGAGGTTTGGTGAAGATGACAACTGGGATCCACCAGCAACATATGGAACATTCAGGTGGCCAGAATGTTGGTTTGGAGAAGCCTGCTGAGATCTTCCACCTGGGGGGGGATATGAAGTGAAAGATGACTTGGGCACAAGAATTGGTTCACTGGAGAAATGATGGTGGTGGTGTTGCAGCTGCTGCTGCTGCTCAGGATATGAAGATGTTCTATACAGAAGCTGCTGTTGCTGTTCAGGGTATGAAGACGTTCTGCTCAGAGGCCTTGATTCTGTGATGTGAGGAAAAGAATATTGTTGTGATGACCACCGTTTCCCCTCTGCAATGCCTTCAGTTTCAAGCATCTGCTGCTCCAACAAATTACGATAATCATCTCCTTGCACCCATTCAGCAGCAGATGAACCTGAAAGAGACACGTTACAACTAGAACATACAGACTGTGCAAAATAAATGAGACACTCATTTACAATGGGAACAAAGATGTTGTCACTAAAACAAGAAACAGATTATATTCAGCCCAGACATTTATAATACGAAAATTAAAAAGTTAAGATAACCAACTGAAAATAATAAGAAAGGATATGACCACTGGATGAAGGGAGAAGAGATTGTTACGGTTCAAAATTCCAAGCCAAACCAAATACAATTGCTACAGTGCCAGGCATGTGAAATTTTGTTTCTTTTAACCCAAACAATAGCAAGGTCACCAATATTTACAAAAATACAAAACTTCCGACTAACAAATTAATAGAGTACCAACAAAGAAAAGAAGCCAACTGTTGATTCTAAATGTTGCCAAGTTTATGTAATTATCAAATTTTGACCAGGAAACATTTTAAACTTTGAGCATAAGAGGCAGAAGATATAACTATAGAACCAAGCTTTTCTTCCATGGTCCTACTGCAAATAACTTTGGAATTCCAAGATAAAAAACCAACATTCAACCAGTTGCAGATACTTTATTAGTTAAATCATGCTCCACAAAAGGCAATGAACTATTGAGCTAGATAATTTTTTAAATCTTCTCCATATATCAAATAGAACCCAAGATTGTTTTAAAGTTCATGATGGTCGAACATTACACTCAATTGATCACGTAAATTGTTTTTTCAGTTACATTTTCTTCCATCACTCATGGAAATGATCAAGGAGAATCATTTTGTAATAGTGCCCAGATATTTGTACGTGAAAATATATAGCCACATGTTTGATGATGTCAAATCAATTTGCTTCATTAAGTCATCATTAAATTAACAGAAATCAGCATCTGTTTATACCCCAAACAGAAAATTGCAGTGTTGTAATTGAAAAACCATTAAGTCCTAGTTCGCTGGCTATCTAAAAGCTTAAAAATCTCATTGGTTAACAAATCCAATCTCATAAGGTAAAAAATCTGATAAGGTTAATGCTTAAAAATCTCATTGGTTAACAAACCCAATCTCTAGAATTTGATGAAATCATACGCAACCCCAAAACTACATCAAAATTTTCAGAAATAAAAGAGAGAGGTTTTCATTATTATTAATGTTGAATTCTTGATTATACCAACAAATAACCACTACAAAAATTGAAAATAAAAGAAACAAGAATATTAAATTTTATATAAATTAATTGAGTTAAAAACCAGTTCAAATAGCAAAAAAAAAATTATGTAAAACATGCAGCTGAACTCACTTTCTCTGGATCCCCAATCACCAATTATCCTGGCACCTCCTGGTCCACTAACAACTGTGTTCAACTGCAGCAAGATAAAGAAACATGGACAATAAAGAAAAGGGAAAAAGAAAGAAAAAAAGTCTTTTCCAACTCTACTCATAAAATAAAATACGTGAAACAAATTCATAAAAAGGAGATCAAGATACTAACTTCAACAATTGTTTAATTCTCTGGGGTAATATAATATACATAATAAGAGCAGAATTTTTCATAATATACATAAGCACTCAGTGAATAGAAAGAAACAAATAAGACTAAGCTTTGGTTAAGTTTAAGACTTCACAGTCTGCTACAAGACCATACTAGAAAGAACCAGGATTACTAATTTCAAGTAACAAATTTGCGAATAATGCCATGTTGCAAAAGGTGTTACTTTCAATGCTCACTAGTTTTCCATTCTTTGTAACAATTATTTAATTACTGGAAATAAATTTTTTGTTATTGGGTACAAAATTTGCATAAACACATTTTAAGTTATGAAATTAGATTGTAAATATAACGAAGAGGTCATTACCAGTAACGAACAACTTATAATTAAGTGCAGAAGACTTGTAATTCAATAACGGAAAACTTGTGCGAGTTTCAATTGACACCCTTTGCAACGTCGACTTGCCTCGAAAATAAAAAAAAAATACAAAGCTCTTGCTACAATCAACTAAAAAATTGTACTTCATGCACAGTAGACTAACCTTTGAGAATGTACTAGCAAGATCATCAATATCGGATAGTGATCTTAAAACTTCACCCTGCAATTAATATAAAGAAAAGTTAGTTGTCTCGGTACAAACTTCAGCAGTTGAATTTTTTCTATTTAACTTAAAGCTTGAAACCATATCTGGAAGTATTCAACTAGCTATAGAAGTGAGCAACTCAGAGAGAGAAAAAGGTTTGCTTGTCGATTTGTGCGCAAATGAGTAAATTAAACATCCTTTACCATTTATGGAAACCTCGTCCAACTGCAGCTTGTCTATCATAAGCAATAACAATATATGGGAACTCATTAACTACATAATACAACATAATACCAATAGTAATTGTTCGCCGCATCACAAACAGTTCCATGACATCAGCTTCAAAAGGCATATGAAAATCCTAAAACTACTTCAAAGACCATTCAACCAAATAAGTGAATAACAACATAAATCAACACAACCTTAAAGACTAATAACTAATAAACCATTAAGCAGCATTTATAAGCCACACGAGCAGAAAACACAGATAACACTGTTTCATTCTATCTTCATTTTCAAAAACACCGGCAACATATAAGTTAAACATTCTTACCTAAAAATATCACATCCACTTAAAAATCAGAAAAGTTCTTAAGAATTAAAAAATCCGTTCATATGGGATCCAAAATCTTACTGTTATATATGAGAAATCATTATCGTACAAATTTAACAAAGCAATTGGAAAAATAATAAACCTCTTCTTTATCAAAGAGAAACTCCTCTTCATCAAAGGTGGGTGCCGACAAATTATCTTCTTCATCCTCTAATCCACCCAACTCAACTTCCTCCACTACGTCTTTACCAAAAAATGCATATTGCGATGCATCAAATACTGTATCTCCTGCATCACAAAATTCCAAAAAAAAAAAGATTTATTATAACTGAATAACCACCAAAAAAAAAGTTCAGTCTGCAAAAGCTGAGCAAGTGAAAACGAACCGAACCTGTAGATTTTTCACCAAATTGAGGGGCTTTTCCAATACTTCCCCCACTATCAAACCCTTCCATATCTAATCTACCTATAATTTACACTTTTAGCCCTCAACAAAACAGAACACAAGAGAAACAACACAGCTATATCAAAGCCAAATCTAAAGAAACAAAAAACAAAAAATGCTAAAATCTGAATCTAAATCTAAATTCTAAACTAGTGAGTATTAAAAACCCTGAGGAGTCAAAAATCTTATGTGTAGGGTTTTTAAACAACGAAGAAGAAGAAGAAGATCTGTACAGTTAATTGTGCAGAGTGTTGTTCATTTGTGTGCTTTGACGTTATTAATTAATTTTCTAACAATTATATAATATATATATGTATATTTTTTTTTTCTTTTGTTTTCTCTGCCCTCAAAAATTATAAGAGTGAGTGAGAGAAGACAGCGAAGCGATAGAGAGGAACCCTAAGAGAAGAGAAGAGAAGAGAAGAGATAACGATGGTGATTTTAATTTTAATTTTTTCTTAAAAGTAATTAACTAATATTATTGTATTAGTTAGTATACAGCTTGGACGATAGAGGACGGTGAAGTTGAAATTTTTGGCAAGTGTCTTCCGACTGCTTGTTTTTAGAGGCTCCGCCTCCATTATCCGATTAACACATGGAGCTCCATTTAAAAATAAAAAACAGAATGTTGTTTATGTAAATACTAATTAATATATGACGCCATCAACTTCATGGCCAAGTTGTTGATCAGCTGGACTTCAATTTTGGTACGTCCAGATTGGTGTTAGCATGCATTGGACATCATATAAAACATATTTTAAGATAAAGTTTTAAGAGGTTAGATTATAATTTTGATACATTAAGATCGGTCCCATAGTGATCAATTGGTGTTTAAAAAAAAATTAAAAATTATTTTTGATAAAATCACATCATATTTTTATATATATTTTAAAAATAAGGGAATGAGTAATTCTTTAAAATATAATTTTAAGAATCTGTTTTATACTTAATATAATGTCATATATATCATGATATATACTATAAAAAATTTAAAATTATCTTTATTCATTATCAATTATATTGGGATAACAAAATAAAATTAATAATATAAAATATTTATTTTAGTTTTTAATTATTATTTATATAAAATAAACAAACATATTTTATATATACATACATATAGATGTGTAAATAAATTTTATTTTAACACTATATCTAATTTAATCATTTGCATTTTTATATAGTTTAACAGTAAGATATATCAAATATATATGACTGTTTTTAAAACTCACAGTACTTTTAAAAATAAATTTTATCAACTAACAATAATTGATTCTTATAACAGCATATTATTTTTAAAATACAATTAACAATAATTATTTCAAAAATTATAGCATTATCAAACTGAACCTAAATCTTGTATGTTATTAAATTTAAATTTTTACATAATAATTTTGAAAATAAAATTTCTTTAATTGACTATTTTTTTAATGGCACTAATTTTTTTTTATAAACATTAGTAGTTAAAAGGTTTTTCATATTATAATGATAATTATAAATGAAGTTTCTTATTAAAGTAAATTTTAAATGATTTAGCTTTTATTTCTTTTTGGGATCATGCATTCCATTTATTTGGTTATCTATTTTAATTCTATTTATTTTGTTTATTTCTTAATTTGGTGAGGAATTAAAGAAAAAAACTCATTACCTCTCCTATCAAGATTTATTTCTATTAATAAATTTTGTCCTATAGAAATTTGCCAAAACTGAAAACAGGGTAAATTGGGGTCATTACTGTTGGAGTAGTGGCATTGCTTTTTTATGCAAAGATGAAAAAGGCCAGGATTGAAAAGGAGAGGCATCATCTATCATTTCATCTTTTTAACAATGGTTTTATTTATTTGTTTATTAAATTCTGATTTGCTGTAGTTGTGTTTATATATCTATCTTTGTGATGGTAGAGATGAAAGATGATTCCAAGATGGGGACCCATGATCTGGTGAACAGTGAGTGATGATCGACGATGTGGATATGTTTACGTTATGGGGTCACCTAAAATGCAGCCGCCAAAAACTTGAACAACGGGTGAAATAGCTGTTGTTAATTAAATAATTTTTAAATTTTATTTTCAATGCTAAAAAAATAATAAAATGAAAAAATAAGGAAAATTTAAATAATAAACATAAAAATATTTTAAAATTTTTTAACATAAAAAAGTTTAAAAAACTATAATATAATCTCGTAATTCTTTTGATTAAAATCAATGTAATATGTAAATATTTTAAATTTATTTTACATGTCTCTAATTAGTATTTCTTATTTATTAGTTCATTTATTGCAATTTTTGACCTCTTGTTTTGTGTTTAATGATGCTAAATTCATTAAATATCAATATGTTAAATTAAATTATAAATAAATTTTATTTCTTGTTGGATGGGTTCTTAGTTTTGGTTAAACTTTCTCCCTTATTATTACAAGAGTTTCAACTAATAACTTCACTAATTTTATGTTGAATATTCTCACCATCTAAGTAAGATTCCAATAACTTGAGTTAAATACCTAATTTACTTTGTAGAATTTATTTTTAGTTGGATTAGTTCATAATTTCCGTTACACTAATACTATACATCATAAATTTTTTATCCCAAGTAATCATCTTAAATGATGTATCATTCATTAATTAATTATTAAAATAATATAATTAATTCATTTTTATTCATTCAATTAATTAATAAATATCATATCATTTGAAATAATTATTTAAGATAAAAATATTTGGGATATGTAGTATTATTCTTTACGTTAAACTTTCTAAATTATAGGTTAATATATTGGAGCTAATTTTTTGTTCGAATTTTAAAGATCTTATTACACTAGTACACTTTTAATACTAACGGTTATGATTATTTTTCATTTTCTTTTCTTTTTTTTTTTCCCTAATTCTCTCTTACTTAATAAAGCATTCTTTTTATTATTTATTATTTATTTTCTTGCTCAAAATGTGCTCAAATCACAACACTCAGGACCACAAACAAATTGATTGAGCATCTAATTTCTTTTCTTTTTTTCTTTTCTAAAATTTTCTTTTCATCAACTCTTTACACAATCTGTGTTTTTTTGTTGATCATTTGGTAATGATGGTACTATCTCGAAATCTCATTGTTCGTTAATTTTTCTGTTCAATTCTTCAATTTAACTATCCATTTGATGCTTCTGCAACTTTAAAGTGGACTTCGTGATCAATTTTTGTGGAGTTAACATGCATTTGTGCTAAATAAATTTTAGATGTATTTCATATATGCTCGATAAAAGTCCTCATAGAAAAAAAAAAAAAAAAGAGTGAGCTATAATTTTATTACTTATTTTGATTCAGGTCATATGAAGTGTTGTAAAATGAAATTGTTGAAGGAGAAAGTATTGATGAGGAGATTATTTTGAATAAACTATTCTGTCATGGGATGAGTGTTTGCGTAGCAATTCGTATGACATTTAGACAACTTCTAGTATAAAGTTGTTAAGTAAACTTAATGAACTTCTCAAGCTAGCTAGGCAAAGAGGCTTGCAAGAATGCTAGAGAGAAGAAAAGAGCAATATGGTCAAATGTAATTTAATTATTCACAAGGGAAGGTACAAGAGTGTTTTACACATATTTGTGTGATGTGTGTGTGTGTGTGTGTTTGAAGATACAAAATCTGCTCTTTTTCGGCATTTATTTGAGGCAAAACAGTAATTGATTATTGGCAGGCAAAAAAAATTATCTGATCAATATTCTGTTAATTCTCTTAACTGAGTGAAGACGAAAGTGGACAAGTGAAAGAAAATGTCAACTTCAGCTGGAATTCTGCAATGAAAGAAATTATTCGTGTATTTGCATGGATACACAGTAAAACCTTTATAAATTAATAAATTCGGAATCATACACATCGATTTATTTAATGAGATATTGATATTAATTATTGAATAAAATGTTAATCTATTAATTTATAAAGTGTATGTATAATTCCATAAAAATATATTTAACCAAGTAGAAAATTCATAGTAATTTACCAATCTAATCAATTAAAAATAAATTAAACCGCAAAACATAAATAAAAGTTAACAACAAATAAATTTGATAATTCCTTCAAGTTAGAATTCAAACAAGCAATAAGTTAAATTAGAAATGAGATCCATCTATATTTAGATTAAAAAAAAGTAATAATCGAGTCATATTTTATCAAATATCATATCACAACAATTATATTTGTACGCTTAGCGAACTATTAATTTATAATATGAATGTGAGAATGGAATTATAAAAATTTATTTCTTACATAATTTATTGATTAATTAGTATCAAAATCTCTTTAAATTAATGGATGTTGCATGATTATGACATTATTGATTTATAGAAGTTTTACAGTATTTCCATGTAAATATCTAGCATTTTACTACATCAAGGGCTTGCTTATGATATCGGATGTGGTTAATTTCATTAGAGGACATGACTCACAGAAACATCATTATCTATTAAAAAAATAGCTTGGCGATTGACATAAAGAGAAAAAATCATAATAATGAACTAAACAAAATAAATCACTAGAAAATGATAAAATTAATTAATTATATGTTAAAATTATATTCATAATGTAACAAGGTGTTAAAATCAATAGTTAATGCAAGCAAACATAACGTAATTTATTTAATCGTCATTTATAGAATCTTTCAATACCATTAATATTTCTACAGCTCATTTCTCCATATTCAATAATATAAATAGAGGTGCATGCCTTTTTGATTCTTATAAATCTCTTTTAATTCTAATTAAGTTGTTTACAATTCACTTTAAAAACTAAAAAATGTCGAAGAGTCTTAGTTTCATCATCTTGGCTTTGCTCGTAGTGGCAAACATTGAAAGCATGCTTAGTTCAGCAAGTCGTACCGGCCTAGGATCTAACCTAGATGCTTCATTTTCTATTAATCCCACAGCACCACCTGATGTTGTTGATTGCTCAGGGCTTGCACCTAAAGAGTGTTTGATCGAGAAGTTTAAGAAAGCTCACGAAGACTATTTTTACCCCTGGGGATGCAAATGATTTTGTTTATCAGTTATTTTCTTTAATCTTTTATGTGTGTATTTGTAATAATAATCAATTGTAATGAAATTGGAAATGTGTTTTAACGAAAGAAGAAATTAATTCATTATCTATACCTCATGTTATGTTATTTAATTTTATTTTTTTTGTGCGTGTATCTGGTGTTGCTTTTTTGTGTACATATCGTTGAACCGATCTACGAGAGAACAATCTGTGGAAATAATAAAAAAATGTGAGAAAATTCAACTTACCTCTAAAAAATGTGAAAACATAAACTTGCCCCACTTGTTGCCAGAAAAACAAGTAAAAAACTTATCAACATGCCCTCTTTAAGCTCATCTTCTGAACAAAAGTTTGAGTAATTTAGAGTAATTTGAGTTTTCGTGCTCTTAAAGGAAAATTTAAATTAGGAGTAAATGTGCGTTGTCATTGGATGCCTTATCTTCTCAATTTTCAAATTAAGTAAAAGCATGACAGATACAAACTTAGTGATAAAGTTTTTTTTTAGTTTTGAGAAATAGGATACTATTAGTTAATATAAAATATGCTCTTTTTGGGCATTTATTTGAGGCAAAACAATAATTTTATATTTATGGGATAAAAAAGTCATTTGATCAATATTTAGCTAATTCTCTTAATTGAGTGAAGACGGAAGTGGATAAGTGAAAGAAAATATCAACTTCAAGTAAAAGTTTGCAATGAAAAAAAATTATAGATGTATTTGCATTTATAAGAAATAAAAATTTATAAATAAAAAATGTTGGAATCATACAACATCTATCGATTTAAAGAGATATTGATATTCATTAGTCAGTAAATTAATAAACTGGTAATTTATATAGTGTATTTACTATTCAATAAATAGATTTTCAATCAATTAGAAAATTCATTATATTTTACCAATCTAATCAGTTAAAACAAAATTAATTAGTAAAATATAGATTAAAGTTAACAAAAAAATTTGAAACTTCTTGAAATTTAGAATTCAAATAAGCAATAAGCAAACTTAGAGATGAGATCCATCTTTATTTGGATTACTACAAAAAAAGAACGTAATTATAGAGTATATTATTTTTAATATTATATCATAACAAGTATATTTGTATCCTCAGCAAACTATTGATTTATAATATGAATGTGAGGATGGATTTGTAAAACCTTATCTCTTACATAATTTATTGATTAATTAATATCAAAATCTCTTTAAATTAATAGATGTTGTATGATTGCGACGTTATTGATTTATAGAAGTTTTACAACATATCCATGCAAATTATTGCATTTTACTGCATCAATGGCTTGCTTAAGATATTGGATGTGGTTAATTGCATTTGAGGATGTGGCTCAAAAAAACATCTTTGTATATTAAAAAAGTAGCTTGATGATCGATATAAAGAGAGAAAAAAAAATCTTAATAATACACTAAGCAAAATAATAACACTAGAAAATGAGAAAATGAATTAAATATGTGTTGAAATTACATTCATAATGTGACAATGTGTTAAAATTAACATGTAATGCAAATAAACGCTACATAATTTGTTTAATCCTCATTTAAGGAATCTTTCAATTCCATTAATATCATTGGAGCTCATTTCTCAATATTCAATCATATAAATATAGGATCATGGCTTTCTGATTCTTCCAAGTCTCTTTTAATTCTAATTAAGTTTATTGCAATTCACTTGTAAAACTGAAAAATGTGCAAGAGTCTTAGTTCCTTCATCTAGGCTTTGCTTATAGTGGCAAACATTGAAAGCACGCTTAGTTCAACAAGTCGTACTGGCCTAGGATCTAACTCAGATGCTTCATTTTCTATTAATCTTGCAGCAACACCTGACGTTGTTGATTGCTCAGGGCTTGTACATGAAGAGTGTTTGATCAAGATGTTTAAGAAAGCTCACGAAGACAATTTCTACCACTACCCCCTAGGCGGATGCAAATGATTTTGTTAATAAGTTATTTCTTCAATCTTTTATGTGTGCATTTGTAATAATGATAATTTCATTTTGTTAATCAGTTATTTCTTCAATCTTTTATGTGTGCATTTGTAATAATGATAATTTCTAATGAAATTGAAACTGTGTTTTAATAAAAGAAGAATTTAATCCATTATGAGTACGCATGTTATGTCATTTTATTTTGTGTATCTGGTGTTACTTTTTGTGTACATATCGTTGAATCAATCTAAAAGACAACAATCTATTGAAATAATAAAAAATGTTAGAAAATTCAGCTTACCCTTAAAAAATGTGAAAACATTAACTTACCGCCACTTATTGCCAAGAAAAGAAGTAAATAATTTGTCAATGTGCCCCCATTTAAGCTCATCTTTTGAACAAAAAATTAGAGTAAGTTGAGGTTTTTGTGCTCTTAGCAAAAAAATTGAAGATTATTATTAGGAGTAAATGTGAGTTTTCATCGAACGCCTTATCTTCTGAATTTTCAAATTAAGTAAAAGCATGACAAGTAGAAACATGTTGATAGAGTTTTTTGAATTTTAAAAATAGTAAAAATAGGTTACTTACATTTAATATTAAACTGATATGTTTGGGCATTCATTTAAGGCAAAACAGTAATTTTATATTTGGGGGGTAAAAAAGTCATTTGATCAATATTCAGTTAATTCTCTTAGTTGAGTGAAGACGGAAGCAAACAAGTGAAAGAAAATGTCAACTTCTAGAGGAATTTTGCAATAAAAAAATTATATATGTATTTGCATATATAGAAAATAAAATCTTTATAAATTAAAAATGTTGGAATCATATAACATCTATTGATTTAAAGAGGTATTGATATTAATTAGTCCATAAATTAGGAATTTGTTAATTTATAGAGTGTATTATTTACATTTCAATAAACATATTTTTAATCAACTAGAAAATTCATTTTATTTTACCAATATAATCAATTAAAAATAAATTAATCCACAAAATATAAATTAAAGTTAACAAAAATTTTTTTTGATAATTCTTGCAATTTAGAATTCAAAGAAGCAAAATTAGAGCTGAGATCCATCTATATTTAGGTTTAAAAAAATAATAACAAAGTCATATTTTATTTAATATCATATCATAGCAATTATATTTGTACGCTCAGCAAGCTATTAATTTATATTATGAATGTGAGGATGGAATTATAAAAACTTATCTCTTACATAATTTATTGATAAATTAATATCAAAATCTCTTTAACTTTGTATGATTCTGACATTATTGACTTTTAGAAGTTTTACAATATATCTATACAAATATCCATTGTTATACTACATCAATGGCTTGCTTAAGATATTGGATGTGGTTAATTGCATTTGAGGATGTGGCTTAAAGAAACCTTAATAATAAACTAAGCAAAATAACAACGCTAGAAAATGATAAAATTAATTAAATATATGTTGAAATTACATTTATAATGTGACAAGGTGTTAAAATCAATAGTTAATGCAAACAAATACTGCGTAATTTGTGTAATCCTCATTTAAGGAATCTTTCAATACCATTAATATCATTATAGCTCATTTCTCAATATTCAATCATATAAATATAGGCTCATGCCTTTCTGATTATTCCAAGTCTCTTTTAATTCTAATTAAGTTGTTTACAATTGACTTTAAAAACTATAAAAATGTTGAAGATTGTTAGTTTCATTTATCTTGGCTTCGTTCATTGTGGCGAACACTAAAAGCATGCTTGTTTCAACCAATCGTATTGTCTAAGGATCTAACCCAGATGCCTCATTTTCTATTAATCCTACGGCATCACCCGACATTGTAGATTGGTAGGGAATTCTAATCCCACCCAATATCATGCAAGTAAAAATATCAAATAAATATTAAATATAAAATAAATGGAGAATAAAAAACCACTTCTATACTAAAGAAAAATTATGGCCTCCAAAGATGATAAGAGAAAAATTCGCTATGTGAAAAATTATTACAATCACTCTTATATTTTTCTCACATCTAAAACCCCAATAACCTCTAATCTCTAAATAAACCTACCATTTCTCTCACATTAGCAACTGTCTACTTGCAGAGAACTGATTGTTGTGCTATACATACAAGTGAACTGAACCTCCCTATATATAGTGATTATTTCTTATAGGAGAATTTTTTTTTTAATAGTTGTATTCCTCCTTGAATATGTCAAGTCCCAAAGAGGAAATTATTTATTATTTATATAGGAATTCTCCTGAATAAGAAATCTACCGAATAAGGAAAACCTATGAAATATCTTATTTTAGGATTTACAAATACTTATTAAAAAAAGTGACATATTTGCTAACAATATCTACCTCGGCGAGTTTTTCAATCAGGCGACAAAACATGATCCACCGTATATCCACACAATCACATCGTTTCTACTTTTTTTACTCTACAAAAACTATACTCATAGAGAGCTTATGAGAATCACTCCATCATAGGTAAAATCTTGTCATCTATCCAGCAGCCATAATTCTTTATATTGAAAATTATCATACTCAACCTTATCCAAAGTATACATATTCGGTACATGTCGATCACCTTTTGAAAATACCCACTCTCATGTTTGGCTTCGTTGAGAGTCATGAGCCATCAACATAAAATTCAACCACATATCTTTCATAAATGCCAAACTATGTCTAGTGTGCAAATCTTACAGACCTACTAGTTGTAACACATCCTCTTCTTGAATTACATGATATGCAACCCAAGTGGGTGGTTGTTGAGTCCTAGAGAGTATATATTTATAAAGGGTAAAATCTTCATTTTACTCTCAAAGTCTCACTAATATCTCCACCTTTATGTATTTTAATTATCTTGATATTTAATTATTTATGTTTATGTGTATTTTTAATACTTTATGTATTTTAGGGGTATTTTAGTTATTTCTTAATAAAAGAGAAGTTGGACGGTAAAACGGATAGCATTTTTGAACTGAGAACAGCTGAAAACCTTAAGAAAGACATCAAGGGCAAATTTATAATTTTAAGATTTTAGTGGGCTCCACCGACTTAGCGTTGATTGATGACGTGACATTGACTGATAACGTGTCGTTGAATGCTGACATGTCATTGAACGATAATATGGCATTGACGGATGATGTGGCAGAAGTCTATTGGACCGAAAAATGAGCTTACAATACATGCAATGCACTGAATCATATTTGTTGACTTTTGTATTGACTTATGACGTGGCAGAATATTAGTGGACTAAAAAATGTGCATACCGTATATGCATATACACATAATGACAGCCCTGGTGACGTGTTCTAATCAATCAGAGAGTGCCACGCGGCGCAATCCTGGGCGTTCGAATTGTTTGCATATGATGGCCATGATTTACTCATTGTATCTATAAATAAGGGGCTCCTCCTTAATTTGACACCCCTGAATCCATTTTTGGACTCTATTTGTTGTAATTCCTTCTCTATCTTGTATTTTCTATGTATTTTAATAAAATTTCTATTTTACCCCTAGTTGTAAATAAGTAGCTAATTTATTTTCAAACTTGGGTTAAAGGTGAAGCCTCAACATAATCTATGAGCTTAATTTGGTAAGTTTATTTTTACTTTTTCTAATTTATTTAAATTGTTTTGACTTATCATAGACAGATAGTAATAATCTTGTCTAGATATTTGGCACGATGAGCACTTTACACTAGATTTATTAGAGAAAAACCTCCGTCTAATTTATGGGTAGGTCATGACTCATTGTTGACATAAAAATTATCTAGGTTAATTAGTGGAAAGTTTTGCCACCTTGTTGACAGTTACATTATTTTCTAGCACAACGTGTTCTTGACACCACATTTAACATATGATTATTATTCCTGGTATAATGAGCGCTTGATGTCTTATTTATTTGGGTTAGATTGATGAGGAGTGGAAATACCCTCCTTATAAATTAATTGGACCTAAAAAATGAATATTAAGCCATGGTGAAATGTTGAGTGTGAATTCTAAAACCCAAGCACTTTATTCCATCGATCAAGTTCTAATTTATTCCTAGCATTTTTAATTTCAATCTTAGGATAAAATAAATTAAGAAATTTTACAACAAGCACATTAAATAATAAAGAATAATAATAACTCTACATAATGAAAAATCCACCTTCTCGTGGGATTGACACTCGTCACCATTAATCTGTATTTCAATATATTCGTACGCTTGCGAGTTCAATAAAATTTGCACAACAGTGGTGAATTGGGTTTTTAAAACTTAAGCTAAACAAACGCTACAACAATTATTCTAATGCCTTAATGGAATAAAAAACAATAAATTTAACAATGCTCAAAATAAAAGAGTAAGGGAATAGAAAGCAGACATAATGATTTTTACATGGTTTAACAATCCCTATCTATATCGGCGCTTCGAAGCACACTGGGCTTGAGGATTTCATTATCCAACCCTTCTAAGATTTCAAGTTTTTTACAATTGACTTTCAAAATATTAATAAACCTTTAAACCAAGAGATTATCTCCCAATCTCTTTATCTTAGAGTTGATATGCAAGTGATAGCATAATATAGATTTGATATATAATGGATTTGCAAAATTAAAGCTCAAAATATATTGTATAATTTTTTTTTTACTTGTATCAAATCAATAAAAATGGATTGGATTTGAGTTAATATATTTTGGACTCAAAATATAGCCATTATTACACAAAACCAGCAAGGAAGCAATTCACTGCTTAATTTAACCGGCTAGATGCTTGCTACAGTAAAGTTACAGTTGAATTTGAATTTTGCTATAGTCATATTGTTTCAAAAATTATAGTTTGGCCCAAAACTTTTGATAATTATACTCTAGCCTAAAACATCATTTAATTTTACAAATAAGTCAATTTTAGAATTTCTAAATAATAATCGTTATTCCTAAAACTTTTCAAAAAGTCCCTTTTCAGAATTTTAACCAAATGTTTATTAAATCCAAAGTTATCAAAACTTTTTTAATTTAATCTAAAATTTGAAAAATACATAAATCCACAAAATACTTGTCTTATAAATATAAAAGCTTTGGTTTATGAAAAATGATTTCTTATGAAATAAATACTTTGAGCATCTCAAATACTAGACCATGATATACGAAATCATATTGGCTTTACAAGAATTCGTCACAGTTAAGCTAAACTTCGTTCTTGATCAAGCTGTTGTCCGTTAAGTTTCTTGTGCTTGATTTCACTTGATTCACTTGTATAAATATTATCCTTCAAGAATTAGTGTGAGATGTGAAATACAATATTAACAAAATTATTTAAGATACATGTTTGTTATCATCAAAGTTACAATATGTGTAGCCCTTTAGGCTAATACTTCCATGGCACTAGAGGCTTGCCATAAGAATGTTTCATCATCTAATACTTTCTGCTCGCATTACTATTAATATCTTCATATACTACCTTAGAGCCAATTGTTCAACTTGCTCCATTTATATTTTGGCAATCCCTTTTAAAGTGCCCTAATTGTCCCACACCCAGTAAACTCCCTTTTTCTTGGAGTTATTTTTCTTCCAATTACCAACTGTCCATGCCGAATCATCAGAAGCTTTATTACTTCTATCATTCAGCCTTCTTTCTTTTGAAAGTAAAGTACTAGTAATTTTTTCATGACCCACTATCTCCTTTCTATATATTAAAGGAGGCAATAAATGCTTGTAGGAAGTTGGAAGAGATCACAATAGCTTAAGTGCCTTGTCCTCATCTTTAATTTTAACTCCAATTATTTCTAGTTCTTAAGAACACTAAGATAATAAGAAATTTTTGTACCTTTAATCATTCTCAGAGTGTCAAACCACTCCTTAAGGTACAAGTGATTAGAGATGCCCTTTGTCTTATATAAATTTTCTATTCTCTCCCAAGGTTCTTTTACCATATGAATTTTTTTTACATTAGCAACTGTCTACTTGCATAGAACTGATTAATGTATTATACAAACAAGTGAACTCCAACCCTCTATATATAGTAATTACTTCTTGTAGGAGAAGTATTATTTTTCATATATAAATTGTATTCCTCCTTAAATAAGTCAAGTCCCAAAAAAAAATTACTTACTCCTTAAATAGGAATTCTGTTAAATAAAAACTACTATATAAGAAAAGATGAAGAAATATCCTAATTTAGGATATGCAAATCCTCATTAAAAATATAGACATATTTCCTAACATTGATTGCTCAACACTAACACGTGGAGAGTGCTTGATCGAGAAGTTTAAGAAAGCTCTTGAAGACTATATCTACCTTTGCCCCCCACAAGGGGATGTAAACGATTTTGTTAATCAATTATTTCTTTAATCTTTTATGAGTGCTTTTGCAATCGTGATCAATTGTAGTGAAATGGAAATTGTGCATTAATAAAAGAAGAAATTAATCCATTATGAGTATGTAATGCTATATCATGTATTTTTTGTGTATGTATATGGCGTTGCTTTGTTGTATATATATATTTGAATCAATCTATGAGAGAACAATGAGTTGAAATACTAATAATGATCATAATTATTATATTTTTACCATTTTAATATTTAAATTTAAGTTCATTGCCTTTGAAGGTGACACTATTTGCATCCTAAAAAAAAAAGCTTTAAACCCTCATATTTTATCAAAATCTTATATTACTAAACTATTTGAATTAAATTGAAATCTGGTGCTGCTTTGTTGTATACATACGTTGAATTAATCTACGAGAGAACAATGAGTTGAAATGCTAATAATGATTGATCGATCATAATTATTATGTTGGTACGATTTGAATATTTAAATTTAATTTCATTTCCTTTGAGGGTAAGACTATTTGCATCCAGAAAAAAAAAAAAAGCTTCAAACCCTCATATTTTATCAAAATCTTAAATTACTAATCTATTTAAATTAATTTATAGATAAACTTCAATTTAACCTCTGAGAATCTTTAATTTACCCCTGAAAAATGTGAAAACATCAATTTACCCCTACATATTGCTAAGAGAGCGAACTAAAAATTCGTCAACATGCCTCCATTTATGCTTATCTTATGAAACAAAATTAGGTTAAATTGAGGTTTTT
This sequence comes from Murraya koenigii, assembly GCA_025617385.1. Classification (NCBI taxonomy): domain Eukaryota; kingdom Viridiplantae; phylum Streptophyta; class Magnoliopsida; order Sapindales; family Rutaceae; genus Murraya; species Murraya koenigii. The sequence continues at coordinate 17,762,566 of CM046811.1, forward strand.
ATGCTCCTGGAGGGTAAATTGAAGATTGTTATTTGCAATAAATATAGGTTAGACGCCTTATTTTCCCAATTTTTCAAATTAAGCAAAAGCATAATTGGTACAAACATACTGGTAGAGTCTGTGAAAGTTCAAAAATAGGTTACTGGTAGTTAATATTAAAAATGATTTTTTTGCACATTTTATTTAGGGCAAAACAATAATGTGGAATTCTGCAAAGAAAAAAATTGTATGTGCATTTGCATGGATATATAGTAAAACCTTTGTAAATTAATAATATTGGAATCATATAACATCCATTAATTTAAAGAGATATTGATATTAATTAATCAATAAATTAGTAATCTATTAATTTATAGAGTGTATTTACAATTTAGTAAACAAATATTTAATCATTTAGAAAATTCATTGTATTTTACCAACCTATTCAATTAAAAATAAATTAATCCACAAAATATCAATTAAAGTTATAAAACCTAATCTCTTATATAATTTATTGAATAGTTAATATCAATATCTCTTTAAATTAATAGATGTAATATGATTTCGACATTATTAATTTATAGAAGTTTTACAGTATATCCATACAAATATATTTATTGTACTGCGTCAATAGCTTGCTTAAAATATAGGATATAGTTAAGTTCATAAGAGTAAATGGCTTATAGAAAAATTTTTATATATTAAAAAAAAAGCTTGACAATTGATATAAACAAAAAAAAAATCAATAATAAACTAAACAAAATAATAGCATTAAAAGGGTTAAAAGTAATTAAATATATGTTGAAATTACCTTAATAACGTAACAAGTTAGGGAAATTATCCACTGCCCACCCATTTTTTCAGGCTTTTTTCAAAAATATACAAAAACACTTTTTTTTTTTTTTGCAGCACCCCACTTAAATTTTGTATTTCATTTCACTTTTCCACTTCTGTCTAAACAGTGTTAGAAAATTTTAGTAAAATAACCATTTTACCTTGCAAACGTAAAATTATAATTTTAAATAAAATAAAAGAAAAAAATTAAAATTGTATTTTGGCTATATAACATATGAGACAGCAAGAAACATTCAGTTACCATTATTGAAACTACAACTATTAATAATAAAAAATAACTAAATTTTAAAATAATATCCAAAATGACAATTATCCAAAAGAGCAACTACTAATACATCATGAATATCATGTGCCTTTTCCAAAATATAATATGTTATATTTTGGAAATGGCACGTTATTAATGATGTCATTAGTAGTTGCCCTTTTGGATAATTGTCATTTTGGATTTTATTTTAGAATTTAGTTATTTTTTATTACTAATAATTGTGAGTTCAATAATAGCAAATAAATTTTCTTGTTGTTTCTTGCGTTATATAGCCGAAATATAATTTTGATTTTTCTTTTATTTTAGTTAAAATTATAATTTTACGTTTGAAGGGCAAAATGGTTATTTTACTAAAATTTTTTGACACCGTTTAAATAGAAATAGAAAAGTGAAATGAAATGCAAACTTCAGGTGGCGCGCTACAAAAAAAAATATTTGTGTATTTTTTAAAAAGTATGAAAAAACGGATGGACAATAGATAATTGCCCTTCTAATTAATTTGTTTGCAGTTCACTTAAAAATTTGAAAAATGTCGAAGAGTCTTAGTTTCATCATCTTGGCTTTGCTTATAGTGGCAACCACTAAAAGCATGTTTATTTCAACCAGTCATACTAACCTAGGATCCAACCTAGATGCTTCAACAACATGCCCCCATTTGAGCTCATCTTCTGAACAAAAATTAGGGTAAATTGAGGTTTTCACACTCTTGAAGGGTAAATTGAATATTTTTAAAGGAAGTAAATGTGGGTTTTTATTGGATGCCTTGTCTTCTCAATTTTCAAATTAAGGAAAAGCATAACAACTACAAAACATACTAATAGTGTTTGTTGAATTTCAAAAATCAGCTACTGGTAATTAATATTAAATTGGATTTTTTTGGGACATTTATTTATGGTAAAACAATAAGTTTATATTTAGGGGAATGAGGCCATTTGATTAATATTCAGTTAATTATCTTAATGTGAAGATAGAAGTGGACAAGTGAAAGAAAATGTCAACTTGAGGTGGAATTCTGCAAAGAAAAAAAATTATATGTTTATTTGCATGGATATACAATAAAACCTTTATAAATTAATAATGTGGAAATCATACAACATCTATTAATTTAAAGAGATATTGATATTAGTTCATTGAGTGTATTTACAATTCAGTAAACATATATTTAATCAACTAGAAAATTCATCGTATTTTGCCAATATAATCAATTAAAAATAAATTAATCTGCAATATTTTGATTAAAGTTAACACACACAAAAAAAATCAATATTCTTGCAATTTAGAATTCAACCAAGCAATAAGTAAAATTAGTGATGAAATCTATCTACATTTAGGGTATGTTTGGGATTGAGGTGCTGTAACTTTTAAGCTACAACTGCTGTGGAAAAAAAGCTGTAATTATAAAATAAAAGTTAATAATATGTAATAAATATAATTTTTAAATAATAATTTTAACAAAATTATTAAAAACATAATAAATTTTACATCATACAAGTGAAAAATCATATTAACATAACTAATATAGCTTAAAAGTTACAGTAGCTAGTGTTTACCAAATACTTTAGTGCTACAGTTTAAAAGCTACAGCTACCCAACCTCAATCCCAAACATACCCTTAGACTTTTAAAAAATTAGTAAGAGAAAATGTCATCCACTCCTCCAAGGTTTGCTTAAATGATCACATACACCGCCCTTACTTTCATAAATGGTCACGTAGAGCCCTTTTTTACTATTATACTCTTAATTACAATAACCCAATTATTAAATTTAAAAAGACTTCTATAATAAATATAAAGTAAAATTAAAATACTATATTATATAAAATAAGATAAAATTTATAAATTATTTTAATACTCTTAATTTGTCATATTCTTTTAATAATAATAAATCTATTTGATATATTAATAATATTAAAATAATTATACTAAAATTCACAGTAATTTATCAAATTTATATTATTTTATTTACAATATATTTTTTTTATTATGTCTATATTAGTATAAATCTTAAAGATAATTTTTAGATTAATAAATTTTAGTATTAACAAAATCCATCGGGATAGACTAATAATAACTTAATATTAAAAATAATTTTTATTATATATATTATTTATTAATATAATTTTTTTATATTATTTTGGATTGTTATAATCATAGGGTATAATAGTTATTTAAGAAATTAGGGGGTCTATGTAACTATGAAACTAACAGGATATGTGTGACCATTTAAGCAAACTTTAGGGATGTAATTGGCTCTTCCAAAATGTAATAATTGAGTTATATTTTATTTATTAACATATCATTGTAGTTATATTTGTAAGCTTAGCAAATTATTAATTTATAATATGAATGTGACTATTAAATTATAATGCCTAATCTCTTATATAATTTATTGATTAATTAATATTAATATCTCTTTTAAATTAATAGAAGTTGTATGATTCCTGTTGCCCAAATTTTATTAAATTCGTAAGCATACGAATCTATTGCAATATAGATTAATAGTAGATTTCAATTGTGTAGATTTATTATTATTCTTTATTTTTATTTATTTTTAAGGGCTTGTGGTAAAAGTTTTAATATATTTTGTTTAAATTAAAATGTTGGGAATAAATTATAAATTAATCAATGCAACAAAGTGCTTGAGTCATACGATTTACACTCAACATTTCACCATGAGTTTAATATTTCTTTTTTAGGTCCAATTAATTTATGAGGGGGTATTTCCACTCCTCATAAGCCTAACTCTAATAAATATAGTATCAAACACTCATTGTGCTAAGAAAAATAATATTATGTTAAATGTAGTATCAATAACACGTTATACTAGATAATAATAATGTAACTGTCGGTAATAGACTATCCACTAATTAACTTGGATGAATTTTATGTCAACAATGAGTCAAGACCTACTAAAAAAATTAGAGGGAGTTTTTTCTCTAATAAATTTAGTGTAAAGTGCTCACTGTGCCAAATAATAATAATCTTGCACTAGGGAGCCAGTATGATAGTGTAAAATCTAGATAAGATTATTACTATCTATTAACGATAAGTCAAAACAATTTAAATAAATTATAGAAAGTGAAAATAAACTTGCCAAATTAATTTAATTGATCATGTTAAGGCTTCACCTTTAATCTAAGCTTGAAAATGAATTAGCTACTCATTTTATAACTAAGGGCAAAACGAGAATTTTATTAAAATACATAGAAAATATAAAATAGAGAAGGAATTATAGAAAATAGAGGTCAGAAATGGATTTAGAGGTGTCAAATTAGGAGGGAAGGAGAGGAGCCCCTTATTTATAGATACAATGAGTAAATCATGGCTATCGGGCACTCAAGAGTATGGTCGGGTTGGTCACCATACTCGCTGTAGAGCCGTGGCAGCCCGAATTCGATTCTTGGAAGTGGGGAGGGGGATTAAAAAATTATATTTGGGCTTGCCCGCCCCCCTTTCCTTTCAAAAAAAAAGAAAAAAAATCATGACTATCGGATGAAAACAATTCGAACGCCTAGGATTGTGCCACTTGACACTCCCAAATTGGATGGAACACACTAGGGCTGTTATTTCATGTATATATATGTACGGTACGCACGTTTTTCAATCCACTAATATGTTGCCACGTCATCAGTCAATGTAAAAGTCAACAAGTATGATTCAATGCATTGCATGTATTGTAAGCTCATTTTTCGGTCCAATAAACTTCTGCCGTGTTATCTGTCAATGCCATATCATTGATCACATCACTGATCAATGCCATGTTAGCGGGGTCGCCAATATCTTAAAATTATGATTTTACTCTTTATGTTCTTCCTTAGGTTTTCAACTGTTCTGAGTTCAAAAATATTGTCCGTTTTGTTATCTGACTTTTTGCTTATTGTGAAATAACCAAAATATCCCTAAAATACATAAAGTATTCAAAAATGCATGCAAACATACACAATCAAAGATCAAGAGACTTAAAATACATAAAAGTGGAGATGTTAGTAAGACTAGGAATGTAAAATGATGATTTTACCTTTTATAAATATACACTATTTAGGACTGAATAATTCCAACATTATTTGAAAGAAATTTAGATCTATTGTAAATAAATGTAGGCAAAATTTTCAATATAATTATCCTAATTATATTAAAAATATAAAATTAATTAATAATGTTCACGCATCACCATTCACCCATTACTGTTTACGGATATTGTTCACCCATTACTAGTCATGAATTGCTATGAAAAGCAATTCACTAAATTAAGATGTTACAATCTATGGATTTATCAAACTTAAGACTCTCATTTACAATTTATCATCATATAGCTTACTTAACTTTAGACTGAATCTACTTCTCTTGAATAATTACTACCTCTCTAGATCCACGATCCTCAAGGCACTTCGCAAAGTAATCAATAGTAATTCTTCAATGTCTAGTGATCCAAGATCTACATAAACTCTCCGCAGAGATAAATAGTCTCATTACAAGACTTGAATGAAAAAAAGAAATTAACACAACATCATTCGCCAAATCCGATGTAGGGAGGAGACCAAATTTTGCTTCTTAGCTTTATACTATGTGATGTGCACCCTCAACTGTAAAATACCTCTCCTTATATAAGCATTAAGGTTTCAAAAAATCATAGTTCATAAATGACTTGGATTCTTTCTAAATAAGAGTTTATTCCCTCTTATAATTCCTATGAATCTAAATATAAATAAATCTGATATTCTTGCATTGCTTGTCTCTAAAAAAATATCTAGAGCATTTATAAATTTCTTGTTTATACTATCTCTAGCTATAAATAAATCTTATGTGCCAATTATAGAATCTCACTATTAATAGACTTCCTAAATTAGACATCTAATTAAATAAGGAAATAAATATTCCTAAAAAATTAGAATGACACTAAATTAGGAAATTAATAAATTGTTTCCTATTATAAGATACACAATAAATACCATTCTAATTTAACTAGAGTTGCCACAAGATGCTAACTCTATAAGTAATAGACCTAAAATTATTAATTTATAGAAGTATTATAGTAGATCCATGCAAATATCTAGAATTGTAATGAGTTAATGGCTTGCTTAAAATATAGGATGTGATTAATGTCATTGAAAACATCTTTATATATGAAAAAAATAGCTCGACGATTGACATAAAGAGAAAAACATCTAATAATAAACTTAACAAAATATAACACTAAAAATGATAAAATTAATTAAATATATGTTGAAATTACCTTTATAATGTATCAAGATATTAATATCAATAGTTAATGCAAACAAACGCAATGCAATTTATTTAATTCTCATTTATGTCATTTGATCAGTATTCAGTTAATTCCCTTAACTGAATGTTGATGGAAGTGGACAATTGGAAGAAAATGTCAACTTTAGGTGGAATTCTACAATGAAAAAAATTATATATTTATTTGCATGGATATACAGTAAAACCTTTATAAATTAATAATGTTGGAATAATATAATCTATTAATTTAATGAGATATTGATATTAATTAATCAATAAACAAATAATTTATTAATTTATAGTGGGTATTTACAATTCAGTAAACATATATTTAATCAACTATAAATTCATAGTATTTTACCAATCTAATCAATTAAAAATAAATTAATCCACAAAATACATATTAAATTTAACAACAAAAATTTAAAATTCTTGCAATTTAGAATTCAAACAAGCAACAAGTAAAATTAGAGATAAGATCCATCTATAATTAGAATTAAAAAAAAGTAATAACACAGTCAAATTATATCTGTAAGCTTAGCAAATTATTAATAATCTATTAATTTATAGAGTGTACTTAGAATTCAGTAAACACATATTTAATCAACTAGAAAATTTATTGTATTTTACCAATCTAATCAGTTAAAAATAAATTAATCCACAAAATATAGATTAATGTTAAAAAAAATTAAAATTCTTGCAATTTAGAAATCAAACAAGCATAAAATTCTTGCAATTTGGAAATCAAAGAAGCAATAAGCAAAATTATAGATGAGGTCCACTTATATTTAGATTTCAAAAATAAAAAGTAATAATTATCATCACAATTATATTTGTAAGCTTAGCAAATGATTAATTTATAAAATGAATGTGACCATCGAATTATAAAATCTACTCTCTTATATAATTTATTGTTTAATTGATATCAATATTTCTTTAAATTAAAAGATGTTGTATGATTCTGACATTATTAATTTATAGAACTTTTACGGTATATCTATGCAAATATCTAGCATTGTACTGTGTCAGTGGCTTGTTTAAAATATAGGATGTGGTTAATTTCATTTGAGGACATGGCTCATAAAAACATCTTTATATATTAAAAAAAAATATCTTGATGATTGATATAAATAGAAAAAACTACAATAATAAACTAAAAAATAATAATAATAATAATAATTTCATATTGTAATAAGATATTAAAATTGATAGTTAATGCAAACAAACGCAACGTTATTTATTTAATTATAATTTGTAGAGTCATTCAATTCCATTAAATACACTGCAGCTCCGATCCTTTCTTAATATTCATTCAAATAAATAGAAGCTCATCCCTTTCTAATTCTTACACATCTCTTTTAATTCTAATTAAGTTGTTTGTAATTCACTTAAAAAACTGAAAAGTGTTGAAGAGTCTTAGATTCGTTATCTTGGCTTTGCTCGTAGTGGCAAACACTAAATGATGCAGGATGTTTTGTATTGCGAGTAGGGTACCTTCTGGATAGCATAACTTTGGTTACAAGTGTCCATTTTCGGCGTATAATATATTTTTTTGAGAAAGGGCTGTACAAGTGGTTCGTGATGCCATTTGGATTGTCTAACGCACCAAGTACCTTCATGCATTTAATGAACCAGGTTCTTAAACCATTTTCTTGAAAATTTATTGTGATATATTTTTATGATATTTTGGTGTATTCTGTTGATGTGGTGATACATTTGTAGCATTTCAGGATATTTCTGGAAGTGTTAAGAAGAAACAAGCTTTACATTAATCTGAAAAAGTATAGTTTTCTATAGAATAATGTGGAGTTTTTAGGTTTTATTGTTAGTGCGGATGAGATTTAGGCTATTGAGTCAAAGATACAAGCCATTAGAGATTGGCCTACACCCAAGACAGTGGGTGAAGTTAAGAGTTTTCATGGCCTAGCAACAATTTATATGAGGTTCATTCGTGGCTTTAGCACGGTAGCTACCCTATTTCAGAGTGCTTGAAGAAAAGGAAATTCAAATGGGGAGAAGAAGAAGAGGCTAGTTTTGCTATACTAGAGGAAAAGTTGTCCACCGCTCCTATATTGGCTTTGCCGAATTTCAAAAAATTATTTAAAGTTGAGTGTGACGCTTTTGGAAAAGGAATTCGGGTTGTTCTTTCCCAAGAAGGGCGACCAATTGAGTATATGAGTAAAAAATTGAATAAGGCACGGCAAAAATACTCTACTTATGACCAAAATTTTTATGCTGCGTTAAAGACTTGGGAGCATTACTTGATTTAGAAGGAATTTGTGCTCTACAGTGATCACCAAGCACTAAAGTGTTTTAACTACCAGCAGAACCTGAGTAAGATGCATGCAAGATGGGTGAGTTATATGTAGAAGTTCACTTTTATCTTGAAGCATAAATCTGGGCAACAAAATAAAGTGGCAGATGCGTTAAATAGACGAGCAGCTTTCCTAGTAACTCAAGTCAATGAAATTACTAGTTTTGAGTGCTTGAAGGAGTTATATGCGGAAGATGATAACTTTGCGTGCATTTGGGTTCGCTTATAGAAGAGTGTTATTATTGGCCTCAACTAAAAGATTGTGCAGAGCTATCGAATTTGCTAAAAAGGCAAGGGACATGTGTAGAATACTGGTTTGTACATGCCTTTACCTGTTCGTAAAAATATTTGGTTAGATCTGTCCATGGATTTTATGTTAAGTTACCGCATATAAGGACGGGTCGAGATTCAATATTAGTTGTAGCAGACGGGTTTTCCAAAATGGCACATTTTATTACATGTAAGAAGACTGAAGATGCTGCTTCAGTGGCACATTTTTTCTTTCGGGAAATAGTGTGTTTTGCATGGGATTCCAAAGACTATCACTTTTAACTGGGATGTCAAATTTATCAGCAAATTTTGGCGTCATCTCTGGGATATATTTAGCACGCAGTTGCAGTTTATTAGTGCTTTCCATCCACAGACAGATGAACAAACAGAGGTGGTCAATCGCACTTTGGGTAATATGTTACGGTGTGTGTGTTGTGACAAGCAACAGAACTGGGAAGCTACATTGCCTCAGGTTGAATTCGCTTACAATAGCATGGTGAATCGATCAACTGGCAAGGCACCTTTTGAGATTATCTATACTAGTTTTCCAAGACAAGTTTGTGACTTGGCTGTTATATCACCAGTAGCTGTAGTTGGGGAACGCAAGGTAGTAGATAATACAGTAGAAAAGGTTCTGAAGATTCAAGCAGAAGTTTGAGCTCACTTGGAGGCTGCTAATGCAAAGTACGAGGCTGAAGCGGACAAACATCGGCGTAAGAAAGTGTTTTTCTGAATGTGATTTAGTGATGGCATACCTGCGGTGAAGTCGATTTCTGGGCATTCGCGCCAAATTGGAGAAGCACAAGTATGAACCATTTCGCGTGGCTCGAAAAATTAATAATAATGCTTATGTACTTCAATTACCTGACAATTGGAATATCTTTTACACTTTCAATGTGATTGATGTGTTTAAATATCATCCTGATGATGGAGAGTTGTGTAAGCCCAACTCGAGGACGAGTTCTTTTGCAAGTGAGGGGGACTAATGCAGGATGTTATGTATTGTGAGGATGGTACCTTCTGGATGGCATAAATTTGGCTGCAAATGTCCTTTTTTGGCGTATAATATATCGTTTTGAAGCTTGCGATAAGACGAACAAAAATAAAAACCCGCCAATGCCATTTTGATCTGTGCTCAACCCAAAAATTCCTTTCCTTTCCTAGTCATTGTAGATTTTAAGATTTTTTTTTTTCTATTTTTCCTGATTCTTCTAGGATTTTTATCTTTTTTTCTACAACGTGGATTTGGTTTCCGTTTTATTTTCTTTCTTATTTTAGATAGTAAAATTTTATTATAAGATTATATTTCAGATTTGCCTATTTTAATAAATTTGTGATATTTATATTTGTTATAAAAAGGGCCTCAAAATCTTATTTTTATTCATTCAGTTTTCTTTTAAATAAAATTCGTATTATTCAATACTTTTGGTTTCCAACTTAATAAACATTAAGCTTCTATTTCGTCATTAAAAGCATGCTTATATTAGCCAATCATACTGGCCAAGGTTCTAATCTAGATGCTTCATTTTCTATTAATCCTACAGCATCACCTAACCTTGTTAAATGCTCAGGGCCAAGACGTGAAGAGTGTTTGATCAAGAAGTTTAACAAAGCTCTTGAAGACTACATCTGCCCCTGCTCCTCTGGGCTATTTCTTTAATCTTTTTTTTGAGTGATTTTGCAAGAATGATCAATTATAGTGAAATTGAAATGCATACTAATAACATAAGAAATTAATCTATTATGAGTATATAATGTTATGTCATATGTTTTTTGTATGTAATCTGGTGTTGCTTTGTTGTATACATATCTTTAAGTTAGTCTAAGGGAGAGCAATATGTTGAAATACTAATAATGATGAAGCAATCACAATTACTATATTTGTACCATTTGTAATATTTAATTTTTAAGACTATATCCTTTTAGGGTTAGGCTATTTGCATCCTTTAAAAAAAAATAAAACATTGAACCCACATATTTTGTTGAAATCTTACATTACAAAACTATATGAATTAATTTAAGGGTAAATTTCAATTTACCCCGTAAGAATCTTTAAGATACCCTTAAAAACGGTGACAGTGCCAATTTAGCCCCATTTATTGCTAAGAAAATAAATAAAAGATTCATCAACATGCCCCTATTAATGCTCATCTTATGAACAAAAATTAGGATAAATTAACATTTTTATGCTCATGGTGGGTAAATTGAAGATGGTTACTGGGAGTAAATGTGGCTTTTTACCAGGTGCCTTATCTTCTCAATTTTCGAAATTAAGCAACAGCATAACAGCTGCAAACAAGCTAATAGAGTTTGTTGAATTTCAGCAATAGCTTATTGGTAGTTAATATTAAATCTGATTTTTTTGGGCATTTATTTAGGGCAAAAAAATAATTGTACGTTTGGGGGTAAAAATATCATTTGAACAATATTCAGTTAATTTTCTTAATTGAGTGAAGACAGAAGTGGACAAGTGAAAGAAAATGTAAACTTTAGGTTAATTTTTGCAAAGAAAAAAAAATTATAACTATATTTGCATTGATATACAGTAAAACCTTTATAAATTTTAATGTTGGAATCATACAACGTCTATTAATTTAAAGAGTTATTGATATTAATTAATCGATAAATTAGTAATCTATTAATTTATAGAGAGTATTAACAATTCAGCAAACATATGTTTAATCGACTAGAAATTCATTTTTTTTACTAATTTAATAATTGAAAATAAATTTATCCACAAAATATAGATTGAAGTTAACAAAAAAAAAAAATCAAAATTCTTGCAATTTAGAGTTCAAACAATCAATGAGTAAAATTAGAGATAAGATCCATCTATATTTTGATTTCCAAAAAAAAAAAGTAATAAAAGTGTATTAATTTATTTGTAAGCTTAACAAATTATTAATTTATAATATGAATGTGACCATAGAATTATTAAACCTAATCTCTTATGTAATTTATTGATTAATTAATATCAATATATCTTTAAATTAATAGATGTTGCATGATTCCGCCATTATTAATTTATCAAAATTTTATAGTATATCCATGCAAATATCGAGCAACGTACTGCGTCAATGGCTTGCTTAAAATGCAGGATGTGGTTTATTCCATAGGAGGATGTGGCTCATAAAAACATCTTTACATATTAAAAAAAAAAAAATTACCCAAGGCAATTAAATATATGTTGAAATTACCTTCATAATGTAACAAGATATTAAAATCAATAGTTAATGCAAACAAACCTACGGTAATTTATCTAATCCTCATTATAAAATCTTTCAATTCCATTTATATCACTACAATTTCTCAATATTCAATCATATAAATAGAGGCTCATGCCTTTCTAATTCTTACACATGATAAGAATAATCAACAAAAGAGTTTCCAAAACAACAATTGAATCAAACATAGCAATTTGCACAGCCTTGGCAAAAGGATTCGCTCTAGATCGATTGATTCAAATCATGCAAAACTCACAAAAAGAAATCAAGCATGATTCTCATTACTCTCGAACATCTAGTTCCTCAAGCAGTGGCAATGAATCAAAATAGTTTATTAGACTTCATTTGCTTTCCATCTTGTAAAGCACCGCAACATGTATGTATATTATTGTACTCTTGCATTTAAATATAAGGAAAAACAATACCAATCAATCTTTAAAATTATATATCGTATCAGAGCATATGGCTTCTAGCTCAAAATCTGAACCAAATGTGTCTCTCCAAATCTTCCATCAATGTGCAAGTTTGGTTCCAATCAAACTCACAGATGATAATACCTTCTTTGGAGTTCTCAAATTCTGCCTTTAGTAAACAGCCTTGGGCTGGAACACCATATCACAGATGTTGGGACTCCACTTAGAGTTCTTAAAGAAGAACAAACTGATAAAATCGATCCTGAATTCCTAGTTTGGAAATCAAACGACGGACTTCTTATGACATGGTTAAAAGGCATGATGACAGAAGACGTGATAAGCATGATTATAGGAGCAAAAAGTGCAATATATGCATTTTTTTCTTATCATGTATGCTATTATTTAAAACAAAAGAGGGTATATTTGATATTTTGTGTGTATAAGGAGATGAGAAATGGGGAGAAACACAGAAGAGCTACACCGAGAAAGAGGGAGAGAGCTGACTCGAATTGACCTGACCTGACCTGTAAACCCAAATTTTTGACCCAGTCGTAACTCTCTTTTCTGGCTAGCTCCCCGGCCGAGCAAGGTGTCAAACAGAAGCTTATGCATCGGCCGTCAACCTTCACATGTCCTTGCTATCAGAAACTGCTCGAAACACCGCCGGCGAAGCTCAAAAACTCTGCGGGTTTGTCACATAAAAGCGCTGCCGATTCTGTCCATCTTTGGCGGTGCCACCGGTTGGAAAATATTCCCACCTCATCATCTTCCCTTCCCAACTAGCCATCACCACTGAGGAGGCCAATTTGCCGCTGATCGATCACCCGAAGAGCAATGCCTGAGAAGGCTCGATCTGGCGCCACCGCCGCGCGTCGGAGCTCACCACCATCACCTTTGGACTCACGATAGTTAGCCAGAGCTCGTTCGACCATCCCGACTGGGTTGGTTGTTGACTTCCATTGGCTGTGAAGGGCATTTCGATAATTTCACAATTCAGCGTAATTTCGTAATTTTTGAATGTTCGGGGTGCTTAAGTAATTCTAAAAATTTAATAGTTTGTGCATTTATGAATTTGAGGGTTGTCGACAAGTATAATTTCAGATTCTGTTAGTAAATTACTAATACGGGGTTAATACAGTAAGCTGAGAGACTTGAGAGTTGAGATGTCTGGACGAGTGTTTACTTTAAGTTTTATTTTTGTGACATTGGTTCGAATTATAAATATGGGAAGTATTTATATCGTTTCTTTGACGTAAGAGGATCTGCGGGAGAAAATCTAGATGCAGACTTGGGCGATAGCCGAGTCTGAGCTTTATCACTGTAAGTGGAATATATTAAACCTATTTGTGCACGTTTTATTTTTATATAGTAAAGCTTGTTCGTGAAATAAATATTTTAATTGTTTTCATTTAATGGTTCTCCGAAATAAATATTTTATACGTATGAATATTTTGTTAAGATATATATATATATTCATTTATATTCCGTATCGACTTTGAATTTGTAAAAGAGATTATTGATTTCGAACATGATTTAAAGTGTTTATATATGGATTTCGAGCATGATTTAAAGTGTATATATGTTGATTTCGAGCATGATTTAAACTGTATATATCTTAATTTTGAGCATGATTTTAATTTTATATATGTGTATGTAAGTTATGAAAAATCATGAAGCAAATATCCATTCCCTCCAGAAATCAGAGATGGGATATGAGAAACATATAATATAAGATGAGATGAGATGAGATAGTAGGTCTTTGGGGCCCGTCTAAACACACATAAAGGTTTTGAGTCGTGTGTTTGGGTGCTTTCGCCTTTTGGGGGGCATATGCATGCAAACAGATATTGAGATATGATGAGATTTAAATTCGGGTGGTCTAGACACGATGTCGCCAGATAGCGCATCATTGCAGGTCCGTTGAGATCTGGATATGAATTATGATGGAATGCATGAGATGGCACGTCCCTGTCTATCCGTGTATCCCTGGGGGATAATCGTACTCAAATAGTACATCATTGCCCGTCCGTTGAGGTCCGGATATGACGAGATTATTTATCTGGATATTTGTTTAAGGATAGTTGTATTATTTAGTATTTGATATTTCAATATGAGATGTTTTCCTTGATTTTGTGGTAGTATCAATTATATTTATGTTCAGTATATAATTAAAATGCAATGAATTATTTACATTAATATAATTAATTGAGAAAATTATCTATACAAGCGAGACATTTATTTTTGTAAGTATTTTATATTCAAAAACTACTACTCACTCACTGAGTTCACTGAGTTTTATGCTCACTCTATTTTATTATATTCGCCTCTAGGAGATTTCAGGTACAGCCATTGACGCAGCAGCTGTACATATTTGGGATCCTTTTTGGCCACGTGAGGGTGTCAGAGGATATAGATAATTTTTGGTTAGTGTATATAATCATCCTATTTAGTAATTATACTAGAGTTATGACAGAAGATTAGGAAACGTGTATATAGGTGGACCTGATTTATAGTATAATTTTCTTTTGATACCCTGAAACTGTTTTGAGAGTACTATTGGATATTTTACTGAATGAGATTGGTTGAAGTAGTTTGATACATATTAAATTTTTTTGGGAGTGCTTGTGTTATAATTGTAGGTTTGGGAATGTAATATGTTTAGGGGAGGTTCTGCCGAAATTTTCGGTAGAATTCTTATTAATAAGATTTTTAATAGTTGAGTTCAGCTGTTTGAGATAAGCTCACCTCTAAGGATGGGGCGGGTCGTATTAAAAAGTGCTCGTGAAGTCTGGCTTACAGTCGAAGAAAACATGCTTCCAATAACAAAAGAAAACAAAATGTGGCTAGATGATAGCCTATTCTCATTGAAGAAAGGATTGTTAAACATAGAAGAATTTCTCAAGAAATTTAAAGGATTATAAGACAACTAGGCTGCTATTAGTAAGCCATTCGGTGATAAAGATAAAATATTTCAAATTGTCGAGCTTTGGGGCTCAAATATGCAGATTTTAAAATGGCCATGCTCACCGAGCCACCCCATCCTTCTCTCAAACAGTTCATTCAGGCTCTTCAAAATCACGAGGAGAATGTTATTATCCCAAGAGATGAGCAGGACAAAGTCAACATGAGCTATAATCAAGCCTTTTTTGGACATAGGGGAAGAGGTAGAAACTAAAGGGGTGGCAGGCATGGTTCTCTTGGTAAAGGACCACCTCAAAACTATGGTACAAGAAATAACAAACCTAGCTTCCAAAATGGCAATAATTATGGAAGCAACAATTATGGTAATAATTCAAATTACCAAAACAAAAATGTTCAGCCATAAAAAGACACGAGTGCAGAAGAGGTCATTATATGCCAAATTTGTAAGAAACGTGTTTGGGTAATATCGGGTAGGTCTCCTTAAGGCCCTTCTAGCTCGAATAAAATACCCCGAGGTCAACCCAGCTGGCCCTTCTAGCTCGAATAAAATACCCCGAGGTCAACCTAGCTCGAGTAGAAGTCCCGACCACTAGCACGAAGACGATCTCACTAGACGTCAAAGCTGGTCAAGGTCGAGGAATTCAGAGCCGTTCGAGCTCCGAGCTCTCTTGTCTGCTCGAGGTCATCAGGTCCGGCCAAGGCTGAACAAGGACGGGGAGCTCGAAGACTGATCGAGGCCCGAGCTCTCCTTTCTGCTCGCTGCAGTCAAGTTCTCGAGCACAACTGGGCTGCGCCAATCATAGGACAAATGGAATGTAAAACCCGGCTCGTGACAGTCCGACCCATTTCCTCAAGATTCCGCACACCTTACGATGTCTGAACAGGGCCCCACAAAGGATGGTGGTGGTACTGTTGCCGATGGCCGGCACATGCCCCCACGGTGTCATCATTCCTTGCGCACATGCCCGACATGGTGATCTGGCCATGTGAACCGGGTTAAGGAGACAGCCGCGCATCCCCAGTGAATATTACGCCAATCTCGGCTGTCAGAGGGACCCAGACACCACTGATGCGGGAACGGATGCTCTCGGAGAGAAAAGGCGGGAAAAACAGAGAATAAAAGGAAACGGATGGGCAAGTTGCAGGGGTTCCGAAAATTCACACAGGTTCTTCCTATTCTTATTTCCTTTTACCCTGATTCTCCGAAAACTCCATATTTATTCAAAAAAGAAAGGTAAAAATTCCCTTTTCATTCTTCCGGTCTCTCTAACTAAGGGTGATACAAAAAAGAACAACCCAATTACTGACTTGAGCGTCGGAGGATTTTCGTCGGAACAACACCCGGCGACCCCTAACATTATTTTCTGTGAGTACAGGTCTGGGAGACTTCTGTTCTGAAAAAGACAGAGGAATAGGAAGAAGGAGACAGTCCTGCTCGAGCTCGAGTTAGCTGCGAACAGAAGATTCTAGCACTATTTAAAAGGACGCGGGAAAACTGCATCAACAAAACGTAACCACACTGCTGATGTTTGCTGGAATAGATAAAAATACGACTATCCTAAAGAAAAAGGGACTCAAGCACTTGTCTTTTTGAATCTCCAAGATAACTCCAATCAACAATTTTATGCAGACTCGAGAGCAACTGCTCATATGGCAAACAATCCAGGTATCTTAAATAATGTCACGCCCTATAGAGGATTTGAAAAATTCAGTAATAGACAAGGTTCGCAAGTATCTCATATAGGAAATAAGCGCTTAGAAACAAATAATGGTAAATTAGAATTAAATAATGTTTCAGTTGTACCTAAACTCAAAAATATTTTATTTCTGTTAGTTAATTTATAGATGATCATAAATGTGTATTTGAATTTAACACTAATGGTTTTGTGATTAAGAACAAAAACAACCAGGTACTGGCAAGCAAGGTAAGCTATTTGCATTAGAAGAGGATTGCAATGCTGTTCTCACGGCAATAAAAGGAGACTATGGTCAATACAGCTTATGGCATAAAAGACTGGCCAGTGCCAATTCAAATATTCTGCAGACTTAAAAAGTCATGGATTAATTAGCTTTCCTAATTGGTTTAAACAACCAAACCTATGTGTTTCAAGCTAATTAGGCAAAAGCTCGATTTAATTTATGTAATAAAAAGTCAAAATTTCCCCTTGATAAAATTCATTGTGATCTTTGGGTCCTGTTCTTATTAATTCAACACAAAATTTTCATTTTTATTGCTTATGTATTGATGATTTTTCACGATTTTGCCGGTTATTTCCACTTAAACATAAATCTGACTTCTTTGACTGTTTTTTAATATTTCAGAAGCAGGTAGAAAATCAATTGGTTAGAAAGATAAAAATCTTTCAATGTGATGGTGATGGTGAATTCAACTCAACATTATTTATATAACACCTTGAACAATATGGCATACAAAGGCAAATTTCTGTCCCTATACACACGAACAAAACGATGTTGCTGAAAGGAAGCACAGACATCTTGTAGAAACTACTCTAACAATGTTGTTCCAAGTTTCATTACCTTTGCAATTTTGGGTTGATGCTTTCTTTACTGCCGTTTATGTTATTAACAGGATGCCCTTATCCAATTTGGACAAGCAAAGTCCTTATTATTTATTGTATCATAAAT
The DNA here is from genome assembly GCA_025617385.1 of Murraya koenigii. Taxonomy (NCBI): domain Eukaryota; kingdom Viridiplantae; phylum Streptophyta; class Magnoliopsida; order Sapindales; family Rutaceae; genus Murraya; species Murraya koenigii. Next base: position 17,780,694 of record CM046811.1, read on the forward strand.
TACCCAATTACAACAGTCTTAAAATTTTTGGCTGTAGATGCTTTTCCTTTATTCAAGGGACTATAGCAAGACCAAGTTTGATAAAAAATCTTATCATTGTGCCTTCATAGGGCCCTTACATAAGGGGTTTAGATATTTACAACCATAATCTAAATGAGTCTACATTTCCAAGCATGTTGTATTCGATGAAAATGTTTTTCCTTTCTCAGCTTTTCCAGACGCTGATGAGTGGATATCCTCTACTTGTCACAGCCATACAAAAATTATCGATCCAACAAGTCATGTTAAATTTTCACATTGTTTAGTCCCTGACAACATGTTGACTTCACATGACCCCAAGAAAGCTGAAGCATCACAATTTCACCATGCACCAAATGTTGACAAATATGAAATTTCCTCAAGCCAAGTTGCACAAGACACGGCATTTGATGGCTCCCAACATAAAGATAGTGGTAGCCCCCAACAAGTATCAAAATCCAATACCAATCCCTTTGTTTGGGGAATGCCGAGCAGACCTGCTCGAAGACAATCCAGCCAGAGCAAAAGACCTGATCGCTAGCATGAAGACACCCCTGCTCAGTGTCAAAGCTGGTCGAGGTCAAGTGCTCTAAAGTTGGTCGGGCCCCGATATTCCCATCTTGCTTAGGTAAAATCACAAAGACCCTCGATCGCCAAGCAGATCCTGGTCACTTATGGACAGCACTATGAACAAGAAAAGACCAGAACTCGAGCAGAACAAACCTAAGCATGGCAGCCCCATCCCCTGACAACTTGTCACGACGATCGATAACTAACAGGTACCCCCACATCGTGGGGTTTCGTCATTGTCACTGATGACCGGTGCACGCCTCCATAGTGTCATCATAGCCGTCTGACATCCTGTACCCTCAGGTTGTGCCGCCGCAACCCATAGCTATCAGAAAGACGCAGGCGCAATTAATGCAAGGGATGGCGCCCAACCAAAGGGGGGTGGGAAAATAGGGGGATAAATATCAGACAGAGGGCAAGGTAAAAGGGTTATGATTCCAATTCTGACATTCGAATTCTAATTTTTGTTCTTCTTCTCAATCTCCTCCAACTTTCTAAATTCTAGTTTCTCTCAGACTTAGAGAGGTCTTACAAGGAATCAACCCGATTACTGACTTGAGCATCGGTGGGTTTTCACCGAAAAAAACTCGGCGAGCCCTGATACATTTTCTGTGGATACAGATTGGAGGACACCATCGCTTCAGCGGAAGAAACAACGCAGGAACCAACCGAAAATCCTGGTCGAGCGACCAGTGACCAAAAGACAACAGCACTACTTCGAGGCGAGCAGAAAATAGCATCAACACCCTTTAGGGAGCTTTTCTAGTTGCTCTTTCACTCTCCTGAGCAGGAGGAAGAACTCTGATTGGCGATGCACTGAGGGCGACTCTGGACCTCTTAGGTGGAGCAGAAAAGCTGCTCGAGCCCTTGACAGTGCTCGGGCGCTTCTTCAATCGAGCGAGGATGTCGCTCATTTCTTTCCTGGAAGATAGGCCGAACTCGACAAGGTTTTAATGAGTTAGTAACTCCTTACACGAGCTCGCATTGTCCAAGGTAGTATTGATACGCGACTGTAACTCCTCCCCGACCAGGTAGGATACACTCCAAGAGACTGCAAAAGGCCAAAAAGAACAATAAGAGAGAGTAATTAGAATAATTAAAGTTGAAGATATGATGGGCAGCAGACGACCTGAAGTACAAAAGCGAGTAGGTATTTGAGGAACCTCCTCGGTGGCAGAGGCTGCTTGCCCCCAGTTCCGTTCGACAAAAAAGAATTTACCCTTCCAGTTGCCACTGGAGATAGGGAGGTCGGTGATAAGTTTCTTGCCCTTCAAGCTGGAAGTGAAGTAGCACCAGCCCGCGTCCTTCGGGCTGCTTTTCAGCTGGTAGAGGTACTTTATTTCATCTACCCTCGGTTCACCCAAATTACACCACCTCCATAGGATGTACAGCCCAGATAAAACCCTCCACCCGTTTGGATTCAATTGCCCTAGTGCCAAACGCAATTAGGAGAGGACCCAGGCAAAATAGGGTTGTAAGAGCAACCTAATGCCCTACATAAAACACTCTAAGTAGAGGGTGACATACCCTCGAGGAGGGCGGCTAGGGTTGTTGTTCTTACCAGGGAGGCGAAGATCAATATTGGCAGGAATGTGGTACATGTCCCTTTGCCTCTATTGTGGCCGGGTTTCCCCTACAGCATCGACCTCTTCAAAACTTAGGTTTCTCGCCGGAAACCCTTACTGGCCTCGGCCGCTGAAAGAAGATGATTCTTCAAGGGACATCCTACCGGGTTGTTGAGCGGCTGACATTTTTCCTAAAGACACAATCTACCCAATAGGAAACGAAAACTTAGAAAACAAAAAGGAGGAGAACGAGGAGAAGGAGTCTAAGGGTTTATACCTAAAACTGGATTTGAAAGACGTGAGTGGTGGCGACGACAATAGAGAAAATGGATTACGCTTGCAAGCAGCGGGTTTTCAGTTTTAAGCAAATGTGGAAATAAAAAGTGCCCAACAGTGAAATTAAGGGTTTATAAAGAGGAAAGCAGGTCACGCCAACGGACGGAACGCTACTCAAGGGACGTTATCGTTCAGGTAGCCACCTCTTTAAATTTCAAATAAGTGGCCCAGACGCACCCACGTGGCTCACATTAAATGCGAAGTGACGGAAGAGGCAGACAACTTAGCTTAAAAAAAGTAAAAAGAGGGGAACCTGCTCGAACAAGTAGTTTCCATTCGTATCACATTTCACCCTCAAGATTAGAAACTAGGGAATTAGTGTTTGGGAAATGCCTAATACAATCTAGCCAGAGCAGAAGACCTGATCACTAGTGCGAAGACACCCATGCTCGGTGTCAAATCTAGTCGAGGTCAATTACTCTAAAGCTGGTCGGGCCCCGATATTCCCATCCTGCTCAGGTAAAGTCACAAAAGCCCTCAATCGCCGATGGATCCTGGTCGCTTATGGACAGCACCATAAACAAGGAAAATCTAGAGCTCGAGCAGAGCAAACATAATCATGGTAGCCCCATCCCCTGATAGCTTGACACGAAGATCGATAACTGACAGGCACCCCCACACCGTAGGGTTTCGTCACTGTTATCGATGATCACGCCTCCACAATGTCATCATTTTGCACAAATCTGCACGGTATCATCATTTTATCACGGGACCTTATAGTCGTCTGACATCCCGTACTCCTAGGTTGTGCCATTGCAACCCATAGCTGTCAGAAAGACGCAGGCATAATTAATGCAGGGTATGGCGCCTAAGCAAAAGGGGGCGGGAAAACAAGGGGATAAATATCAGACAAAGGGCAAGGTAAACGGGTTCTGATTGCACAAGACACGACATTTAATGGCTCCTAACATAAAGATAGTGGTAGCCCCCAGCAAGTATCAAAATCCAATACTAATCCCTTTATTTGGGGAATGTCGAGTAGACCTGCTCGAAGACAATCCAACCAGAGCAGAAGACCTGATCGCTAGCATGAAGACACCCCTACTCGATGTCAAAGCTAGTCGAGGTCAAGTGCTCTAAAGCTGGTCGGGCCTCGATATTCGCATCTTGCTCAGGTAAAATCACAAAGACCTTCGACTGCCAAGGAGATCCTGGTCATTTATGGACAGCAATATAAACTAGAAAAGACCAGAACTCGAGCAGAGCAAACCTAAGCATGGCAACCCCATCCCCTGACAGCTTGTCACGATGATCGATAACTAACAGGCACCCCCACACATTGGGGTTTCGCCACTGTTACTGATGACCGGCGCACACCTCTATAGTGTCATCATTTTGTACAAACCTGTACGGAATCTTCATTTGATCACAGGACCCCATAGCCGTCTGACATCCCGTACCATCAGGTTGTGCTGCTGCAACCCATAGCTATTAGAAAGACGCAGGCGCAATTAATGCAGGGGATGGCGCCCAAGCAAAGGGGGGCGAGAAAACAAGGGGATAAATATCAGACAAAGGGCAAGGTAAAAGGGTTCTAATTCCAATCCTGACATTCGAATTCTAATTTCTCTTCTTCTTCCCAATCTCCTCCAACCTTCTAAATTCTAGTTTCTCTCAGACTTAGTGAGATCTTACAAAGAATCAACCCGATTACTAACTTGAGCATAAGAGAATTTTCACCAGAAAAACCCCTGGCAACCCCTAACACACTTTCTGTGGATACAGATTGAAGGACACCACCGCTTTAGTGGACGGACCAACCCAGGAACCAACCGAAAATCCTGCTCGAGCGACCAGTGATCAGAAGACAACAGTACTATTTTGAGGCGAGCAGAAAAAGCATCGACACCCTTCAATCAAGCTTTCTTGCCAAATCATAATATTGAAAATTATAAGAATAATCAGTTCGTCTCCTTATCAAAACACAATTGCAACAACCCTTTTGGACAATGTGAACAGATAAAAGAAAAACATGCCTCTCTCCCTGACATATCATACAGGTTGTTTGCTGATCTACGGATACCATCCCAGACAAAAAATAACTTACACAACACAACCACCTCTACATTAAACACCTATTCTAAGATCACCCGAAACAGACTTAAAACCAACCTCAACATAGCTCTTCAAATTTAGGATCCCCAAACCGAGCCAAAAACTATCAGATCTGCCCTCCGAATTTCTGTTTAGGTAGATGCTATGAAGGAAGAAATGATTGCCTTACATCACAATAAAACCTGGACCCTTGTCCCGCACCTTGTAAACGCCAATGGTATCTGTTCAAAGTGGGTTTATCAGATAAAATACAAGGAAAATGGAGATATTGATCGATATAAAGCACGATTGGTTGCAAAAGGATTTTTGCTGGCATTGACTTTGTTGAAACTTTTAGCTCTGTCATAAAACCAACAACCATCAGAATTGTGTTAGCCATAGTTGTTACCTCAAAGAAGAAGTTACGACAACTTGATGTCTGTAATGGCTTCTTACACAGTGAATTGAAAAAAAAAATGGTGTATATGGAATAGCCTCCAGGCGTCCAAGATCCCAACCATCCATCTTTTGTATGCAAATTACATAAGTCAATTTATAGCCTCAAGCAAACCCTAAAAGCATGGTTTGAGTGCCTACCTAAGGCCTTGTCCAATCTTGGCTTTCAGAGTGGCAAAGCTGACAACTCATTATTTACTTTTAATAAAAAATCTATAGTAAATCTTATTCTAATATACGTTGATGATGTCATTGTAACAGGGAACAATGATGCAATAATTCATTCCATCATCCATATGCTCATCACTAAATTTACATTCAAAGACCTGGCCTTACTTAACTATTTTCTTCGCATTGAAGTCCACCGATTCAAGAATGGACTTTTTCTATCACAAGCCAAATATACTCGTGATCTTTTAATCAAAGCTGCCATGTTAAATTGCTCTCCTCTCCACAAGCCAATGGCCACCAAAACAGCTCGAAGAGATGATGATCACAAACTTTTGTCACCGACAAAATATAGAGCTTTAGTTAGAAGCCTTCAGTACCTCACATTCACACGTCCTGATATTACTCATTCTGTATATCTTGTGTGTCAAAATTTTCATGCTCCAACAAAAGCCAACATTCATCAGTCAAGTGGATTCTTCGGCACTTAAAAGAGACTTTAAACTATGGTATTCGATTCCTATCTCATAGTTCATTCAACTTATATGGCTTCTCTCACTCCGATTGGGCAGGTTGCCCTTACACTAGGCAAAGCACAAGTGGTCATTGCATTTATCTTCGAGGAAATTGTGTTTCCTAGAGCTCAAAAAAGCAACAAACTGTTGCCCGTTCTAGCGCCGAAGTAGAATATCGATCATTAGCCTTTGCTGCAGCAGAACTCACCTGGGTTACCTATTTACTATGCGAAATTGGCATTACACTTCCAAAGACGCCATCTTAGTCAGCAGAACTCACCTCTGCCAAGTAGAATATCTTCAACACCTTGTACATGACTAAGAATCCAGTTTTCCACGGGCGCACAAAACACATCGAGATCGACGTTCATTTTATTCATGATAAAGCCCAGCAAGGTAATCTTTACACCAAGTATATTCCAACCAAGCTTCAAATTGCCCATGTCTTAACCAAACCGCTGAGCAAACACACGATCCTAATATTTTGCTACAAGCTCTATGTGCATTGAATGACACGGCCTCACTTGAGGAGGGATGATAAGAATAATCAATAACAGACAGTTTCCAAAACAACACTTGAATCAAACATGGCAATTTGCACAGCCTTGGTAAAATATTCGCTCCAGATCGATTGATTCAAATCATGCAAAACTCGTGGAAAGAAATCAAGCATGATTCTCATTGACTCTCCAACGATTAGTTCCTCAAATCAGTGGCCTTGAATCAAAATAGTTTATTAGGCTTCATTTGCTTTCCATCTTGTAAGGCACCGCAATATGTATATATATCATTGTACTCATGCTTTTAAATATAAGGAAAAACAATATCAATCAATCTTTAAAATTCTATAACACATCACTTTTAATTCTAATTATGTTTTTTGAAATTCACTTAAAAAACTAGAAAATGTCGAAGACTCTTAATTTCATCATCTTAGCTTTTCTTGTACTGGCAAACACTAAAAGCATGCTTATTTTAGTATAGTCGTACTGGCCCAAGATCTAACCCAGATAAATCCTGCAGCATCACCTGATGTTGTTGATTGCTCATGGCTTACACATTAGGAGTATTTGATCAAGAAGTTTAAGAAAGCTCTCAAAGATTATATCTACCCCTGCCCCCAGCGGATGCAAATGATTTTTTAATCAATTATTTCTTTAAATCTTTTATGAGTGCTTTTGCAATCATGATCAATTATAGTGAAATTAAAACTATGTTTTAATAGAAGAATAAATTAATCCTTTATGCCTACGTAATGCTATGTCAAGTGTTTTTTGTGTGTGTATATGGGGCTGCTTCATTGTATAAATGTCGTTGAATCAATCAATGAGAAAGCAGTCTGTTGAAATTGTTGGAAAAATATGCTATTTAAAGCATATTTATATTTATTATAATAAATAATATTTCTGATTAATAAAATAAAATGAGGTATTTTATTCATATATCTTTATTGTGTTAATATTTTGAGTAAAGTCCATTTAATCATATTATATGTATTTATGTGATCATCATGTGGATTTGCGAAAGACATAAATACAAGTTATCTTATGATTAAATAAATTAAGTTCGCAGTTGATAAATAAAGTTGGACACTTTATTTAGGTATAGACTGTAATGAATTCATTGAGTGATTTGTCTTAATCATGTATGAATTTATTGATGTAGTATGACTACATTGAACTAGATCACATATGAGATTTAATTAACCTAGTAATAACTATCAGACTTATTAAATCTCATAGGCATTGATTTACTGTAATCTTAATCTTGAGTTAGTTATAATTTCTTGATTGTAATTGTTATTTCATTTAAGTTACCAATGGGCACGACTTACATTTGTAGTCAAGATTACCCGGTATCTTGGTGGGAGTAATTACAAGTATTAAAATTATAGATTAATAATACAAAGTTTGTACGACACATCTCTTGATGGGCTTTCAGTACTTGAGCATAGAATTCTCTGGCCATAGTGCCTCACCATAAATAAGTATGTTGAAAATGATCATTAGAGAAAACCAGTAAGTATCAAGGAACAAAATGTAATTAAATTAATTGGACAGTTGAGATATCAATTTAAATTAACGATGTGGTACAAAGGATTGTGCAGTAAAAAAATCGATGTGGCTTGGGCGAATTATATTCGAGCATACAATTATGGAGGTCAGTTCCAATCTTATAGTGGAGTATAATTGGAATTAAATAATTATATTTGTTTAATTACAAATTTAATTATTGTAGCCACTATTGTATGTTACCAAATGATCCTCGGGTTAGCTTATTTAATTGACAACACCATCACTGGACCTAAAAGTAAGAAAAACTGACATATTAGATGAAAATCATAATTATAATATTTGTTAAGGCCTAGTGTGTTATATTCAAGTGTAAAAGAGGACTTGTGATTTTACAAAGTGGTCTCCTAGTTAGTTACACATTCTTTCCACTTTTACGTAAGTGGAGAAATAGTTGAAAGAAGAATTCTATTTTAAATAAGGAATCCTAATCCTAACATACAAGGGCTTTTCATAAGATATTATAAAAGGGGCATTGTTCTCTTAAGAAAAGAGAGATAAGAGAATTCTATGGATTTTAAGAAAAATACATAAAATATCTAAGAGGAGCCATTTGCAATTGAGAAGTGGTGAAACAGACGCCCACACGTCCAGTGTTGATCAAACTTGAGTCATAACCTGGAAGATCGTTTGGAGACGGATCTACAACTCTCAATTGTTCATCTTCTCAAAACATTAAGGTATAAATTTCTAGATTACTTAATTCTTATATGTTGTATGAGATCGGTCGTAAAAAGTTTTAATTGAAAAATTAAAAAACCTGATTTATTCTCTTCAAAAATAATAATAATGATCAAGCGGTCATAATTGCTATATAAGTACTATCTGCAATATTTAAGTTTTAACTATTTTTTTTTTTAGGGTGAGACTATTTACATTCATAAAAAAATTAAAAAAAAAAATTTGAACCCTTATATTTTCTCGAAATCTTATATTACTAAGCTGTCTAAATTAATTTAAGGGTAAACTTCAATTTACCTTATAAGAATCTTCAATTAACCCCTAAAAAAAATGTAAAAACATCAATTTACTCCTATTTATTGCTAAGAAAACAAATAAAAAATTCATCAACGTGTCCCCATTCATACTCATCTTCTGAACAAAAATTAAGACAGTGAGGTTTTCATGCTTTTGGAGAGTAAATTGAATATTGTTATTGGGTGGGGGAGCAATTAAAATTTACCCCAATTAATATAACAAAATTTTTCATATTATTTTTTACATGTATTTGCCTCATCTACTAAACATACGATCATTTTTCTATAATTAGATGAATATTTTGGTGATGCTTTAAGGGACCCATTTGCAAATTGCATCCAAAATGAAAAATATTTTTACATAAACAAATGGTCAATTTGTTGGCTAGTTACAATTATTAGGCAGCACAACACAAGTCACACTGTCACAGTAACAAGATTTTTTATCTCGTCACTTGAAAATAAAAATATTGGCTTTTAATTCCTTGTATTTTGTTTTATCTTATTTAAAAAAAAGTTTTTGGAAATTACAAAATGGTTTAAATAATTGTTTTTAAATCCAAATATGTATTCTTTTATTTATTTGAGATGGTTAGTTTGGCTTTAATTTAATATATGATTTTGTAATTGAAATTTATAAATTTCTTTATTTTTATTATTTAGCTAAATATTATAATATTTATACTTATGATGAAATTAAAAATGTTAATGTATTAATTTGTTAATTTTTATTTAGCTAGTAAGATAAGAAAAAAAATTGATAAGAAAATAATGGAAGCGGAGATAACAATTAAGATTAATCATTTGATTATGCAAAATATGACTTCATGATCTTGGCTCCTACAAATTCAAGACCCGGATGTGGTTACCGCTAAGAATAACATGTAGGATTAATTTGTACAAGTAATCTTAATCAATGTTGTCAGTTTTCAGCTTTTCTTGTTGTCATTCTTCTGTAATGCTTCTGAGATGTTATTAATTAAACAAATACAAGTTCCCAATCACACACTCTTATCGTATAGGAGCATCATAAAAAGAAGAAACAAATTTCTCAAACTGGGTGACTAAAAAGACTTGAAACAATAAATCAAGTCTTTTGAACAAGTAGGGGATTCAATATTACTGTGTGTGGAATAGAGAAGAAGCAGCAAATAGATAACGAGTCCAATGAAGCCAGCAGCTAATGCTCCTGTAATTTGGTCACAGTACTGGGGCACTTGGCGGCAAACTGGTAGCCAGCCTGCTGATGAATTCCCCTTGTTGCCCACTTGAGCAATTGCCAAGGCAGCCGATATGCTTGATGTGAGCAACATTGTGAAAATCTAGTGACCCAGAGCATTGAACAAAACCAATAAGACTTATAGTCTCAATTTTGATTTACTAATAGTGTTACAATCTATATGCTAGGCTAGAGGCTCTTACCACATCCAAAGCAAGAACTAATCGCCCGATCAAACTAACCGAAGGAAGAAACAGAACCCGAAAGCCATAGATGCTTACAATTGCATTTGCTATTACAAAGAACGTACAAAAATAGCGAATTAAAAAACCTGATGATAATTTATAAAGCATGCGTGACATTGAATTTAATTATATATCTCACTTGAACGCCGGCATCACTGTACTTAGCTTCAAATGACACTGCAAAGAAGGTAGCTGTCTCATGGCTTGTAGCCATGACAATTGTAGCAGAAAGTGTTGCCCCAAAGGCCATTAGCCTCAGCAGAAGAGTGCGTAGCCCAGCGATTTTGGCGATGGGCATCGGATTGCACAATTACAGAGTGACAAATTTGATGAGTTGGCAAACGAGATTTATATAAATTAAAGAAAATAGTTTTAAGGTTTGAGTCTAAACAGTTAGCAAATGGAAAAAACAGGAGTAAATAGAGAGTTAGGAAGGCCGATGAAGACGTATGTTGCGATACTTTGTTAGTTGAAATGCTTAACTATCACCACCGCCTTCACTACAAGTTTTCAACTTTTTTCAGCTGTATGATAGAATTTTGATTGCCCAATATGTGCAAGTTTTTTTTTTTTTTTTTTGCTCGCTCTGTCATTCATTTGATATAAGAGGGAAAAAAATTAATCAATCAAATTGAAGGATAAATGGTAAGGAACAATATTATTACTGGATCATGAGGATTGTTCTATCGTTATCTCAATCGTTGCATTCACAAGAGCTAAGATAACAAAGTGTATATAATTGATTTTTGTTTTCTTCAATAATTTCTACGCAATTTAATGAGAAAGTCTTATACACGAACCTCCCTGTGAAACCAAATAAAGGGCAATGTAGACCTGCAGAGGGTCTTTCATTTTCTATTAAATTTCACTTTGGCAATCGCATTTTGAGTTTTGAAAATACTCATCACAAGGAGACTCCATCCTTCCACATTATATAATATTATATGTAACTGCCACATCATGATAGTCATTAATATTTATTAATCTTTAATAAATTATAATTTCCTCTTTCCAGGATAAATATAAGTATTAATAACTGATTGATGTAACAACTATAGCTTACAGAATTATATTAGTTGGTACCTAAATATTGGGATAATAGTTTGATCCACAACGATGCTTAAAAAGAATAATGTTATTCTGTATATGCCCAATCCCAAAATTAAAAAAAAATAAAAGTATATAATAAAACAATTTAAGGTAAGAGCTTTCAAAACACTTGTCCATTCACCAGACCAAAAAAGCCTATATAACAACTCGTATTATTGGTTCATTGTTTTCTTCTCATAACCTTTGCGTAGAACTATATATATAATGTAACAAGTTGAATTTCATGTTTATTAATTCCATTACAAAATAATGGATTTATAAATTTCTAAAAAATTTAACATTACATGGACATGCCCCAAAATAAATTTTTTAATGAATAATATACTAAATCAACTATGAAATGTCCAAAAAATCCTTATCTTCATGCAGAGGTGGAGCTGCCCCATTGTGGCCCCTGAAGGGGGAAAAAGAAAAGAAAATAAATATAAATGATATTGTTAAAAAGCATATCACTTAAATCTTACCATAAATATTATCATTATTGAGTATAGATGTAACGTATGTAATTATTTTATTTATATATGTAAATAATTAATTTAATAGGAGGTCTATGTGATAATTAAGAGGGGGTCTATGTGATAATCAAGGGGGGGTCTAGTTGATATTTTATGGGTGTTTAAAAGAGGAAAACCGGGTGAAGAATCGAATTGAAATAGAGAGAGAGTGGCTGACCTGTTTGACCCGACCCGGACCCGCAAACCTGACCCCTGGTTTCTTCCATTTCCGGCCACCTCACCGGTCGAGCAAGGTGTCAAGCGAAAGCTTGTGAGACGGCCGTCCACCCTCACACGTGCTTGCTGCCGATGAAGCTTGAAATTTCCGTAGCTTTATTGCGGACGATTGCCACCAATTCCGGCTGTCTTTGGCGGCGCGACCGGTTGGAAAAGATTTCCCGCCTCACCATCTATCATTCCCGACCAGTCACCGGCACCGAGGAGGTTGATTTGCCGCCGACCGATCATCCCAAAGTGCTGCGGCTTCAAGGTCTCGATCCGACACTGTGAGTGGAATATATTAAAATTATTTGAATTTTATCTAGTAAAGCTTGTTCGTGAAATGAATATTTAAAGTGCTTTCATTAAATGGTTCTCCAAAATAAATATTTATTACGTAGAAATATTTTGTTAAGTTATATTTATTCATTTATGTTCCGTATCGATTTTAAATTGGTAAAAGAGATGATTGATTTTTGAGTATAAATTAAAGTGTATTTATATTGATTTCAAGTATGATTTAAAATTTATATATGTTGATTTTGAGTATGATTTAAAGAGTACATGATTGAATCTTGAGTATGATTTAAAGTGTATATATATTGATTTTGATCATGATTTAAAGTTTAAAGCAAATACTCATTCCCTCCAGATGACATGAGATGAGATAGTAGGCCTTTGAAGGCCCGTTTGAACACACATATAGGCTTTGGGCTATGTGTTTGGGTGCTTTTGCCCTTTGGAGGCATATGCATATGCATGCAGAAAGATATTGAGATATAATGAGATTTAAGACCGGATGGTCCGAACACGATGTCGCCAGATAGCACATCATAGCACGTCCGTTGAGATCTTGGTATGAGTTATGCTGATAAGCATGAGATGGCATGTCCCCGTCTATTCGTGTAGCTCCGGGCATGATGGTACTCAGATAGTACATCATTGCCGTCCGTTGTGGTCCGGATATGACTAGATTATTCCCCGGGTATTTGTTTAAAGATATTGATATTACTTAGTATTTGATATTTCAGCATGAGATGATATTTCAATATAAGATGTTTTTCTTGATTTTGTGGCAGTATCAAATATATTTATGTTTAGAAAATGATTGAAAATGAAAGGAATTTTTATAATAAAGTAATTAATTGAGAAAAGTATTTACACAAGCAATGCATTTATTTTTGTAAGTATTTTATGTTTCAAAAACTACTATCCACTCACTGAGCTCACTGAGTTTTATACTCACCCTATTTTATTATAATTTTTCCCCCCTAGGAGATTACAGGTACAACAGTTAACCCAGCAGCTGTACATATTTGGAGTTATTTTGGTCACGTAAAGTTGTCTGAGGACATAGAATAATTATTTTTTTTCTTTTGGTTAATGTATACTCATCATATTTTAGAATTATACTAGGGATGTGGTATAAGAATTATGAAACGTGTGTAATATTAGATATGTTACTAGATGAGACTAGGTTGAAGTAGTTTGATGTATAATACATTATTTGGGAGTGCTTGTGTTGTAATTTCAGGTTTGTGAATTTATATGTTTAGGGGAGGTTCTGCCAAAATTTCGATAAAATTCTCATTAATAAGATGATTTTTAATGCTTGAGTTCAGTTTCTTAAGATAAGTCGCCTCTGAAGATGGGGCGTGTCGTCTTAATAGAAGCAGACAAGGTTGGTTTATGTAGATGATGGGTCTAACTCTTTATTAACACAAAACACATAAACTTAACCAGCAATGAAGATTAACTTAAAACCCTATCTAAATTTAATGAAATTAACTCATACTTTTTAGATCTACTAACGACACACTAATGAACATACACAAAAACTTTAGGGGATTTGAAGTTGGTTTGCTATGTAAACTAAGGATGATCATAAAATAGCACTAGATGTGCTTTAATTACTGCCTCATTAAATACCCTAGCAAGTAAAAATCCAATGAAAAAGTGTAGTGAAAGGAAAAAAAGAATACATTGTACACATGTCCAATTTTAGTAGAAGTTCTTCTCTTAAATTCTTACGCTTCCCTTGATAAAATCTCTATTCAATGAGACAAATGCCAATGTGATATTCTACTGAGTCGGGTGCATGCCAATGCTATAGACTAACTTCTCAAAATGTTGAAGTGGGCAAAACCTTGACAAAAAGATCTAAAAAAATTATCAGCTAAAAAATTATCAGCGGACCATATCTATTTGACATTAATTTTCTTCCTCTACTAGAGCTCAAAAGTGTAGATGAACTGTGGTGAGATGTGTTTGTTTATATCTCCATTGACGTATCCTCCTATAACTTCTTAGATCACCATAAAATTGATGTATTATTATAAATAAAAACATATCCTATCTGTGAATAAGCTTTATGAGGATTAAAAAAAGAACTTACATCTGCATAACCAACAAGACTTGATTTTTGTGTTGGCTCATCTAAATAAAATAATCCTTAGTCTTTTGTTCCACTTATATAACAAAAAACTTGTTTAATGCCATTATAATATTGTTAAGTTGGTGCAAAGCTAAATCTCGCTAATATAAGCTCACAGAGAGTTCTATGTCTGGGATGGTGGACTAGTTAAATACAATAGTGTAGCTATAGCATTCAGATATGATACTTCTAAATGAAGGATTACTTCATCGTTTTTACTCGGATAGAAGTTATTCTTTTTAAGACCAAGGGATCATACCACCAAAAGAGTACTTTAGATATGAGCATTATAATATTAAAATGCTTTAAGATTTTCTCATTATAGACATCTTTGAGTTGTCTTCTTTCATGTCAATTAATTTATTTATGATAAATACATTTTTTCGATTAATAAAATATTTGAGTTATTTTTTCGAGACGTCTTAATTGCATAAATATTTTGAATAAGTCCATTTAATCATATTATATATATTTAATATGATCATCATATGAATTCACAGAGGAACATAAATACAAGTTATCTTATAATTATATAAATTAAGTTCACAGTTGATAAATAGAGCTGGGTGCTCTATTTATGTTTAAACTGTAATAAATTCAATGAATGATTTATCTTAATCGTGTATGAATTTACTAATGTAGTTTGACTATATTGAACTAGATTACATATAAGATTTAATTAACCTTTAAGTAACTGTCAGACTTATTAAATATCATATGCATTGATTTTATTGCAATCTCAATCTTGAGTTAACTGTAGTTTCATGTTTATGATTGTTGTTCCGTTTGAGTTACCAATGGGCGCACATACATTTTAGTTAAGATTACCCGGTATCTTGGTAAGAACAATTATGAGCAGTGAGATTATAGACTAACAATATAGAATTTGTATAACAGATCTCTTAATGGGTTTTCGGTGCTTGATCATCGAATTTACTAACCAGAGTGTGTTAATATAATTAGTATGTTGAAATTGATCATTAGAGAAAGTTAGTAAGTGTCAAGGAACAAGATGTAATTAAATTGATTGGACAATTGAGATATCAATTTAATTAGCAATGTGGTACAAAGGATTGTTTAGTAAAGAAATCAATATGGCATAGGTCAAATTATTATTCGAGAACATTATCCTAAATAGCATACAATTATGGAGGTCAGTTCCAATCTTATAGTAGAGTATATTTGGAATTAAATAATTGGGCTAGTTTAATTACATGCCTAATTATTATAGCCACTATTATATGTACCCATATGATCCCCGGGTTAGCTCATTTAATTGACTGCACCACTATTGGATTAATAAGCAAGATAACTAGCTATTTGGGTTAAAAGCCTAAATATATTATTTGGTGGGAAGCTCCAATTAATATATTTGTGTATAAGGGGCATTATTTTATTTTACAAGGTGGTCCTCTATAACTATAACAAGTATAATGCCAACAGCTTTAGGGTTTTTATCTTATTTTAATTTAAATCAATTATTTTGATTTAATAGAATTAAAAAATGAGATAAATAAGGAGTCTAGGGTTTTCCACCACTGAAATATAAAAATATTTTTTTCTCCACAAAAGAAGAGAGAGAAGCCATAATACAAAAAAAGAAAAGAGAATTTTTTCTCTAACATTGAGAGAAAAATATTTTCTTGTTAGTTGCTTTCAGTAGTAAAAAGGTGCCCACACATCAAGTGTAGATCAAACTTGAGTCATAATCTGGAAGATCATTGGTAACAGATCGTGATCTAAAGGAGAAGTGGTGATAGATCATGGCTTGGGAGCCTTAATTAATACAACGAAAAATCAAATGGACGATTTAAAAATTATGGTAATTCTATATATTGTATGAGAAAATGATCCTATTATTTCCGCTGTAAAATTATTTTAAAACCAACAAGACAAACTGATTGATAAGCACACTATTAGTTTTATGCTCAATCTGCATGCCAATTATTTTGCTTTTCTTATATCTTTCAATTAGAACTCTCTTTTTAAATATTTAGCACTTCTTGAATGCTTTTTAGGAATTTCAATTAAATTCATGTCATTGACATATAATGCTATAGTAGCAAATCTAGATTTAGATTTTTCTAATGAATCCGTGTAGGGAAATATGATTATTTATGTATCCTTATTGTTGCAACTTGATTGAATACAAACCATGATAGTCAAGCATATAATATTTATATATTTCTCCTTTAATTTAATATCTTTTACTTATTTTTAATTGTTATTTTTAATTAATTTATTTAAATATGGAAATAATTGGAGATTATGGATAAAAAGTGCATGAAAAATAACAATTTAAGCATTGAAGAATTAATAGAAGTCATGGCTTAGCTAGAGTGTATAAGACGTGAAGCCAAGGTTAATTACGTTTTGAAGGAATCTTGAGTCCACAATTGGAAAGCACATGCAGAGCTATCAAAAGTGAGAAGCAAATTAATAGTCTATGGTATTAATAAGTAATGGTGGCAGTAAGGGTATGTTTGGGATTGAGGTGCTGTAGCTTTTAAGCTACAGCTGCTGTAGAAAAAAATTGTAATTATAAAAAAAAAGTTAATAATATGTAATAAATATAATTTTTAAATAATAATTTTAACAAAATTATTAAAAACATAATAGATTTTACATCATATAAGTGAAAAATCATATTAATATAGCTAATATAGCTTAAAAGCTACAACAGCTAGTGTTTACCAAACATTTTAGTGCTGTAGCTTCTGCCCAACCTCAATCCCAAACATACCCTAATTAGGAAGATTGATTTTAAAATTGAAACATGATTTAAATTAGAATCCGAATTGGATTTAGCTGATAGTGCAAGATCAAGAAGGGAGAAGCTAGAAAACTGCGAAAGCAGACGACAAAGAAGATCTAAAAATTGCAAAAGTTATAGAAAGACGATTGTATGTTTAGTAGATGAGGCAAATACATTTCAAAAATAATATGAAAAATTTTATTATAGTAATTTTGGTTAACTTTCATTCATGCCCCTCCCAATAACAAACTTGACAAAATAGAAACATAAAATGTTGTTGATAGAGAAACAAGGATTTTTTTAATAATGTAAATTTTTTTGAAAAACTAAATGAATAAAAACTAAAGTTTTGAAATCTTTTTATAACATGCCTAAATATTGCGAATTTACCCAAATATTATTTTATAATAAATTCTTCTATTCAAAATAAGAAGGGAAAAAAAGTAGAATCCAAATTCGAGTTGTAAAAAAAAAGATAAAAATTCTAGGAGAATCAAGAAAAATAAGAAAAAAATCTTAAAAACCTAAAAATGACTAAAAAAAAAGAGCATTTTTGGTTTGATCATAGACTAGAATGGCTTTTATGGTTTTTAATTTTTGTTTGTCTCATCACAATCTACGAAATGGTATATTACACATTCAAAACAAATACCTATAGCCAAAGTTATGCCATTCAAAAGGTACCATATTCATCATGCTATCATACGCAAACTCGACCTAACGTAATGCAACTTTTTTGGTTTTGTTGCTTATCACCAAAAACACAGAGCAATATGTTGTCCAAAGTGTAATTGACCACTTAAGTCCGCCCATCTATCTGTAGATGGAAAGTACTATTAAACTACAATTGTATACCAAACTTCTCATAAAGATAATGTCAAAACTTGCTAATAAACTTTAGTTTTCTTACACGCAATAAAATGAGCCATCTTAAAAAACATATCCACTACAACTAATATAGAATTCCAACCAGTCATTGTGTACAGTAACCCTAACACAAAATCTATGGACAAATCTCTAAAAAGAAAAGGGGAAGGTATTAGCATACTTACACACACACGATAATTTTTCTTAAAGAGATTCTTAGTCATATAAGTTAAGAGACTGCCTCTACATCTATCATGTTATCTTTAATCATAAGTGTTGTTGCCGTGATGGTGTGCTATCGACTTTTCCTTGGTTTTTGTGTAGTGTGTGTAAAGAAAAGATAAAGAAAGAAGAAAACTAGTTGAGTCTGCTACACATGTTTTCTTTTGTTACACTAGTTTTTTAACTACATGTCATCTAGTAACTTTCAAGTTAAACGATATGTCATCCATTAATATTTAATATAAACAACTTGTCGTCCAAAAAACAACGTTGTCATTTCCCTTATATAGGACGATATGTCATACAATTATATTAAAATACAACAATATGTCATATAATTATATTTCAACAACATGATATATCGTCCATAAAGTAATATATTTCACTTAAAAAGGAGGACATGTGTTTTTTATCACAACATCTCCTATATTAAAAAACCATACTACCCCTATGATGTTAGCAAATTCTAACAGTTGGTAATAAATTGGTGGACGACGGAAACATTTTACCAACTTAGGTATACAAGTGATACATATTAAAAGTGTTGTAGCACAAATGATATTGATGATATTTAAGGGTATATGACTGATAATTTCCCTATGTTATACTAAAGAGCTCCAAGGCATACATAATTATTTGGTCTTACATAGATACATATCATGATTAATACAGCGATCGCAAATGTAAGCAAAATCGTCATCTTCCATGTATAACCTTTTCAAGCACTCAAAACTAGTAATTCTATTGACTATAGTTATTATTAAAGTTGCTCGCCTACTTAATATATCAGCCACTTTATTCTAATTCTCAGACTTGTAGAATAAAAGTGAATTTCCACATATAACTCAACCATCTGACATGCATCTTACTCTAGTTTGGCTAGATGTTAAAGTACTTCAATGCTTGATAGTCAGTTTAGAGCACGAAATCTTTCCAAATTAAGTAATGCTCTTATGTCTTCAATGCTCAAGATAACATAAAACTCTTGGTCATAAGTAGACCACTTTTTTTGTTTTTAGTTCAACTTCTCACTTATGTACTCAATTGGTTGTCCTTCTTAAGAATGTATAGCCTTAATTCCATTTACAGAAGCATTACACTTTACCTCAAATAACTTCTTGAAATTTAGTAAGGCCAACACTAGAGCAGTAGACAACTTCACCTTAAGTAAAGTAAAACTCACCTATTCTTCTCCCCATTTAAACTTATCTTTCCTCAGGCACTCTATAATAAGTACAGCTGTCGTGCTCAAGTCAAGAACGAATCTCCTATAAAATGTTATGAGGCCATGAAAACTCCTAACTTTACCTACTATCTTGGGTATAGGCCATTATTAAATCTCCTAGCTCAAATTCCATCGACATTAACAATCAAACCTAAAATCTCTGCATTATTTTCTAGAAAGCTACACTTTTTAAGATTAATATAACTCTTATTTCATCGTAATATCTCCAGAACTAACCTTAAATGCTTCAAATGCGTCACTACGTCAATAGAATACACCAAAATATCATCAAAATATACCACAAATAATTTGCAAGAAAAGCGTTTACAACCTGGTTCATTAAGAGCATAAAAGTATTCGGCACATTTGACAATCCGAATGGCATCACGAACCACTCATATAGCTCTTCCTTTATCTTGAACGTTATCTTCTACTCATATTCAGGTCTAATATGAATCTGACTATAGTTACTGCACAAATCTATCTTTGAGAAAACCCAAGCACCATCTAACTGGTCTAATAAATCTCGAAAAGTAATAATGGAATCGACACTTCACTGTAATCTGCTTGATCTGTCTACTATCCACACACATATGCAAACTCTCATCTTTCTTAAGTACCAACAACGCCGGTATAACACATGGACTCATGCTCTCATGAATAAATTCCTTCCGCAATAACTTATCAAAATGTCCTTGTAAAATTGCATGCTCATAAGGGCTCATGCGATAATAGAGCAAGTTAGGTAAACTTACACCAAGGAGTAGGTTTATATAATATTGAATATTTCACAAAGGTAGTAGTCCATTCAGTATTTTAATGGTGTAATGTCAGCAAACTCATTCTTTTTATTACAACTTCTTATAATCATTACAATCATCCTCTAGATAGCCCATAACAATAGCCAGAAAGTTCCTCTTTCAGCCTTATAATTCTCCATCTAGTTCATCAAAGTTACCAAATAAACTTTCTTGTTATTTCACCAAAACTCATATATATTAACCCTTCCTCTATGGATTGCACCTATATTAAACTACCAAGGCATGTCCATATCTACTACATTGCATACCACATCACTGTTATAAACCTTCCCAATGGAGAAGGGAATATGAGATACCTCGATAACTCACATTTTTGTCCATTTCTTTATCCACTATATTCTGTAAAATGCAATATATTCTTCTATCAAAAGTCCTATTACATTAACCAGCACATTTAACACTATATTCTTGTTACTACTGCTATCAATTATCATGTTGCACACCTTGTCATTGATAGTGCCACGTGTTTTGAAAATTTTATTGCTCTAATTATCAACTCCAAACTTCGGTGCCAATAAAATTTTCTGTACAATGCAATTCAGCATCTTTCATTCTTCTGTCTCTAACTCGAAGGCTTCTTTATCATCCTCTTTATCATTTAATTCCGCCTCGCTAACTTCAGTCTCTACCAAATTCAAATTTTTTTGAAGACATTCATTCGATCAATGCATTAGTTCTCTACACTTCAAACACTTACTTGGCATTGGTTTTCTACACTTTAAACACTTATTTAGCATTGAATTCGTGTATGGGTTATTTTATATCTGTGTTTAGTATTATTGCTGCTTAGGTGGCAGTTGCCTTAGTTATTTTTACGCTGGTTGTTGCGTCTGACTACTACTAACTTATATTCTCTACTTATTTTCAATCCCAATGGTGCTTGGTCTATTCTTTATTTCAGTAAATTGCCATTGTTGAGTTATAGAAACAGCACGTTGCTTTTATTCTTCTAACTCCTTTACCCTAGTAACCACTGTGCCCATGTTCCAAATTGTGTCTACAATCTCATCTTGTAACTCTTATTTTAATCTGCTAAGATACTTTGTAATTATTTAAAACTCTGGCTCATCCATATTATTTCTTATGTAAAAACAATAAAGTTCCTTCGTATACTCATCAACACTGCAATTTTCTTGCCTACGATTTTGGTATTTCAAGTATGACTAATATTGACAATCTATTAGCAGGAAATACTCTTTTATTATTCTCTGGCTTTCTAGCAACTCTTCTTTGATTCTATACAATTTGCCATTATACGGATGTTATACCCTTCAACATGAACGCCACAAGTTTAACCCGCTTACTTTAAAGAATCTTCATGTACTACAAGAAATTTTGTACGCCTGATATTCAGTCTAAGAATTCTTCAACATGCATCCCACCATAAAAATCTGCAATATCGATATTAATCTTGCAATCTGAACTCTTCTCGCATCTTCGATCATAATCTTCAGCGACTTCTTCTTTAGAATTGCTTCCTAATTCTTCAAGTACCTGTAGCTATATTACTCTTGCGGCCTCCAGATTCTGAGGCACTATTTCATGATTGATGCCTTGAGGTATTGCTTCATAGTTGATGCCCTATTCCTCACGTCCAACTCCTTCAACAGCTCATGTATGATCAACTATTTACTGTCAACTTCTCTCTCAGTCTTCATTCATAGAAAGTCTAAGATTCTCGATTGCCTACTCTATCTCCACTAATCTCAGGCTATAGACATCCTCTATTACTTACAAGGCTGCTTCTACAGCGGTCTGCCTTGCAGCCTCCACAGACGGTGGTCGCATCCCTTGATCATCGTCATCATGAATGTCGCTCCTTTTTTCGTGTGGTCGTACTATAATGACAAGCGAACTTACTTTGATACCAACTGATGAAACAGAAACTTAAAAGATAATTGATAGAGAAATAAAGGTTTCTGAATAATAAAAATTTTACTGAAAGACTAAATGAATAAAAGATAAGATTCTGAATAATAATTTGGGTTTGCCTATTTTGATAAATTCACGGTATTTAGACTTGTCATAAAAATGATTCAAAATTTTAATTTTAATTCATTGAATTTTACAATAAAATTTATATTATTCAAAAATTTTTATTTTTATATCAACGAAGGTATCGTCCACTTCGCACTATTATTTATAATAGAATTGATGGTACTTGGCAGGCTTTATTCACGTACTTTACATTTTCTTATTTTTGAAGTGGAGATTTAGTGAAGCATATAAAAACCATCGTTGTGCAAGCAGATGAATATTAGGCAAAATGAAATCATTTAAGTGGTTAAAGACGATTTACCTAAATTAATTTTTTCCCAAGACAGATCTGTGGGTCCTCGGATTAGAAATATTTTTCCCCCAAATTAATTTTCTCATGCTTCGGACTTTGTGGTCTTGAACGTTTGATGGCCTACGTGCAGTGAATAAATTAGCTCATGGTTCAAACTCAAGCGGGGTAGAGAAAGTCGAACTAAAAGTAATGGTGTCCGTACTAAAAATTTCTGACAAATCATTTGACATACAAACCTTAATTTATAACTAAATTTCATAAATCCACCATTACTTGATCTAGAATCAAAACAACTTTATCAAACATGAAAACGTTTAGTTGTTTTTACGTTGACATTAAGAACTTATTTGCTAAACGTTTAAAATTTAAAATATTATTAATTATAGACTTTTTAAAAAAATTTTACTTATTTATTTATTTTTTATTTATATTTAATTTTCAAACATTTATATTTAAATAAAAAATTTGAACATTTTATCTGAATAAAAAAAAAATATATATTTTAAAAACTATATTTATTAAATATATTTATTTTTTATACTACAAAATCTAACTTTTTTTTTCTTCTGACGATATAATTTCGAATAAATGGCTTTAATAGTCTTGATTGTGTATTTGGCCGGAAGACTTTCCAGCAAGTATTATTGATGTTTGCTCTAATTTATGAAATTCATAACGAATTATGTTACTTGGAACCATTTGTTGCATATATTTTGTAATTAGTTGTTAGGACTTACTTGCATTGAAGTATTTGTTGCATTTAGTAGTCAATACTTGCTGGAAACCGTTATTTGCATGTAACTACTTGCTGCATATATTCCCCAATTACTAGTTCGCAAGCTTTCACCACTGAGTCCTAAGTTTTTAGCTAAGAGTTGTTTGTTAGCAAATGACCTGTTATTACCAACTTGTCAGGTAACTCAAAAAGCGTTGCACGTAGACGGTGGATATTATCCAACGGTTGCTCCAGTATAAGACAAGAGGGTTTAATACTCCCATGTGCAATAAAAAAAAAGTTTGAAAACTTAAATAAAAAAAAAAACTATGGAAAAAAAGGAATTGTTATAATGTTCAGAATTAATTAAAAATTATCATAATTTTCCTTATTTTTTCCATAACTTTTCATTTAATTATGATTCAAAATTGTTCAAATAAATAAATAAATAAATAAAGGTATTCATATTTCCAACATCCAATAACCACTAAAAATAAAATAATATGATCAACCAAATGTTGACTCTCAGGGGCTAGATGTATTTTAAAATATTAGGGGAAGAAATTCTAAATGTGTAACCTAAGATAAGGTGAATTGGGTATTTTAAACATTACGCAAATTATCAACGCAAACTAATTCAAACTAATGTACTAAGTAATTTAAGAAATGTAAATTGAAGTAAAGAATAAATAAAGAGATAAGGAAAAGAGAAAGTAAACTCAAGAATTTTTTATGTGGTATGACAAACCTCACCTACATCCATGCCTGATTTCACTATCCAAACTTCCTAAAGCTTCATTTTCTTACAATTGACTTCTTAGTTGTCAATGAATCTTTACAAATGGTGTTTCACTTACAAATACCTTTGTCCAAGTATTTTCCACGCTTATAATCACAAAAATTTGATAAAGAATTTAATGATTATAATTAAACTCTTTTTTAGAGTGGATATACAAATGATAGTTCAAATATAACTCAATATATATGAATTAGCAAATTGAAAGCTAAAAAAAATAGTATGTACTAGATATTACTCAATGGAGGTGCAAGAAGTATTTTTACAATAAGTTTGATTGAGTTTATATAGCTTAAATTTTCAAATTAGCCGTTATGAGTATTTTAAAAAACTAGCTAGTTAACAGCTTAAAATAGGCAGTTAGCCACTTATTTTACCATTAGAACGATTTTCAAAATCTAGTACGCAGCTGGATAGCCACTAGCAAACAGCCGACTTGCTGCTAACTCTTTATAATTGAAACACAAAAATTCATCGCAGGTAGTTATCTCCTTATAACAGCCGGTCAACCCTATCTTTCTGGAATTGATTTTTCAATCTTGTTCCTTAGGCGATTAGTCGCTAACTTCCTTTGATTCAAGATACTTTATAAAATATCATTTATAGATCAATTTAAAATTATAAAATACTATAGCCCAATTAATTTAAAACCTTTTCAAAGTGATCCATTTTCAAAATTTCAAAATATCATTTATAGATTCAAAATTCAAATCTTTTCAATGTAGTCCATAACGTCCATTTTGATGAAATCATTTTTATTATAAATATAAAACATTAGTTTATCAAAATAAATGATTTGTTTAGAAGTTATGAAGTTTATCTTGAGCTTTTAAGATGCTAAAACATGCATGCATCATTTTATACCAGATTACAATAATTATACAAATAAGTTACTTGAGCTGGTACCCTTTCTATAGATCATCTTCGAGTGTGCAGTTGTTGGTGATTGAGCATGATTCCACTTGCATAAAATTTTCCTTTAAAAAACATGTGAGATAATAAAGCATGAATTGACCGTATTACCCTTTTTACATATGGTTTGTTATCATCAAAATCAAAGATTATAATCTCCTTTTTCTTTATGATGACAAACACACGTAGTTTGACATTTATGCTCCCCTTAAATGTAGGGCATATATAAGACTTAAAAATATATATAAAACACTTCAAAAACTCCCCTTAAGTTTATGATGACAAGCTCCCCCTAAAAACGTGAAGGAAACACCAAAGACACTCTATTCAATATTACACTTCAAGAGCATATCACCATTTGAAAATACATGCTCACAAGTCTTCTCTCCCTTTATCATCAAAAACAAAACATAGAGATAAGTCAAAAGGGTACCCATGTTATGAGAGCGAAATTTCAGCAAAACCTCTCCCTAACTACAAGCATATCCTTAAATACAAGAGTTATATAACACTTCCAAATTACATTTCCTAATGACCACAAATGCCAAAATAGTTTCAAACTAACGCAATCGTCATCAATCCAACAAAAATATCCATAAAAATAATTCATATTAAAGCCATAAGTAGTAATGATAAAACCAAACCGTAACAAAAGAGATATATCCAAAACATATGAAGTAGCCATAAGTATGAAAAAAAACTACATAATGAAAACAATGTTAGTGTATAAGCCACAAGGGAGCAGCAGAAAACAAAATAATGTGACAAAAAAGGAAGGAGGGCTGTGACGACGATGACGAACTTAGGAAAATGTCGAGATGACTGAAAATGAGCTGCTGACCATCAAGGATCTACTGTTGTTGTACAAAAAGACGTTGCTGCACTTCAAAGAGTTATTACTGCTATTTAACAAGATATTGATTAGCAGATTGGATATGTTGTCATGATAAATCAAGACAGTACAACTATTTATAAAAGAATATAAATAATTTATTAGTAATCTTCAATGATGTGATTTCTGCTGACCAGCTTCCTAACCTTTATATCTATCTATAAGCTGCCTCTCGTTCTTCCCATGCTTACCATCAGGATCTCTCTCGTTCTATGAATGCCCCATCATCTTCTTCAACTGAGGATCCGAAGCCGCAACTATTGGCTTAAGTCTGTTTCATTTTCGTTTCATTTCCCACTGGGTAAAGTTAACATCCCAAACAAATCCTAGACTAGTAATGATCTCCTCGCCTAAATCTTTAGTTTATCAAAAGGTAGTTCAGAGATAGGTACATTAAAATACCTAAGAATGTTAATAATATAATACTAAAAGAAAGAAATCGTGTGGTGATTCCAAGGTTACTAAGTATGTGTTGAATATGATATATCCTACATTTAGTTTCCTACCCAACAAGATAATATCCAATAGAACAATGTCTAGATAAGTGACATAATCCTAATGCCCTATCCTATAGCTAATGGTATGTTGCATAATACTATTTAGGGTTCTAACTTAAAGTGGTAACGCTTGAGCTTTAAAAGAAGCGTTATAGAAAAATTTTGATAAATCAAATCTCCTACAAATATTACACACAACATCCATAATAAAGGACCAGGGCTACTTAATTTTATACTTAGAGGAGAATACATTATACCTTTTACTTGAAGTTCTAAGAATCATATTTAATTCATCCACATCAAAATCAATTGAAGTCCTAATCACACTAGTAATAATCCTATTTAGAGTATTCTTAGTGATCAACATGTTGGAATAAAATACTTTTAGTAAATTTGGATAAATTGGTTCCCTAAAAGTTAAAACATTTTTCCAACCCATGTCAACTAAGAGAATACTAAGAGTTTTACCACAAATAGATAAATGCTCCAAAAAATCAAGCTTAATGAAATTTAAAGGAATGAGTGACCTTATCATGAATTTGTTAGCGTAATATTTCCTTAATGGTTGGTTGGTTGGCAAAGTAAGTTTGAAAAAACTTGAGAGCATCCTCATATGGTTCCTTTTGCTTCCATGAGACTTGCTTGTTCTTCACCATGTTTAAAATCACACAAATTTGGTTTTAAGAATTTTTTAGAGAACTTAATTATTTAAAATTGATTAAAGACTTCTAAGAGTGATTTAGAGTGAATGTATGGGTTCATTTTTATCAAAGATGGGCTTAAAATAAGTGAAAATGGAGAGGGTGACCTAGGTTAAAAGGGTTTGGGAATTTTATGAAATATAAATGAAATGAAGGTTTTAGGGTTGATAATCTAAGCAAAATGGATGGAGAGAAAATATGGAAATTTTGAGTATATGAGAGAGAAAGACGGGTTAGAGAGAGCAAAGGAGAAACCGATGAAAAATGAGGAGGAAAATGATGAACAAGTGCTTCAACACGCGCAACCGGCTAGATGTTTAAAGCAAGCAGTTAGTCAGCTCCTGTCAAAATTTTCTAGAGACTTAGTAATTAGCATCTTTCTTTGAGCCAGCTAGCCGGTTAGTCTCTGCCTCAAGTGGTTTGAGCTATGCCACAAAAGTAGCTATCCGCTTATACCAAGCAGTTAGCCGATTCCCTTGAATTATGCATAATTTTACTTTTTGACCAAATTTTGAACAATTCCAAAAGCATTTTGTGATTCTAAAATATTCCAAACGCCATTTTTAATTCATGAAACATGATTAACACTTGAATAATTTTGAACATAAAAATCAAGAGATTAGCAAGCAATCAAATGAACAACAATCAAACACCTTTGTAATCTCAATAATCACACAATGAGAAAATGTTATCATTCCAAACTCATTTCTAATTTTTTAAAATTGTTCTGCACATAATAGTTTTGTAAAAATATCATCAAGTTGTTTTTCAGTAAAAACAAATTATAATGCAATATCACTTTGTTTTTCCGTAAAAATAAATTATAATGCAATATCACTCTTTTGAACATTATCACGCCAGAAATGATGCTGAATTTCAATATGCTTAGTCTTAGAATGCTGAATGTGATTCTTTAACAGATTTATTGCACTTGTGTTATCCCACTTGATAGGAATCTGATCAAGATTAATCCTATAATCTATAAATGTTTGTTTTATCTAAATGGTCTGAGCACCACAATTTCCAGCTGCAATATATTCAGCCTCCATAGTTGAAAGTACAATAAATTTTTATTAAACTATAAAACAAGTGAGTGTCCTAGGAAATGATATATTCCATTAGTACTCTTTATGTTGACTTTATAACTGACAAAGTTGGCACCTGAGTTACATGTTAAATCTATATGTGTGCTCCTATAATACCAAAGTCCAAAATCAATCGTTCCACGCAAATAACAAAAAATTCTTTTAACAGCAAGTAAGTGAGACTCTATAGGATATGATTGAAATCTTGCACATATGTATACACTAAACATGATATTAGATCTATTGGTAGTTAAGTAAATAAGCGAACCAATTATACTTCGATATGTCCTGATATCAACTTTTTTCCTTTTTTATCTTTGTCTAGCTTGAGTGATGTGCTCATTGGAGTTTCTTTAAGTTTTTATTCTTCAATGTCGAATCTTTTGGGTAGATCTCTTACGTACTTAACTTGGTTGATAAAAATTCCTCAATTATTTTGCTTAATTTAAAGTGCAAAGAAATACTTCAACTCGCCCATCATGCTCATTTCGAATTCTTTGCTCATGCATGTTAATAACTCCTTCACAAAAACTCATTAGTAGAACTAAAGATAATATCATTAACATATATTTGAACAACTAGTATATCTCGAACTTTATGCTTGATAAAGAGAGTGGTATCAGCTTTTCCTATTTAAAACTTATTTTCTAAAATAAATTTACTAAGTTTATCATACCATGCTATAGGTGTTTGCTTCAAACCATTTAAAACTTCAAACAATTTATACACATGATCTGAAATTTTTTTTATTTTCCAAATCAAGGGTTGTTTCAAATATAATATTTCCATTATATAACCATTTTGAAAAGTACTCTTGACATCCATTTGATATAGAATAAAATCTTTATGATATCCAAATGCTAACAATATTCTAATTGCCTCTAATCTAGCTACTGGAGCAAATGTTTCATCAAAATCAATACATTCTTCTTAGATATATCCTTGAGCTACTAATCTAACTTTATTTCTTACAATCACTTCAGACTCAACTATTTTATTTCTAAACATCCATTTAGTCCTTATAATAGATTGATGCTCAGGTTTAAGAACTAACTCTCACACTTTATTTCTTTTAAATTGATTCAACTAACTCTCACTCATTGTTTTCAGCATTCGAAAAAAATTTTGGTTCAATTTGATAAATAAATGTAGTATGTACACATGTATTTCTTACAGATGATCTAGTAGATATGCCACGTGAAGGATATCATGAGATTAAATATTTCGAATGAGAGGAAACATACCTCTACACCACAAGGAGTATTTGAGAATTGCCAGTATTTTAATCTATGTTAAGTTATTCTCTTTGTTGTTCCTCTTAATTCTCACATGGAGGACTTCTTACTTTTCTACATCTAATTCTTTATGTTGTTGTTCCTCATCCTCTTTTTCTGTTCCTACATTATAATATACTAGAACTTTCTCCGTGGAGGAGGGGTTAGATTCATTAAAAGTAATATGTACCGATTCTTCCACAACTAAGGTTCTTTTGTTATAAACTCTATAAGTTTTATTTAAGATGGAATACCCAAGAAAAATACATACATCAAATTTAGGATCAAATTTTCTTTTGTGATTAAAATAAACATTTACAACTAAATACTTTAAAATAACCGATGTTGGATTTTCTATATTTCCAAAGCTCATAGAGAGTCTTGTTAAGAGATGACTTTATTAACACATGATTTAATATATAGCATGTAGTGTTAATAGCTTCAGCCTAAAAATATTTTGGCAAGTAATTCTTATTGAGCATAGTCCTAACAATTTCCTAAATTGTTATATTTTTTCTCTCAACAACTCCGTTTTGTTGTGAAGTCCTGGATGTGAAAATTGATGTTTAATATCTAGATAGTTAAAAAAATTTTAAACGCATTATTTTCAAATTTCCTACCATGATCACTTCTAATGCATGAAATAACATATCATTTTTCATTTTGAACTCTTCTACAAAAAGTTTTAAAAGCATTAAAAGCATCATGTTTAATAGCCAAAAACAGGACTAAGTAAATTTTAAAAAATCATCAACATTACAAAGGTATAATATTTATCACATAGGCTTGCATATCTAGATGGTACAAACAAATTTAAATGAATGAGTTGAAGAAATTTTGAAATAGAGATATGAATTTTTTCTTTGAAAGATATTTTGACTTATTTTTCAAATTGACATGCATTACATACTCTATCTTTTTTAAATCAATCCTAGCATGACCTTTTACTAAATCATTTTTGGAAATCTTTAAGATCAAATCCACGCTTACATGACATAATCTTCTATGTTATAACCAAATATCATCGTGTAAAGCCGAAAAACATTTGTTATGCATTGATGCACAATCTATATCAATAGTGTATATATTAACACATCTTTTTCCAACAAATAAGACTTTTTCATCACTTGCATTTTCAATAACATATTTTGTTTGATAAAAATAATTCTATAGCCTTTGTTACACAATTGACTAATACTAAGCAAATTATGTTTCAAGTTTTCAACTAAGCATACAATTTCTATAAGGGTAGAGGAATATTTACTGACATTACCAATTCCAAAATCTTCCCTTTTGAATTATCTACAAACGACACATCTCCACTATTTTTAATTTTGGTGAAACTTTAAAACTACGAATAATTGCCTATCATATGTCTAATGCATCCACTATTCAAGTACCATTTGTTCTTCTTTTTTCTTTTTCTTCTTCTTTAAACCTTGCAAATAAAATTCTAAGTCTTAGGTACCAAAAATTTTTAAGGTCCTTAAGTGTTAGTAAATGCTCATTTTGGAACACAAATAACTCCATGATATACATTTCTCTTAACATGACATCTATAACTTATGTAACCATTTTTATTACAATAATGGCATACAATTTTATCACTACGGGTAGCCTTAACAAAATAATTCTTGTAATACTTTTGTTTTAAATTTAGCTTATAGCCAATACTTTCTTTGTCAAAACATTTTGTTTTTTTTATCCAAGCAAATTATCTAAAATCTTTTTCCCATTTGTAAATTTCACAACGATATCATTAAGGTCATTAAACTTCTTATTAAGCATTTCATTTTCTTTTTTTAAATCATCAGTATATGATTTATATGCTCATGTGAAGTGTAAGATTTCTCATCCAATAATGCAATTCTACTACGTAATGTTTTATTATCTAAATTTAGTTCTTTCATATTTTCATTTAGTTAATCATTACATTGTTACAAGGCATCCTTTTCATTTATAAAAGCTCTATTATTTTTTTTTAAGGTATGCATTCTTCTTACTAATTTTTATCAAATCACTGTACAACTCTTTAAAGGCATCATAAGAAGGAAGTTCATTTACCTCATCAAATTCATTAAATAGTTCATCTTCAATTCCCATAAGAGCTAGATTTGATAGTTCTTGTTTCTTTTCATTTTCACTTGTCTTTTCATCGCTGTCACCCTTAGTCATTACCATTGCCTCCTTCTTAAACTTGTTAAAAAGAGGACATTCAAATCGTATGTGTCTAGGCTTTTTACATGCATATTATATGATTGGTTCTTTCTTTTCATTTTGGTTTTTGTAGTTTATAAATCTTCTCTGCTCATTAGTTTTCTTGAAGAATTTTCTGAACTTTCTAGCTATTATAGCCACGTCTTCATCCTCAAAATTGCTATCTTCATCACCGTCATGTTTTGAAGCTTTGAGTGCAACTTTTTTTTTCCTCTTTTATTCATTACCTATTTCAGCTGCTAAGTCTATTTTCATAAGAAATAAAAGAACCAATTAAATCATCAATAGATAAAGTGTTTAAATCTTTGGCTTCCTCTATTACAGTTCTCTTTCCATTCAATTGGTAATGACCTAATAACCTTTTTTACCTTCTCACTGTTTAAAAAAGCTATTTCTAGAGCCCCTAATGTATTTATTATGTCCGTAAACTTAGTATACATGAAATGAATGCTTTCGTTTTGTTCAATTTGGAACAATTCATATGGTCTAATAAATTGATTAATCTTAGATTCATTGACCTAGTTTGTACCTTCATAGACAACTTCAAGTTTATTCTAAATTTTATGAGTACTTTCACACTCGAAAACTCTATGGAACTCGTTCTTGTCCAAAGCATAAAATAGAGTATTCACAGCCTTTGAATTGAGTGACATTTCTTTTTGTCTTATTTAATCCACAGATTAGAAGGTTTAGGAATATCTTCACATAGTTCATTTTTCATTATAGGTGAGAATGGATCATCATTAACAATCTCTCATATCTCATAATCTAAGGCTTACAAATACATTCTCATTCTAATTTTCTAATATGAGTAATCATTTCATCAAAATAAAGTGATTTAGCAGTAGTTTGACATTCCCTAACGCTAGAATTATTTTGCGTTGCCAGGAATTTTTTTCTCTAAGATGGTTAATTCCTAGCAAGAGAACCCGCTATAATACCAATGATAATCTAAATGTGCAACCCAAGAGAGGGATAAATAGGGTATTTTAAAATTGTGCAAATTATTAACACAAATTAATTTGACCAAATGTATTAAGTGATTTGAGAAATGTAAATTAAAGCAAGGAATAAATAAAGACATAAGGGAAAGAGAAAGCAAACTCAAGAGTTTTTTATGTGGTTAGGAAAACAGCGTATACGTTCACGCCTCTAAACAAACCACGCATGAAGATTTCATTATTCAAGCCTCTCAAAGCTTCAACTTCTTACAATTGACTTCCAAGGTGTTAATGAAATTTTAAAAATGGTGTTTTACTCACAAACACATTTTCCTAAGTGTTTCATACAGTTAAAATCACAAAACTTTGATAAAGAATTTAAGGATTACAATAAAACTCTCTTTTAGAGTGAATATATAAATAATAGCTCAAATATAACTCAATGTGTATGAATTAGCAAATTAAAAGTTCAAAAGAAGCATTATGCATAGATATTACTTAATAAAGGTGCAAGAATTATTTTAAAAACAAGTTTGAATTTTCAAACTAGCTGTTATGAGCATTTTGAAAAACTGACCGGTTAATCACTTATATTACCGTTAGAAATATTTTCAAAATCTGGTATGCAATCGATTAACTGCTAGCAAATAGTTGGCTAGCCGCTAACTCTTTAGAATTGAAAAACAGAAATGTATCACATGCGGTTAGCCTCTTGTAACAAGTCGTTAGCCACTATCTTTCTGGAATTGATTTTTTAAACTTGTTCCACAAGTGGTTAACTGCTTGCAAGTAAGAAGTTAGCCGCAAACTTGCTGTCATCTATTCAAGATTTTCTAAAACTAGAATTTTGGGCCCCAAAATATTTTTTAAAATTATAGTATAACCCAATTAATTTAAAACCTTTTCAAAGAGATCCATTTCTAGAATTTCAAAATATCATTTATGGATTCAAAATTTAAGTCCTTTCAACATAGTCCATAACATCTATTTTGATGAAATCATTTTTCTTATAAATATAAAACCTTATTTTATGAAAATAAATGATTTGTTTAGAAATTATAAAGTTTATCTTGAGCTTTTAAGATGCTAAAATATGCATATATCAATCTATACTAGCTTTACAATAATTATACAAATAAGTTGCTCGAGCTAGTACCCTTTTTATAGATCGTCTTCAAGTGCACTGTTGTTTTGTGCTCTACTTGTATAAAATTTTCCTTTAAAAAACATGTGAGATAATAAAACATGAATTGACCTTATTACATTTTTACATGTGGTATGTTATCATTAAAATCAAAGAATATATAGCCTTTTAGACAAACATGGGAGTTTCAATTATTTTTTTCAAACAACTGGGGTTTTGCTCTTTTTCAAAAAATTGTATTTTTTTGCCAAATTTTCATTTTTAAATTTTGTTTTACTTGTACTATATTTTTCAAAAGTATCTCAATATTTTCATTCAAATACTAATGTGACACTCATCTACATTGAAAGATAAATTACATAACCTATAAAATTATGAGTTAATTTGATAAGAAAAATCTAATTATGGAGATTAATCATCATTACAATGGAATAAAATCTACTTTCCTATTTTTCAAAAGCAGTTGAATCATATATATATTTTATTCGTTACAGGAATAAAATCAATACTCTTCTTTCTAATTTCAATAGTAGTTTAAGATATCGAAATATTAGATCGACAAAAGATGAAAATAAACCCAAAAAATAATAAGAAAAACACTTGACTTATCCTTTGATTTTTTTCCATTTTCAAAATCTTTACACGCTAGTATTTTTTTTTTGTTTAATTAATTTCCTCTTTGCTATACCTTGCTAAGGTGTGTGAAAGGAAGAGTTTTTTTTTTTTTTCAATGTTTTTGACTAATCTGTGAAGATAGGGAGTAAGAAGGCGGCTTTAGAGTTGGGAGACATTTATGGTTTTGGAATTTTCAAAACAATGTGTTTTATTTAAAAGATAGTGTTATATATATATATATATGTATATATATAAGAAAGTATGCCTTTCATTATGGACCAAAAATAGCCTAACTATAAAATGCAATATGGGCATAAATACATCATCACTAAGCTTAAGTACAATATATATGATAATACTTATGACTCAAGTCTAGTTTAGGACAACTAGTGACAACAAATATAATTACAAACTAAAATCAAAATGAATTTCACTTATTAAACCTACTTAGGACCAGGAGGAATTTTAAGGACAATTGTCAACCACAACTAATGCAAATGACTTTCCCAATCGGAGAAGGAAAATAATGATACAAAATTAACACAAGACAATACTACTTACTAACTAAAAACACAACAAAAACCACAGAAACTCAACAACGTAACCACCCCATCTAGAGTATCTCAACAAGTTTCTTGATTAGCACTCGCACCAAGTCATCAGAATACCAATGCATCATTATTAAAGCCCTTCATCAACTCCAATACATGCATACCCTTTCAATTTGAATATTGACACAATTTTTATCTGAACTCTGGCTTGACACTATCGACAACGATACAAGATATCAAGTGCAACAGATAAACAGTACCCAACAATAAAAAATAAAACCAACCGCCATTAAAAAAATAAAAAATTAACACTAGAAAAATTAAAACATAAAATAAGCAAGACCGAAAAAATAAAATAAACAAGAGAAAAAACATCAGCGAGGGACGATTTTACCCTTTCTAGCCATAGAAATGTCTTTTTGTTGGTGATCGTCAACTGTTGGGTTGGTCGTTTGGTGACTAGGGTCTGGCGGCAACTGGAGCGGTGGTGATGACAGTGAGCTTCAGTGGTAGGACCCTAACTTTGTGATGTCAAGTCGCCGGCGAATCTTTTAAAGGCTAGTTAAGAAAACTTATTAATAAGGAAATCTTAGCCGTAGATTCTTTTAAATACCATGCATCACCAATTGCATTTAAAACTTAAAAATAATTACATAAAGGCATGGAGATGTCAAAAAAATTCAGGTTCAGTTTGGATCTATAAATATATGAATTCGAAAAATTCAGATCCGCATATTAAAAAATACGAATCAAGATGCCAAAAGTTAAGATTCGTGCAGATCTGAATTTGCATTATTTTTTAAATAAATTATTTATTAAATTAAAAATATAAAAGTTAAATGAAAAAAAAAAATCAAACTTATATGGATTTGTGGTGGTTTTAAATGTAATCTATGTGGATTTACAGTGGTGTTAGACAATGATTTATGTTATTCTTGATATTTGATTTATGTTGTAGTATATATTATTGTTAAATGTTATTATAGCTGTTGAGTCATTGATTGTTGAATTATGATTGGATTTTATTAGGTAAATTTGTTGAATTTTAAATTATATTTGAATTTAATATTATACGTATCTGGATATCTAGAAAATCAGCTCACAATCCGCATAAGTATTACCTGCATTTGAATCCGCATATCTTTTACGAATCCAAATACAGATGCGGATCTAAAAATATTAATAAAGATTTGAATCTGATTATCTATATCCGAATCCATATCCATATTTGGATTTTACTATTAGTAGTAGGGAGAGAATGCACGTCCCAAAATGATTGTGAGGTCAAATGTAATGTCAAAGGCCATGGTGTTTTACGATCAATAAATTGTCATGTTTCATATTTTAGCTTTCAAAAAATATTTTATTTAGCTATTTTTTTTACACTAACAGGGAATGGTAAAAAATTCCCCCTGGCACGTAACTTGCATGATTGTTATATTAAGATTGGATATTAGATATAATTTTATTCTTATTTTATAAAAAAATCAGAATGAGTATAATTTTTTTATACTCATAGATAGGAGATAAAACATTAATATTCGTACTCGCTTACTAAATTCATTTCACTATTGGATAGTTATTTATTTTTAATGTTTTAAAAGTTAAAACTAATAGTTAAATCAAATAAATATTAAAGTAAAAAAATTAAAGCGTTAAAATGTAAAAATTAGTACTTAGCAATTTAGTAATAAGAATGACTATATAATATGATATTGTTCTAACATTTACCAAAGATTTTAATTATTTAATGAACTAGATATTATCTAGTTAAATCAATTTAAAGGAGTGAATAATGACTAAGAAAATGCTTAAGTAGAGACATTTAATTTTGATCTAAATATTTAATAATATATTGATTAAAATTAAATTTAACAATCATCTAATTATAATTAATATTTATCTAATTTTTAAAATATTTTAAAACAAAATGGGTATGTTCATCTAAAATTAAATAATTAAAGAATTTTTTAATTAAATATATTCAAATGTTAAATATTAAGTATAGAACGAGGGAGTCAAGGGACTAATATCTCTAATTTTTAACAGCCGGTGATAAAAATATCCTCCCGGCCGTTGCCATCCCCAGCACTAACCAGTGGCCATTATTTTCATTCATTCGATAGACAAAGCGAGAGAAATAAAAAATGGTTAGAGCAGCGGCATGCAATTATCTGATTCCCGCCTTAACACTGCTTCCAAAGCCACTGAAGTCATCTCTTTGCACTCAAAACGCAAACTCTATCGGCGTTTTGGGGATTACTACCAGTTTTAGAAGGAGATTTTCGTCTACTTCCAAGATAAGCATGAGCTTGAGAGCAGGCATCGTCGGCCTTCCTAACGTCGGCAAATCGACGCTCTTTAACGCCGTAGTAAGTACATTAACATTCTAACTTTTTTTTTAATTTAATTTATTTGTAATATATGAATATTTCAATTAACCGCTATTAATTAAATACATAAATTGTTACTTTGGATCGATTTCCCCTAATTTTCTTGTCACTGTTATCGAGTGTTGATGATATATGAGTGTATTTCTGTAGGTAGAGAATGGAAAGGCTCAAGCTGCTAATTTTCCATTTTGCACAATAGAGCCAAATGTAGGGATTGTTGCGGTTCCGGATCCGCGACTCCGTGTACTTTCTGGTCTCAGCAAATCCCAAAAGGCTGTTCCTGCTTCCATAGAGTTTGTTGACATTGCTGGACTTGTGAAGGGTGCAAGTCAAGGCGAGGTGAGTTGCATTCTATTAGTTCTTTTATGAGTTTTTTGTTTTTGTTTTTTTTTTTTTTGTGCAAGTGATTCTTTTCTTATTCTTGGATATTAGGTGTTCATGTGTTGATGCAATTTCCATTGGCTACTTTGTTGGTGCAGGGGTTGGGCAATAAGTTTTTATCACATATTCGTGAGGTGGACTCCATTCTTCAGGTTTGTCTGTCCTCATTTCACATTTATGTCGTTTTATGGTTATTTTCAACTTGGCATCCCTAAACAACTGTTGTCTCTTTGAGTATAGCACTTGTTATGTTACTTGTTATTGGTGGTCCGCTAATTCAATGAGAGAGTTCATTATAGGAATACTAGAAAGCATTGTTATACCCCCTTAGTTTGATTTAAATTGGTGGCATTGATTTAGATGTTCTAATGGCATGTTTCTAAATATGTATTTCCCTATCAGCCCTGTTCATCGTCCAATGGTCATAAAAGATTGCTTTATCAGTCCTCTTCCTGGCTTTAGTAATTTTATCATTTTTGTCTTTAATCTTAGTCTTCACTTCTGCAGCAAACTTGTGGTTTGCATATACTTGGTTTATGTTGATTGAATCGGTTAAATCGTTGCAGCCCCCTTCAAGAGACCTTTCAGCCAAAATTGATTTATTTTGAGACTCCAATCTTTAATGCAAATCATTTTTGAAAATCTTTAGATACATCTTTCCCCTCTGGCAAAGGGTCCTTATGCAGAATAATTGAGGTTGAGCAAAATTTTAACTGTGAAAAGATTTAGACTTGATTTTCGTTTAACAATCCAGTGAGGATTTCTCACCTAAAACTACAAGAATTCAAGCTAGTTTCAAATGTTTGGAGAAAAGAATTAAAAATAGACTTCAGTTAGCTTTCTTCAGCATGAGAAGGATTCATTGCGTAGATTATAAGGGGTACAAAAAGTGAATCGTTGGTATAGGGCTAATGAATTTTAGTTCCTGAACTATCAATTTTTATTCTCTAATTCTTATTTGGACTCAATCTCTCGTTTCAAAGTCAATCAGATAACCAATTATTTATGAATATTTAATCTCTTGGGAGAAACAATGCCTGATAAATTCTTCTTAAGTTTTTTAGAAAAATTTAAGCTATTCTTTCATAGTGTATGATATTATAGGTCTGTTCTTTCTTTCAGGTTGTGCGATGTTTTGACGACAACGACATTGTTCATGTGAATGGAAAAGTTGATCCCATGTCTGATATTGATGTTATCAACTTAGAGCTTGTTTTCTCAGATTTGGATCAGGTATCCTATGAGGAACTTATTGTACTCAGTCGTTTTTACGAAAGCTTGGGGTTCCTGTTTAGATCATTCGGTTGCTTTCTCTTGTACATTTTGGTTTTATCTGAACTACTCCAAGGGTTTTTTACTGAGAGGAGAACTTAACAAAATTTGTAGTTATATTTACTTGTTTTGGGAGGAGGGAATTTAAGCATTCTTCTATTGATTCAGTGGCTTGCTCATTGTTGTGTGCCTTGTGTGCTTGGTTAACATTTTGCATGTACATATATTTGTATACGTGCTATATCCGAAACTTACGAAATATAGTAAATATCGTAAAGGCAGATGTAGTAGGGGTTGCAAACCGGACAGTACACAACTTGGTTTTGGAAGATATGGCTACCAAGTTACAGCTCCTTTATGATCCCATAAAAGGAAAAATACTAGAAGGGAATCGCATCCATATTGGAACTCATAATTTATGGATGATCCTGACGTTTTTGATAATTCTGTGCTCTTTTTTAGTTCTAAGAACAGAGATTCTAGTTTTGAACTCATATTTTCTGGATAAGTCTGACCTATTTGATATTTCTCTAGTATGTTTTCAGTTTAAGCACACACTTTTTAGTTTTTTCGAGGGTTTAAATTCTGATGCTTTTCTTGGCAAGAAACCTTCATTGATAGTGCACAGCAAAGGTGCTAATTCATAATCATTCTCTAATCTCTGAATTCATTTATTTAAAAATCATTATTGATAACTGTTATAACATCTTGCTTCATATCAGTAGCTGATTGAGCTAA
Source organism: Murraya koenigii (assembly GCA_025617385.1). Classification (NCBI taxonomy): domain Eukaryota; kingdom Viridiplantae; phylum Streptophyta; class Magnoliopsida; order Sapindales; family Rutaceae; genus Murraya; species Murraya koenigii. Next base: position 17,820,430 of record CM046811.1, read on the forward strand.
ATTGTATCTCTTACAAGAAATGCAGATTGAGAAAAGAATGGAGAAGCTCAAAAAAGGGAAGGCAAAAGATTCACAATCTAAACTTAAGGTCAGCATTTATTTTTACTACTACTACTAGTTTTTATACTCTTAAAGTGGATAACCATGCTTTTAGGACCAGATAGTTGACTGTATATAATTTATTGCTGCAACATTCTTTATTTTAGGAGGATGCAGAAAAGGCTGCGTTAGGAAAAATTCAGCAAGCACTTGTGGATGGCAAACCAGCAAGATCTGTGACTTTAAATGATTTTGAAAGGGATTCTATAAAGCATCTTTGCTTACTTACAATGAAACCCATAATATATGTTGCAAATGTTGCAGAGTCTGATCTATCGAATCCTGGAAGTAATCCCTATGTCAATGAAGTGATAAATCTTGCACCTGACTTGCAGTCTGGGATAGTGACAATTTCTGCACAGGTTGAGTGCTACCGGTTCTTAAGTTGGTAAATGGATATACTGGCAAAGGACACTAAAACCTTGTTATTGCAGGTTGAGGCAGAGCTAACCGAACTTCCATCCGAAGAAAGAGTAGAATATTTGACTTCTCTTGGTGTCAGTGAGAGTGGCCTAGGGAACCTTATCAGGTCAACATATAGCCTTTTGGGGCTACGTACATATTTTACTTCTGGCGAAAAGGTGAGCTACATAATATTGTACTCACATTTCCTTAACACTATAATAATTAGTCTGTTATAAAGACTGCTTTTATGCTTTATGCAGGAAACAAAGGCATGGACTATACATGCAGGTTAGCTCGGTTCTGCTCGATGCTATACATAGTCCAATCACAATTCCCTTCTTCTTTTTTCCTTATTAATGACGTAGATGTATCATATGGCTTCTTGAGCTGCTTCAAGCTTGAAACAACATCATTGTCATAGTTTAGTTGCAGGATATGAATTGAGCAACTAGTTAGCTAAGAATTCGCTTGTTGAAAGAGGGGGAAACATTTTTCTTAGTTAGACTTATTTCTTCCTTCTATGGAGAAGAACTGTATTAGTGCTGTTTAATTTAGTTAATTGTGGTCTGAAATTTTCCTTTGTGCTGATTCAGGTATGACAGCTCCTCAAGCTGCTGGAGTTATTCATTCTGACTTTGAGAAAGGTTTCATTCGAGCTGAGACTGTAAGCATTTTAGCCTTTTCAGATAGAAATTTTGATCTGCTTTTCTGATGCCTTCCTAGATCTTATTTTCGTTTTTTAGCAAGACATGGCTGGAGTGTATACATGATTACATGTCCAGTTGATGCATAGGAAAAACTTTGTAATTTAATGGCATCTTGAGTGTTATGCTGCTCATTGAGTAGTCTAGTTTGTTGTTCTACTTTTATGTGCAATCCATTCCATTAGGAAGTATTGCCAACATTTCTCATATTGAGCTAACCGAATATTTTGGGGATTATAACTGAATTTGCTCGAGGTTTTTGACTTTTCTGGTGGTGATTTATTGAAAATTAATATAATACGCCATCTATATCTTAAGGGGTAAAAAGAAGGTTGCATGTTTCGGCCATGAAATGTTACAAGCAGCAGTGCTTTGCATTTCTAAATAGCAGATGATAGAAAGGAAATTATGGAAGGCTAGCACGTTTTTAGAGTGTTTGAATGTTAATATAAAAAGGTGTTTTGGCTATGAAAGTCTCAGGATGTACTTTAAATGACCATAACTGTTTTAATATGTATCACAATGACCAAGGCATAACACATACATTCTGATTAACAATTTGAACTAAAACTGAATTCTGGAATCAGTAGTAGTTTTTAATGTTTGTTAATACCTATTTGCTGGAATAACATGTTATTTTGGTTTAACAGGTGGCTTATGATGATTTTGTTGCTGCTGGTTCTCTTTCAGCAGCAAGAGAAAAAGGACTTGTGAGTTGTTTGCATTACCATGAGCATTTAGCATCTTATAAATATTTTCACTGAAACTCATACGTTGCGGTATTTCTTCTCACTTGTGGAAAATCATATACATACATATCTTGATTATCTCTCAAGTAGGATCCATATCCGAATCATTTCATATTGAAGGCTATTGATACTCCTTGGATACTCTGTGAAACACATTTGAAACTTCTTGATTGCAGAAGCTTTAATATTAAAATAGATTTTGGTATTGTAACCAGTATTCCTGGCTGGGCCAATTTGTGTATTCAGATGCATTAATATTTAGACATATTTTACTAGAAGATAGGAATGCGACAATGCTTTACTAGACTGTCAGATGACTCCTATCCTTGTAATGCTGTCTTCCTTCATGTTTTTACCCAGTCTTTATTCTGAAGAAATGTGATTCAGCAGTTTAACAGCTGCTAGTATTTATATTACATTTAATGGTAATTATAAATGCCATTAACCTGGGATTGCATCAGCCAATCAACAGAAATGTGATTTATTCATCGATGGGGAATGATTACCTCGTCTTCACTCTCTCTCCCTTTCCCTCTCTGAACACACACCTACCTACACACACTCACTCTCTATGTTCACGTCATGCGGATGTAGAACCTATTTTGTCATCTTATAAGATTGCCTAACACAAGCTAATTTTGGTTTTCTTTGCAGTTGAGATCTGAGGGTAAAGATTACGTTGTACAAGAAGGAGATGTGATGCTATTTCGTTTTAATGTTTAGCAGTCTCAATCAATTAGAATTTATTATCTTGTTCATTACCTGACCAAGCTGGCAAACATGGGCACTAGGTAGAATGACTGTTGGAAATTCCGTGGCCTAAGATGATGGGATGGAAAACCGGGTTATCATGATCTCATGGTGAAGTATTCTTTCATTTCTTCTTTTTAAAAAAATTACAGATATTGCTTATTAAAATGAACAGCTCTTATGATTTCTGAATGTATCTGTTGTATAATTATACAACAGTACATTTTAAAGGAGAGAGGAAAGAGAAAAGGAAAATGGGTATGTTAGTTGTAATGAAAAGCAAAAGGCGAATTAGCTAGATCTTTGACTTTCCTATTGGGGTATCTTTAGCTGTTATTAGTATCCATTCTCTCATCTTACATGAAAAATTTTAATTCATTAAAGGTTGTCACATGCATTTAATCAGTGTATAAACTATAAACTTTGACAAAAGCAGGTAATTGTAGATAGAATTGTTTGTAACATGTAAGAACCTTGAATTGCTGAAATAATGTAGTAGAAGCAATTGGTACAAATTGAAATATAGTGAATACGAGGGCAAGTAGCAGAAGCTCTTTCCAAATAAGTACATATTTAAGATCAAATGTCTCTCTCATTTTGATGGGCCATTCTTTAAATCTTCATTGATGTGATAGATGATGATTTTGCTTCTAAGCAACTGAAAAAATCACAGCTGTTTTCACTTAATAGCTAAGTTGGGAACTAGCTTCATTTTCATCCTCTTCATTATCCTTAAAATAAAAAAGATGAATTTAGCTTAGATTTATTCATCCATGCATCAATCATTTTCATAGTTAAAGATTTAATCTGTGGCACTTCTTGATGAAGTATCGGTTTCTAGGGAAGTGGGCAACAGCTTCAAAACTTCGAGTTGCAAGGATCAAAAAAACTTTTACAAGATCTAGAATTTTATAAAGCAATTGATGTGGCATTACAAAAATATTTTATGACGACTTTTCTTGTTAACAGACAAGTGGTTTTGACTTGTGAAAATCTTTTTCCAACGCGGATGGCAAATCAGCAAGCGAAACGTGGATAGTTGAAATAAACGGAATCACTTTTGTTAAGGCTTGGGCTAGTTTGGGGTTATGGTGATTGAAGAAATAAATTATTTTTATAGTATAATTTAATATTATAGTGGTCAATAAAATAAATTATTGGTACTGTATAGATAAAATAAGTTGTTAATTAAATAAGTAGTTTGGTGTTTGGAAGTAGTTTATTAAAAAAAATTGATTTAGTATTTAATAAATTGTGTTGTTTTTGTTGTTGTTGAGTTTAAAAAATAGTGTATATATTTGACAAATTTTATTACGAAACTATTGTCTTATTATATAATGATAAAAATATATATAAGTTTAAATTATTTTCTTTTTTATTTTAGGATGTTTAATCAATGTTTAGACATTTGTTTTTTCTTTTTAAAATTACATAAAGTGAAATACATTTTAATTGAAAGCAATCTAATAAATTTTGTAATTTGTTATATAAAATATAATAAAATTCATATTAATACATAATTCAAATAAAATAAAAAGTAATATATATTACATTCATATTAAACTTATTATAATAATAATTTTCAAATTTTTTATTTCTTGTGATTTAGAATCATTAGTATTGTGATACTTTTTTTAGGTGTCATTATCTCATTCTATTCCTTTGAAGTATAATTATTTTTAATGCTATCAAAATAAAGATCACATTGTATATGTCTCTTTATATAATTGTGTAATATTATGGTTTATAAATTAAGATTTATGAAAAAAAAGACATAATTGTGTTTTTGTTAAAATATTAAAGTTATAATATGAATTTTAAAATGTGTGGTTACTTATAAAAAGTAATATTTTACTTATTTTTAAAAGTTGCTATCAAAATAAAGAATTTTTTTTTTTTTAAAAAAAGTAATTTTTACAAAATTTATTAACATTATTTTTATCCAAAATTATAAATAAGTAATTTATTAAATTTCAATTTTATTCCCAAATAGACCTTACGATACCCTAAGATTACGAAACTCTACAAGCTGGGCACCGTAAGATAGATGGTACAATTTAGGCATCGTAAGATAGATGGGTTTTGTTAACTCTATAACTACCTGATGGATAGATTGTGGGATAACAAAGATACCATGGTTGGACTCCATAAACATGACAAGGGCGGCAACTGTCAAATCAGAAATAACTGAAATAAATTAATTTCATTTGTTATTAACAAGTTATGACCAATAAAATTTCTCAAACCTCAGTTACAAAGATACTTCAGATCTTTTAATATTTTGACACTGAAACTTCATTTTGGAGTAAAGTGAGAAAGATATAAATTTAAGAAAAAAAAAATTGTTGTTGTATGGTATCATTTGGGTCTTATCAGTTTTTTCTTTTATAAATTTAAAAAAATTGTTCTCTGTTCCCTTCAAGATTAACTACTTTCATGTATGACAACATGACGGTGGATTGGTGATGAATCAATGAAGCATTGGATTGAAGATTTGAACCATCTAAGAGCTTGCTCAAATTGAGCTCTCATCTTTTCTATTACAATTATCTTTTTCACTAAATTTGTGCAAGTGGCAGATATTTTGCAAGTTTGATGTTTTTGATTGTCTTGGAAAGATAGAGAACCGAAGAAACTCTTGGGATGATGAGATAGTGAACAGTGTAACAAACTTGGTGAGGCTCAGCTTGTTTTCAGGTCTTTACTATGTTTAGCTAGAAATCATTTTTGATAATATTATTAGTACGATACAAGAATAATTTGTTGGCTGCTCCTGGGCTTGATTCCATTCCGTGGCTTGTAGGTTTATTTTATTTATTATTATTTTTTATTGGGAAACAAACATGAACTCCATTGCAACTAATATATATCAAGACAATATCAAAGCAGGACAATGATAGATCCGTGTAGGTTCAATAACAAACACACCATTGCAATAGTATGGGACAAACCATTCATGTCTTACTAACGACCAGGAAGGAAAAGAGTGAACTAGATATATCTTAATTGAGAATATTTCTATTAACTAGGGTTCTATTTGGTATAATTTTTTAAATAAAATTTATTTAAGTAGAGATTTTATAAATAAATATTTTACTTAAAAAATTTAGCTGTTTAGTTGTCAATGAGAGCTTTAAATAAAAATTATAAAATTATTTTAATAGATAAGTTTATTAAAACTATGATATGAAAAGAATAAAATAAGATTATAGTAATACTATATATTCAAAATTTTTTTATCTCAAATAATTATCTCCGATTATATGGTATTCATCAATTAGTTGGTAAAATAATACAATTAATTCACTTTAATTTTATTAATCAATTGATGAATGTCACATCATTTGAGATTGTTATTTAGGATAAAAAATTTAGAATGTGTACTATTATTGATAAGATTATCAAATAAGTGAATGATATTTTAAACAAATTAACAATTAAAAAAAAAATCCAATATCTGCTCCCAAAAACCCAAAATTTGAGCTATTGTTAATATAGACAAAACAACTTATTTAATTTTCGAAAGCTCTACTAAAAAAATAATAATAAAAATGTTTGATAAGAACTTATGCGATTAAATAAATACTTATGACAATTACATAAATTATTCCAAACGAGCACTAAGCCATCTTCTAAGTTCTTTTGTATCATCCTCCACTAATTTGGTTGGCTCTATCAACATATTAATTCGTGGGACAAGTAGTTTAATTCTGGTGTATACATTGCATATTATTATCATAATGTAAGTGCCAATAAATATAACTATTTACACCGCACCACGTGTCTAGTAAATATTATTAACTCATATAACGGGTATAGCTTATATTGATCTCAAATTAAAGGTTAATACGAATATGGCTTATATTGATCCTGGATTAATAATCTATATGGATATGGCTTATATTGATAACAGTTTAGAGATCAATAACCACATAATAACTTATCCAAAAAGTCTGAAGATAATTTATGCTCAAACTAAAAAATATTAATAGTAAGCATCATGTGATTGCTAAGTAAACCATGTGCTGAAAATTAAGATACAAATGAAAATGGTTATTGGATCTAACAACATAAAATCAAACTAATAAAATGGAAGACGGAGATTGAGATCTTGAAGGAAGTCTTCCACCAATTTCACATTTCTTGGTCTATAAATAGAGGCTACATGTATCGAGAAAGTATCTTTTGGCTAAATTCTTAGAAAGCCAAGAGAATCCAGATTTAAAAATTCTCTAAATATAGATGCTTACAAAAACATCCGAGTACCTTTTGCAGGCGTATGCTCGAGTCCAATTTATGAAGATTCTCATAAATAACAAATCGATATTGAAACTTGTTGACTAAACAGGTGTAAATTTCTACTTCCTCTCTAGTAATCTTCACATAATATTATTCTTTTACCTATTTTTGAACAAAAAATATAATAGGTCTAATTACTGTTAAACCAAAAATAACATAGGCTTAATTAAAGTCCAAATAAATTTAATCTATATAAAGACCATAAAGTGGTAGATAAATTATTTAAGATAAACTTCTTAAGTGTCAAGACTTCAAAATAAACCTCATAAGTGTCAAGGCTTCAAAACCCAAAAGATTTCAAGGTATTAGGATTTTATTCTAAGACAACTATTTAGAATAATTTTCTTAGATTATAAGGCCCGATGCTCAAAAGGTTCTAAAGTTGTAGGATTTTATCTTAAGACATATCGCTCAGGATAATCATCCTAAGTGGTAGGGCTTAAAAATTCTGAGGTCCTAGATTGTTAAGGTTAAGGCATTTTTTCATTTAATATATAGTCAAGCTTGCATATTCATGTGTCAATCAATATGAATATAAGTATCACTAGATATCACAAGAATAATGACATTTGTCATCACAATAAGTAGAACTCAAGTCAAATCAAGTTCAGCTATATAATATGTCCTTCATTCTCACTAAAATGTAAAAAAAATAGATTCAAGATTGGAAATGTTGAATTTCTCTTTCTAGATTTTTTCTCTCTAAATTTATTCTGAAATTTTGATAATTAACTTGACGGTCGAAAGCTTTACATTGGCAAAGCCAGTCCTCTGACTATTTTCTTATGTTTTTACAGTATCTTTAGACAAATACATCCTTATCTTCAAATGAAATAGACTCCTATAAACAAATTCAAAAACTTATTAAGATTAACTTAAATGATATATTTATCATTATCAGATCCAACAAAGGAGGAGTCCAGTCCTAAGGAGTTATCCTTGGTTGGAATTACCTCATTGGGATAAAATTTGCATTAACAACTATGATACCCAGATTGATTTTATGATTTTTAAGTTCATGATTTTGGGTTTGCAATAGTATTTAAAGTTCTACCATTGTCTCTAAAGGGATAGTTATGATGGGTTGATCTTCGCCGTTTCAAAAGAAAATAATGAGAATCAATTTCTCTTCACAAAAGTTTTAGATCAGAAAAATATTCTTTAATTTGTGCTACATGTGATGGGTACCCTCATTTGAATCATCCTGTATAATATTCTTTTATTGACAAAGAAAGAAAATCGTCATCGTCATGAAGAAAAATAACAAGATGTCACTTTAATCATGCCATGAGACAAACCGAAAGGCATATTTGTCATGCCATGCAAATGAAGACCTAATTTTTCCTATAAAAACCTATACATAGCTCTTTAAGTGAAACCATAACCTAAAGTAAACTAATTGATTCATTTTGCGACTCATCAACAATAATATAGCTACAATCAATCTTTCTTCTTAAAAAATATATATTTACTTTTGATATTACAGTAATTTTCAACTTACTTTGATCCGAATTATAAATTTAATCTAACTAAAATTTATGGCTCCGTCACTGCTCAAATTGGTATGCAGCTTAAAATAATGGGTAAGTAGGCTATATATATATAGTAGAATGAGTGCTGACTCATGACCGAAACTTTATGTGTCATTTTGTCCCAATGCCATGAACCCATGAATAAAATTGTGACATTGTTTATGTCATTCATTTGACAAATATGTTTGGTTGCTAGTAAAATTAGACCCCACACTTTCTAGCACCGGAAAACAGAGACTTTGCACCCACCACCCTTCCAAACCCTTAAGTAGTAAATACCATTCTCCTCAATCCTGAGTGTAAATCAAGTCTCCCATCTCTCAAGCCTCATTTCTCCATCAAAATTATAATTTTCCCTAGAAAATTTTACAATGAAGAAGATCAATTTGTTCTTGAGAAAATGCAAGAGCTTGTCAAGGCAACTAGGGAGATCATCTTCATATAGCAGCTTAAGGTCCAAATCAACAAGAGATGAAATATGGGGTGATCAGCAAATTATGAAGCATGGTGGAGATGAAAATTGTGAAACAATTTTTGTTGGTAGCACAAGGAAACGTTATGTTATCAACTCTAAGTACTTGAACCATCCTTTGTTGAATGCTCTTATTGAAAAATCAAAGCAAAAGCATGGAGGTGATTTTATTTTGGTTAAGTGTGAAGTTGTTCTCTTTGATCATCTCTTGTGGATGCTTGAAAATGCTGATCCAAATCTGATTTTGGATTCATTGGAGGAACTTGCTGATCTTTATGCCTTATGAAGATTATGATCAGGAGGGATTAATCTTCATATCACGTGAATCGCCGCCGGCCGTTTGATCTTGCTCAAGAACTTGATCATTCATATGTGCTAAGTAAGGTTCTTATTAACGTAATGGTTCAATTCTTCCATTGTTTATTCTTATTATTGTTATATATATATATATATATATACTAACTCGTTGGCTTTTTATGGTCAAGTGCCTATTGAATGTGATTCATGGGTTTAAGTTGGGTTGTTTAATTAATTCATCAATTAATGATCATCCTTAGACAATAAAATGTTCCCCTGAGTCTTATAATTTGTTTCCATGTAAACCATTCAAATTTTGATTAATCATGATTGTCAATAATAATGGGATTGTTGTTTCTTTTTAATCCTATTTATTTATTTATTCATTTAATCATTATCAAATGTGGGTGCCAATATTTTTTTTAATGTGAACATATTGTTAAATCATACGGTTTCTTAAAGTTAATTTTCAATGCACTCTAAAATCATACAATTTAATAATATATCTACACTAATTTTATCAAATCACATGGAATAGCAATGTGTCCGTATAAAAAAAAAAAAAAAGAATACCCGCATAAAATTATCTTTAAATTTGGTGGATGTTTGAGCGTGTGAGTTACAAGATAAGCAAAGGAACTTCATCCTCCTAAAGTAATTGTAATAATAATTTATCTTTATTTCTTGATTTAATTAAATCTAAACCTCAAATCTCTTGTATAATGATAATTAGTTATTTTACCAAACAAACTTATATGTATCTTTGTAGAATATAGTCATGGACTCATGGTTTACCAAATGGGGTTGACACTTGACAAATTGTTGAAAGTAATTTTACGAAGCAATAAATCATATTAGACATTTAAAATTTATTTCAACAATTTAATTATTATTTTGTTTGTTAGTATTGTTTATCATCTGTAGTGGCCATGCGCGGCTAAACTTGCTTTGGCTCCTTTCATCTCTTGGGTATAGTTTAATATAGTTGTGCTGATTTTTTTTGTCTTACAAAATATTAGAAATAAAAATATTTTCAAGATCTGGTCCTGACCTTGATGGCAGCTGATGCTATTCTTCATCGCACCAACCCTTACCCTCTGTTTCTACTCGAACTCGGATGACCACGAGCACCTTATCCTCCGCATTTACTGATCTCACGAGCACAAAGTGAATTTAAACAACTAAGCTACCAAGGGCAAATTAGCTAAAAGTTTAATGAACAACAATTATTAAAAGAAATACTGAAAATCCAAGATATGTAGAGCAGATTTTGAGTGCTTTCACTTAATTTTGAAAACACAAATTATTATAAGTTTTGAGAACTGTTGGACCTATATGTTTAAGATTTTGGGTTCAATGATTTCTTTAACAGCATGCATAGAACTGGCAAGCAGTTGTCAAAGACAGAGGTAATGTTTCTTTTTGAGTGTTTTAACACCCAGCATTGCTTAACAGCCAAAGAGACAAAGAAAATGCTTACTGCATACATTAACTAAAGCAAAATGACAAACGAAATTACAAAATCAACACACAGTTTGTAGTCACGGTCCACAGTTAGCCACTATCAACATGACACCTTCCTAATGCAAAACAAGTCACCCACCCAGCTCGGATCACAGATATGAGTTACTTTGATTCTACCTTTCTGGTTGAAGCATCTGAACGCCTCCTCTTGGCTTCATTGTCACCCAATTGCAAGGAGAAACAAATATCTTCATCACACCCATTCCGTAATGAAGCCAGATTCTCTGAACTTGCCTTACCTGATGGACTGTTTTGATGCAATGGTGGATGTCCAGTGAAGCTTGGAATAAACTGAAGCTCAACACTGGGACCAGCCTTGACACCGTCTTCCAAATGAAACTCGGTTTCCATTAGTGATGGATTGGTTTCTGGGCTGGGGTGTTCGACTTCCAGTGGGATATGTTGTATCTGAAGACCCAGAGGCTCAAATTTGTCTTCAGCTTTGTCTTTCAAGTGCATTCCATCAGGAGGTGAGGAATCCCCAACAGTAGAACCGATTGCTGTTGCTGAGGCTGCTCTTTGTTCTTGCACTGCCACTGATAATAACAAAAATACACAAACATGATGTATCAGAGTCTTCCTAATATCTCAGTTCACCAGTCCATTCATGTGCATTCATCTTTGAATCTTCTAGACTTATGGTAAGGCTACTTTGTCTCTACATCTTAACCTGTGCTTATCATGTTGAATCATTTTCTTTTCCTCAATTGAGAATTAAATTCAACCCACCCACACATGCACAGAGGGACATTTTAGAAGCACAAACCTTTAAGCCCTTCATCAGTTGTGACAAGATCAAGTTCAAGGAGGTTGAGTAGGCGTCCAAGATCAACCCCACTAGTCCAATTCTCTGGAGGCTGCCCAATTTTTAACTTAAGTCGGCCACGGTTAGCAGTCCCACCCCAAATGATCCCTATTGGACGTGGTTTCCCACCATTCTCACCCTTCATTAAAATAAGGCTTCCACTGTCACCTTCAAGGTCAAAAGTCTGTTGGTTCTCACCAACAACAAGAAAATCAGTTAAGAAGCATATGCCTTTCTCATCATTGTACTCGAGGGCATAGGCCAACACAGTTCCTGTTGTAAAGCCAGAACTTCTTCCAACCTTTACTACTTGTTTCCCAATGAGGCTACTTATTGGAGACTGCAAGTCAATAATCTTAACATCACCAATCTCTCCAAGGCCTTTCACAGATGTAGTAACAGTGGACATATCAAAATCATCAGCAAAAGGGATGAAGGCCCCATCTGCTCTCACAAATGTCTCTGTGGAGGCAGCAAATCATAGCAAGTATTATGAAAACACCAGTGTAAAAATGTAAAAGTGGCCAATATTATTTAATCATCCCAAACAGCATAAAAGTTAAAAAGGAGTTGGGAAGTGAAATGGGGAAAAAAAAAAGTATTGCCAGTGTAGCAAGTATTGCCAGCATTGCGCAATTATAAAAAGTATGGAGAAAATAAGGCCTTTGAAACAGTATTGTTCTCAATGGCTAGATAGATTTTTATTTTTTCCTTTTTTTTTTTTTTGGGAGCTGTTCCTCTTGTGATTGTAAATTCCAACTGTTTTTCGGTTAATGGACAGCTTGTTTATCTTCACGTCCATAATACAACCTTCTTATGCTGTTATTAAAAAATGAAGAGTTTATGGTGATGCTGGGTTATTTAGATAGATTAATTCAGTAGATAAGCGGGTCAAGGAAAATGGTATACTGAAAACTTCTTTTAGATTTGTTCTGAGTGTTTCTATACACCATATTGAAATCTTTGAAACTCTACTTTAAACCCCTTCGGTTATGGTTTTTATGGTTTCTATTGAGTAAAATTTCATTGGTAGAACAATTGAGAGCTGAAGTTTGGCTATCGCAGCTCAATAAAGAGAAGCATTCAAGTTTATCTCCAAAAGTTAACTGCAGATTACTTGCACAAACATTTTAAACCTCTTACCTGCATTTATTCCAGCAAAAATGCCGTACCAAAGGTCATCTGTGATGAAAGAAGTTGCTCTCTCCACTGCACCAAGATATACCCCAGGTCCTAATGTTGGAGGCAAAGGATGAAACATTTTCTGATTTGGGTAATCTAAGTCAACGGCAACATGTCGATTTGTGAGAAAACCAACTTGTCGACTGCCAGTTTGGCTCTTGACAATAGCGCCTAGGGTTCCGTAGGTCTCCTGGCTTGCTACCTGAGCACAAGCAAAATGTATGGTATTATTAACCATGATCATATTGAAGCAGAACCATAGGTTCATGAATAACCAAATAATTCAATCAAAAAAACTAAAGAAATTAAAGATGGATAATGCAGTGGATATTGAAGAAAAGAATCCGATTAGTGGTACATCAGTCTATTGATTAACCAATGCTAACGAGAAATTGTTTGAAAAACTCTAATGAGCAATACTCAAAAGTCAAATTTAGTGATTTTAAGCAGTGCTCATTGTTTGAAGGCATGGAAAACCCTCCATAGGCATACATATGGAGAATTTAAACATAGAACAGAACTTCAGAATACCTGAGAACCGGAACCAATAGATGGATCGCCCCCACGCAAATCATCCACAATCTGAGTATATAACTGTTCTTTTGGAGTTGGTTCAGGTGCACCAAAATACGAGAACTCTACCACATCCACATCACACCATACACCACCTGGTCCCTGATTAAAGAATTCAAGATATAAGCTTTTTTGGAAATAAAATCTAAGTGACATAAGCTGCACTGCGACATCCTTTCCTTACCTCTAAGGCTGTGGGTAGACACTGGATAGGGCTGAGCCATTGCTTGTGAACTTTCCTGGAAACAAAAACCAGAATAGCTGGTATATCAGTTAACACACCACGCTTAATACGAAACCCGATTGCCGTTCCAAGACTATAACATCGCAATATTTTGCTATGAAATGCTCGTATTGTCATGAGCTCTAGCAACGTGGTTGCTTGTTGCCCTTTAGGCAATTGACCAAGAGTTTCAGGTAAAACCCCTTTCTGTAGATTAGCAAAATAATTAGCCCTCTCTTCTGCCGCATCACTTAGTCGACTAGAGGTAGGCCATGAGAAGTAAGCGGCATTGCTCTCGCAGTGCTGTCCAGCTGAAGCAAAAGGTTGAAGTGTTTGTGGACTTAAAGAAGGCAGATTAGCATGACTGGAACAGTTTCTTTCAAAGTCCAAAGCTGATTCTTCTGATGGCGTTGAACCAGAGCAGCGAGCCCTTATATTGAGTCTTGTCCTATCCATCTAGCAGACTTACCTAAGAGATAGTCCAAAAAAAAAAATTAGGAAATATTACACAATTAAAAAAGAAAAAAAATAGGGATTCAGGAAATGCAATAGCAATGCAAGAAAGACAAAAGCAAAAAGCACAAGACAGATTGCAGAAAGGTCAAAAACTAAATCAAAAGAAAATGAGAAACGATAAAGAAGCAACCATAAGTGTCTTCCTCAAACTTATATGTCAAAAGCTGTTTCAAAGATAAGTGATTCTAACTTTCTGGTTTCCGCTTTACATACAAGGCCAAATTTTAGTTGACAAAAGTCATGAGAAGGATCTGGACAAGAAGAAAGACGCACACGTGGATGCCCATTTTATTAGATGATAATTTAACTGATATAATGAGAGATTTTCAGTAAGCAAGACCTTGAGTCCTATATGCTTTGATAACATGTTGAACAACTAACTCCAGAGAACCTTAACCTACGATTGGCGCTTAATATGACAACACTAAATAATAGCATACAAAAAGCTTTAACAAACAACAACACAAAAATAAGCAAAATTTTATACTTCACTCTAAAAGAGGTTGAAGAAAGGGGAAAAAAAATAATTTTGTTTCTCAGGAGAAGCTGAAACTTTCTCCCACCTCATGCCGAAAAGTAAAGTTCATATATAAATGATTTTTTTTTTTTTTTTGGGTTAAATTAAGAATCCATTTCCAAAGATATTCAAGATTAAACATAGTGGCTTCCATTTATTGAAACAGAGTATCAAAAGAACCAATCAAGTAAACAAAACAGATAACAAGAACTCAGGAACCACACTAAATTTTTTTATAAAAATATGCAAATTAACAACTACCCAGAACAACAAACTCCAAAAATAATCAAACCCAGAAAGCAAAATACATGCTTCAGCAGATTTGCAATAGCACTATCAAATCATGCACGAAAAAAATCATACAACAAATCAAACATAAAAAGTGAAGAAAAGGAAGAAGAAGACTCACTGATAATCAGACAACAAAAAGTTGGTAAAGCAGAAGAGTAATGAAATGAAAATGAAACCCCGATAGTGGTCCAATTTGAGAAGAGTAATAAAAACACGTCAATAATTGAAGCAAGAAACTGTTGTAAAGTTGCAGAGACTGTCAGGTTTGCATTATATGCAATTGGCTTTGGCTGTACAAAGACCATGAACAGCCAAAGCTAGTTGGAAGAGTTATAACATCGTAATACGGTAAAGTGGCCTCATTTTTTTTTTTGCATAATTTGATGTTGTCTAATAGTTTATGAAGAATGTGTGTTAGTGGAAAATTTTTACCGTGTGGGTGAGTTCATTTAAGAACTGTGAGGCTCCGACTTGAGTTTATGGATAGCAACGAGTACCGTCTACTGCAGATTTTTTATTATTATACTCACGTTCAAACAAAATTTAAATTATTAAATTTATCAGTAATTTATTGTAAATTTTAATTTTTTTTAACAAAACTCTCCTCCCGCAGATTTTACGATTACCAAAGTCACAATAATATTTAAAAGATTGTTTAAGAAATTTTTACATTTAAAATCACAAATATTCAATATATAAATTTATAACAATAACTTAAAATAACACATAAAATACTCAATCTAAATTTAACTAATGTTAAAATTTTAATATCAATCAAATACAAATTCTCAAATTTTAAGTATGAAATACATAAATTAATCAAAACTTAAACAAACTTTCAATTAAAAAAAAAAAAGCACAAATTAGTATCTAAAGTAACAACATTATTATGTAAAAGTAATACTACTACATTAACAACAATTATTATATCATATTTTCATTCAATACAAACTCCAAAGGTTAAAAATCTTCATTGCATTCACCATCATTAGAATTAATCCAACATAATTCTTATAATAATTATTAAAATTAATACTTTCTAAATACTAATCTGAATAATAAAATTATAATAATTTATACATTAAGTTAAATAATAATAATATATACAAAATTATAATAAATATATAATATTTCATACATTAGGTTAAGAAAACATAATTCATTACCTCATCAACAATATCTTCGTCTTATGATGCTTGCAGCATATTTATATTTATTTACTTTATATATTTTTAAGTTTAAATATTTTTTAATTAAAATTTAAAAAAAAAATACTTGAAAAAGTATGTATCTAGTGAATACCCATACAAGTATCTATCAGATATTTGTCATATACTAAAGGCATCCATAATTTAGTGTGAGTTTTAATTTTGTTATAATAATCCACCCATAACCCATAAAATTAACAGCAATGGATGAGTTTTAATATACAAATTTAAATAAATTTACAAATATCATTACCATTGCTACTTGGGTATAGGGTTGATAAAAGTTCAGGCTGGTCTAGTGTGTCAAATCTTGGTATATTAATACCCAACTCAGATTTATTCTGGGCCAATTTTTTTTTAGATTTTTTAACTCAAAATTTTATATATATGAAATTTAAATTTTTATATTTATGAATATATTTTTATTTATTTTATAATTTTTAAATTTATTCTAATAAAATAAAACATGAAATATAAATTTTAAATATTTAAATTTTTAAATATATTGAATAAATGTATAAAAAAATATAATTATTTAAAATAAAATATTTTTTATAAAATTTGAGTTGTGAATTTTTTAAGCGACACTCGAACCTGACTCAAAAATTAGTTCAAATCAAATAATTTGCAAATTTAAGTCAGATCTGAACGGATATTTTTACTATCCCTTGGGTACCATTCAAGGTCCAATTGGATTATTTTAATATAACTTTCACACCTTAGCAGAACATATAATTTGCGCTTTGCAGCAAGCCTTTTGGTAGAACTGGTAAGCCTTTTGGTAGAACTGGTGAGACATATAGTTTTTTTCTACAGTATGAGCAAAATACTGCATCTGAACAATTTTAAACTGTTTAAAATAATCTTCGTTTTATTTATACATTTATTATTTTACAATATGGTTGGATTTCTCAAATCTTTTTGCGTAACCATACCTCTCTGTAATTATAATTTAAATGTTAGTGACAAAATATGTTTCAAAACCCATTTATGAATTTCGGAGACATTCATTATGTTACTTTATTTTAGTAGATACTCATCAATGAGAATCTAGGTACAAGAGACTATATCATCGATAAGATTTTATATCCTAATTTGGATTCATTTCAATTAATAGTATAAATAGATAAGATTTTATATTCTAATGTGGATTCATTTCAATTAATAGTATAAATAAATAACTAAGGTATGGTTCTTATGTAATGCAACGTATTTTAAATGTTGTCATATCCAAAAATTTATTTGAATATGAAATATAAATGGCTTTGAATTTTTTATGAAATGACATGTTTATTTTTCTTTTTTTATAACTAAATATCAGTAACATCTTATTTATTTTTATAAAAAAAATTAAAGATAATTATTTAATATTTATTTTTTAGAAAATAAAAAAGATTAGATTTTCTTAGTTTAAAAATAAATATATTTTATAGAGATATTTTTATAATATAATATTTACTTCTCATTTAAACCTTTTATTAGATAAAAGTAACAAAATTTTATTTTATATTTATATATATAAATAGTTTAAAATAAGACATAAGTTACCAAAAAAATAAATAAATTTTAGAAAATGTCTAAAATGAATAAAATTTTAGACTCTAGACATTTAATAAACAACACCATAACATTTTTTGTTTAAATAGTCAAATTATATAATAAATTATTTTTAAATTTGTAAAAATTTTATCACCCTTGTTTAGCATTCTTGGCATAACATATTATGTTTCTAACTGTATGTAAAGCGTTAATATGATTTTAATTTGTTATATATTTTTAAAATTGATTAATTTTTTTTTATCAACTACTCTTTAGTCTAGTGGTTGACTACTTGTTTTTTCTTTTTTATAGTCAACAATCAATTTCACTTTATCAATTTATCCGGTAAAGTGTTGAATGTATTCTATACTAGATTAGTCGGAATAATGAACCTATTTGAAGTATTTTATTTCATTATGGAAAAATATCTCCGTGTAATTGTGAAAATAGAATTTCCATCAATTTAGGAGTAGATTTCTAATTTTTTTTTTAATGACAAAAAGGAGGGCTGATTTCTATATTTTTTTTTAATAAAAAATTCTATAATGCTATAATAAAAATTATGATATCAATATTGTAATAAAAATTAATATTATAAATTATACATAGAATTAATAAATGTAAAATAAAATCAGTAAATTCATACAATATTATTAATTATTTAAAAAAATTAATAAATTTTCTACAGAATTTTAGTGAAAATATTTTATTCATTTACCAAAAATATTTTCTTTAATTAAACAAAGAAAAAATTACTCATTAATTAAATAAAAATTATACTAAAAAAGTGGAATAAGTTTTATTGAATTAGTTCAACTATAAATTTTATATTTATTCTATTACATTTATATACTTTAATTTTCTATAATAATATCTATTTATTACACAAGTTAATTAAGCGCAATTATTTATCTTAATATGGATCAAGCAAAAACAAAATAAAAAAATTCTTATATTATTAGACACATAAATTTCATCTTTAATAAAACATCACATATATTATATAAATGCAAAACTAGCATTATTCAATTTAAATAAAAAAATCAATAAATATAGTAGGCAATAAAAATTATAATGAGCTTTTATTTTACAATTATGATTTTTTTCGCAGCAACTCTTGTTTGGGCAATGCCGAGCAGACCCCCTCGAGGACAATCCAGCCCGAGCAGAAGACCTAATCACTAGCACGAAGATACCCCTGTTCGGTGCCAAAGCTAATTGAAGTCAAGTGTTCCAAGGCTGCCAGATCCTGATCTCTTCATCCTGCTCGGGTAAAAGAGATTCTCGACCACCGAGCAAGACCCGGTCATGTTACGGTATGGGCAGATGGAAACCAGAGCTCAAGTAGGGCAGACCTAAGCAAAATGGCCCCTCCTCAACGATCGATGACTGACAGGCATCCCTCACCATGGGGTTTCATCACTATTACCGATGATCGGTGCACGCCTCCACAGTATCATTATTTTACACAAACCTACACAACACCATCATTGGGTCACAGGAACCCATAATCGCTTGACATCCCACGCCTCCAGTTTGTGCCGCAACAACCCCTAGCTGTCAGAAAGGCACAGACGTAATTAATGCGGGGGCGAGCGTCCAAGTAAATAAGGGTGAGAAAACGGGAGGATAAATACGAGAGAAGGGACAAGGTAAAGGGATTCTTCTTCTTCTTTTTTTTCTTTCTTCAATTTTGAACCCCAACTCCAACTTAACCTCCGAAACTCAGATTTTCTCTTTTTCTTGGCCTTTTCAAACTTTTTATTTTTCCAGTCTCTCAAGTTAAAAGAGATACCAAAAGAATCAACCCGATTACTGACTTGAGCATCAGAGAGTTTTCACCAGAAAAACACCCGGCGACCCCTGACATCCTTTTGTGGACGCAGGTAGGAATACATCGCCGTTCCAGTAAACAGAGAAAGGCAAGAACCAGCAAGAAAACCCTGCTCGAGCAACAAGCGAACAGAATACTGCATCAACATTTTGGCATCGTCTGTGGGGACCAGTTCAAAAAGCCTGAATTCCCAGTACATTCAAAAAGTAACGCAATGATGTGAGGAAACAACAGAAGATGAGTAAGTCCGGAAGAGTCGATGACCTTGAGGGAGGTGGCCAATAAGGCTCGGGATAGGAAAATCCAAGAAAGTATGGACCGGATGGAAAGACAGATAGAGACATTGACGTCCATTCTAAGGAGCTCAAGGACAGATAGAGGAAAGCAAGTAATTACGTCCCTGAATCTAGCCACGGGAACGCTCCTGCTAGGGGGAATGTAGGAGATGAAGCCCAGAGGCAAAAAGCGCAGAACGTTACTGGAAGGGAGGAGACGAACTTGGAGGAAAGGGAATCCCGACAACACTTGCAAGACACAGCACATACTTCCCGTGCAGAGGAATTGGAGGGAGAGATGCGCAGGTTGGCGCAGGTTGTTGAGGACCTTCGGGGAAACAGAAAAGCCCCAAGTTAGAGGAAAATATTGGACAACGAGTCCCCACTCTCAGCGAAAATCATGGGTGTTACAATCCCCAGTGATTTGCGCTTCCCCGACTTGAAGTTTTCAAGGAAGAGTGACTTGCTAGTGCATATAGAACGCTTCAACGACATGACCGAAGTGCAGGGCTTGACAACAACCCAAAGGTGTAGAGCCTTCCCGCTCACTTTAAAGGGAAGGGCGAGAGAATGGTACCGCAAACTATCGGGGGGAGTATTCTGAGCTTCGAACAAATGTGTATGGAGTTCGCCGAGCAGTTGCGGGGGGTGGTGGCCCCCGAAGATCACATGATGAAACTGGTAGAGATAAAGCATGAGGGGGGGAGTCCTTCCGAGAATTCATCAAGAGATACCACCGGGCAGTCTTGGATCTTGGGGCATTCAATCACCCCCAAGCACTAAGGGGGTTGAAGAAGGGGGTAAAGATGGGAAGACCCTGGTATAACTTGTGGAGCCCCTCAATCCGCTCGTACTCTGACGCATATGAACAGATGAAGATGGACATAGTCATTGAGGAGGAAAAAGCCATGAAGCTAAGGAGCGAGCAGAGCAACGAGACACAAAGGAAAGAAAAATGAGGGTCTGCTGGTGGCGCATCTGCTTCTAAAAGAGTGAGGGACCGGGTTGCTCCCTATAACCCCTACCAGAAGGCTCCCCAGTCGCAAGTGGCTCCCGTTCTACTTCGTAGGTCCCCAGACCGGGACCGAAGAGAATATCGGTAGTACAGCAATAACCCGCCTCGCAATCCCCTTGCAAATCGGCCCATGCAGAGCAACAACAGAGCCGACCGCCTGTTGCCACCACATTCGAGAAACTTTCCCTGAGATAGGGCAATGCAGATGGTTGATCAGAGTCCCGCCTACAGACAATGCACCCCGCTGAAGGTGTCGCTTAATGAGATGTTTCAAGTAGTAGAGGAGCTAGGGCTGTTGTGTTCCTCGACGCCGATGTCCAACCCAGCAAACAAGAGGGACAGAAGCCGGTTCTGCAGATTCCACCGCAAAGAGAGCTAAGATCCGACAAGTACCCATTATATAGACAGAGGGGGATGAAGAAAGAGTTTTGTACCCCCACGAGGACGCCTTGGTGATAAGGGCGGATGTCGCCAACAGAGAGCTCAACATGATGTTGGTGGACTCAGGGACCTCGGTGGATATTCTCTTCAAGTCCACTCTCGATGAATTGGGGATAGTGGATGTGAGGCTCGAGCAGACGAGCACCTCTCTAAAGGGATTTGGTGGGGGAGGCTAACCCCCCTAAGGATTGTCAACTTGTTAGTAACTATGGGCTCAAAGCCCTTCGAGAAGAACATGATGTTGGATTTCGTGGTTGTGGACAAAGTCAGCCCCTATCAGGCCATATTGGGAAAGCCTTTTATGAGGATCAGCAAGTCGGTGATGTCCACCCACTACTTAGCCCTAAAGTATCACGTAACTGGAATGGTGGGAGTTATCAAGGGCGATCAAATGATGGCAAGGAGCTGCTACACCATAGCCGTAAAAGAAGCGATGCAAGTGATGTCGCTGGATTCGAGGGATGAATCCAAAAAAGGAAGGCAGGAGCCTGCTGAAGAATTGGAGAAAATTTTGATAAAGCCAGAAGACCTGGAGAAGAAGGTCAGGATCGGCTCAGGAATTAGCGAGCAGCTGAGAAAAAGTCTGGTCGAGTGGTTGCGAGCACATTCTGATGTGTTCACCTGGATGCATGAAGATATGCTTGGTATCGATCCGAAGGTGGGTTGGTAATAAGGAAAGACGCGAAGCCAGTAAGGCAAAAGAGGAGGTGCGTCAACCAGGGAAGGTATGAAGCCATGAATAGCGAGGTGGAGAAGCTGCTGAAGGCATGATTCATAAGAGAAGTCAACTACCCGGAATGGATCTCAAAACGTAGTATTGGTAAAGAAGGCTAGTGGGAAATGGAGAATATGTGTAGACTTTACGGACCTGAACAAAGCTTGTCCAAAGGACAACTTCCCATTGCCAAAAATAGGACACGTTCTTGAGGCAGGACATGGTCTGCCCAACTTCATGGATGACTTCCCTGGTTACAACCAAATTCCCATGCACGAGAGAGGCGAGGAGTGCACGGCCTTCATCACCAATCAGGGCTTATTTTGCTACAAGGTCATGCCCTTCGGCCTAAAGAACGCAGGGGCAACGTAACAAAGACTGGTAAACAAGATTTTCAAGCCACTAATCGGCCGCACGATGGAACTCGCGAAACTCGAGTTTAAGGCCACCAATAACCAGGCTGAGTACGAGGCTGTAATTGCAGGACTGAAGCTCACTTTGGTAGTAAAGGCTGAAGAAGTAAAGCTCCAGACAGACTCTTAGCTGGTGGCAAACCACCTCAACAAAAGCTTCCAAGCGAAAGGCGAGAAGATGGAGGCTTACCTTCGAAAGGTGAAACAGTTGATTGGGAAGTTTTGAGCGGTAGAGGTAAAACAGATTGCTAGGGGAGAAAACTTTTGAGCTGATATGATAGCATGGATAGTCATTGTATCTGACCTCAAGATGCCCAAGTCCATTCCAGTGGAGATTAGGTCCTGCTCGAGTATCGAGCAGGAGGACGAGGTAATGAGCTTATCCTCAAGCAGCACCTGGATGGATCTAATTATCTCTTATCTCAAGGAAGGGATATTGCCTGCCGACAAGAAACAAGCGAGGAAACTGAGATGTCAAGCCGTGAGGTACACGTTGATCGACGGGGTATTGTACAGGCGGGGATACACCCTACCAATGTTACGCTGTTTGCATAAGGAGGAGGTAGATTACGTCCTCAGAGAGATACACGAAGGGATTTACGGCAACCATTCTAGCTCGAGATCTCTGGCCTTTAAAGCCTTGAGGCAGGGATACTTCTAGCCTCGGATGCACCAGGACGTGCAGGAAAAGACCAAGAGCTGCAAGAATTGTCAAAACTTCGCCAACCACATAGCTCAACCTCCAGAGAACCTCACCATGATGAACTCACCATGGCCATTTGCCCAATGGGGGATTGCTCTAATCGGACCGCTGCCAAAGGGAAGAGCATCTACAACGCACGCCGTGTTGGCAATTGATTATTTCACTAAATGGGTTGAAGTTGAAGCTTTAAGCAGTATTACAGAAAGAAAAACCACTGACTTTATTTGTAGAAATGTGATTTGCAAGTACATGATCCCCTATGTATTAGTCACAGACAACGGGAGGCAGATCGACAACAACAAGTTCAGAGACTTCTGCAGAAATATAGGAATAGAACTGAAGTTCTGCTCGCCATCACACCCGCAGGCAAATGGGCAAGTGGAGGCCGCAAATAAAACTATAAAACGTCTCCTGAAGACCAGACTGGGTGAGCAGAAAGGAGCTTGGGTCGACGAGCTCCCTGGTGTATTATGGGCCTATAGGACCACACACAAAACCGCCATAAGGGGGACACCATTTTCCTTGGCATACAGACATGAAGCAGTAATCCCAGCAGAGATAGGGATTGGCACGCATCGGACGGAGCACTTCGATGAGAGGCAGAACAACGAGCAGATGTGCGCTAATTTGGATCTGCTGGAAGAATAAGGGAAAGGCCAGTAAGAAAGATGGCAGAATACCAGCAGAGGGTAGCCCACTACTACAACCAGAACGTGCATATCCGCCGATTCCAGGTAAGAGACTAGGTACTTAGAAGAGTAAACCAGTGCACAAAAGATCCCAGGTAAGGGATGTTGGGCCCGAATTGGGAAGGTCCTTACAGGGTCTCACAAGTAGCCGATCCAGAGGCATACAGGCTGACTTACCCAGATGGGCGAGAAGTTAAAAGACTATGGAATGCGCAACATTTGATGAAGTATTTCCAGTAAGTTCCCTTGTATTACGAGCATTAGTGTTCAGTTTCCCCCACACTAGAAATGTGTAAATCTTGTACATGAATAAAAGTAAAAAAAATACTTCCACAATTAATCAATTCCATGTGTGCATACTAATGCTTTGTGAAAGAGAAGAAATGCAAAAGGTCGAAAGCCTCAAAGCCTAACTTAAGGCGAGACGGTGCCAAGCATAAGCCAAGTAAAGGCTCGAGCAGAATAAGCTCACGAAGAAATGCAAAAGGCCGAAAGTCTCAAAGCCTAACTCAGGGCCAGACAGTGCCAAGTATGAGCCAAGTGAAGGCTCGAGCAGAATAAGCTCACAAAAAAATACAAAGGCCGAAAGTCTTAAAACCTAACTTAGGGCGAGACGGTGCCAAGCATAAGCCAAGTGAAAGCTTGAACAGAGTAAGCTCACAAAGAGATGTAAAGGCCGAAAGTCTCAAAGCCTGAACTTAAGGCGTGTCGGAGCAAGATGGGCTCGCAAAAGAAGCTAAAGGCTAGAGCAGCAAAGTCTAACTTAAGATAAGATAAGAAGGCAAACATAGCCAGAATGAGCTCGAGCACGATGAGCCCGCGCAAAAAAATATCACGGCCTCAGGACTTAAAGTCTGTCCGGGTTAAAGTAAGACAGCAAAAATCCATAAGGGGTCAGTCCAATTAGTCACTTTCGGCAAAATGAGTAGAAGCAAACTATGGTTAAAGTTATGTGGGAAAGGCCCAAAGTCTACTAAAAATCTACCCTGCAGAGAATTTTGGAACAAATTAAGAGTGCAGAGGCAAAGTAAGAAATATATGTTCTTTATTTTATTACCGAAGTTACATAGTACAAAAAAAAATAAAAGCCATTCAAGGGGCTTGAGCAGTCGGGCTAGCAATGGGGGCTGGGGCTTCGGAAGAGGGGGCAACTCGAGAATCTTCCTTGGTAGCAGGAGCAGCCGGGGCTTCAACTGTTGGAGGAGCAGCCTCTCCGGACCTTGCACCATCCATTCCCTCCTGGGCAGAATGGTCCATTGGCTCCTGAGTCCGGGCATCCTGCTCACTCATGTAAGCATCTACACCTGCCTCGAGCTCGGGGTATTCCTTGCCTAGGACGGACATGATGCACTCATAGTTGAAGGTTACCCCTTTATTATACTCCTCCATAAGCTGACCCTCCAGGGAGTCTACTTTATGCTGAAGGCGAGAACTCTCTGCCTCTATGGTCCTCTCAAAAGCAAACCTCTGGACATCGAGGTCTCTACGAAAGTTTACAAGTTCATCACGAACCATGGACAACTCCTTCTCGAGCAGGGAAGCCTTGGACTCCGCTATGGTAGCCTTCTCCTTGAAGATGGAGATGTTAGTGTGAAGCTTAGCAGCTTCCTCCTTCTTCTGCTCGAGCGTCTGCCTCAAGCCCTGATTATCAGCCCTATTCTTCTTCTCAAAATTCATGGCCTTGGTCTTAAAGGCAGTGGTGGCAGCCATAGCGTGGCACGAGAGGCGCTGAAACATGCTGGTTAGCTCGCTGACACTAGAGGCCTCCAACTCCTCCACAAGCTTCTCTCCCATGTGCCTGGCAAAATCCCTGACATAAGGGTCGGCAAAATCGCGCTACTACTGTTCCTGAGAGCGTCTTGATTGAGATTTGGCCAGGACAACAACTCTCGAGCCCCTCTAGGGTGCTTTTTCTGCGGCCCGCTCACCCTCCCGAGCAGGAGAAAGAGCCCTGATGAGCGAGGCAGCTGCTCGACCTCTCCACCGTGCATGAGGGTCTCTTCAACCGAGAGAGAACACCACTCATGTCTCTTTCCTCGGGGATTAAACCAAATTCAGCAAAGTGTTGGTGAGTCAATAGCTCTCTGCACGAGCTCACGTTATCCAAGGCAGTATTAATATGCGCTTGTAGCTCCTCTCCAACACGAAATAACACGCTCCAGGAGACTGCAAACAAAACCAGAAAAAATAATAAGAAGAAAGCGAGCAGAAAAGCCAAAGTAGAAAACATGATGGGCAGCAAACGACATTTGTACAAAAACGAGAAGAAATTTGAGAAACATCCTCGGTGGCAGAGGCTGCCCGCTCAGTTCCCCTCGGTAAAGAAGAATTTGCCACTTCCAGTTTCCACCAGAGGTAAGGAGGTCAGTAATGGGTTTCTTGCCCTTCAAGCTGGAAGTGAGGTAGTACCAGCCCGCGTCCTTTAGACTGTTCTTCAACTGGTAGAGATGCTTTATTCCATCTACCGTCGGCTCACCTAAATTGCACCACCTCCACAGGACATACAGCCCCGACAGAACCCTCCACCCGTTTGGGTTCAGCTGCCCCGGTGCCAGATACAACTAGGATAGGACCCGGGCAAAATAAGGTTGAATGGGCAACGTAACACCCCACTTGAAATATTCTAAATAGAAGGTGGCATACCCTCGAGGAAGATGGATAGGTGTATTATTTTTGCCAAGGAGACGCAGATCCACACTGGCTGAAATGTGATACATGGCCCTAAACCGACCCTTTGCCTCTATTGCGGCCGAGTTTCCCCCACAGCATCGACCCCTTCGGGACTTGGGTCTCTCACCGAAACCCCCTAGTAGTCTCAAAGTCACTCGAAGAAGATGATTCTTCAGGGGACATCCGGCGGGGTTGCTGAGTGGCTGACATTTTTCTATTTCTAGGGACACCATCTACCAAGTGGAAAACCAGAAACCCAGGAAATGGAAAATACAAGAACTAGAAGGAGGAGGAGAGTTTATACCTGAAACGGATTTGACGAAGGTAGATAACGACGACAGCAAAGATGAAGGTAAAATTCACTTGCAGGCGGCTGTTTTTAGTTTAAACAAAGTTTGCAAATAAGAAGAGGCACAGTAAAGTAATTAGGGATTTATAAAGGGGGAAGCAAGTCATGTCAACAGACGGCACGTTACTCAAGAAGACACTACTGTTCAAATAACAGCCTCTTCAAAATTGAAACGAGCGATTGAGATCAACTCACACGTCTCGTATTAAATGTGAAGTGACGGAAAAGGCGGACAGCTCAGCGTGAGAAGGTAAAAAAGAGAGAGCCTACTCAAATAAGAAGTTTCCAGTCTTATACCATTTCACTCTTAAGACTAGAAACTAGGGGACTAGTGTTTGGGCAATGCCGAGCAGACCTCCTCAAGGACAGTCCAGCCCGAGCAGAAGACCTAATCACTAGCACAAAGATACCCCTGTTTGGTGTCAAAGCTGGTCGAAATCAAGTGTTCCAAGGCTACTGGATCCTGATCTCCTCATCCTGCTCGGGTAAAAGAGATCCTCGACCACCGAGCAGGACCCGGTCATGTTATGGGAGGCACCATGGGCAGAGGAAAACCAGAGCTCGAGCAGGGCAGACCTAAGCAGAACGGCCCCTCCTCCCAACAACTTATCACAACGATCGATGACTGGCAGGCATCCCACACCGTGGGGTTTCATCACTGTTACTGATGACCGGCGCACGCCTCAACAGTGTCATCATTTCACACAAACCTACACGACATCATCATTGGGTCACAGGAACCCATAACCACCTAACATCCCATGCCTCCAGTGTCATGCCAGCAGAACCCCTACCCGCATGCTGCCTAAGCAAATAAGGGTGGGAAAACGGGTAGGGGTGGGCACGGTTCAGTTCGGTTCGGTTCGGTTCAAAATTTAACAGAACCAATTTAAATCGGTTCTTATTTAAAAAGAACCAAATAAAAATTAAATAAATAAAGAACTAAACATGAACCAAACCATTTGGTTCGGTTCGGTTCGGTTCAGATTTTTCTGGCTCTATGCCTATTAGGCCTATTTTTAAATTTTTAAATTTATAGTCCATTATACTTCATTAACGGAATAAATTTTGCATCACAATTTTATTACAAATACAGAAATATTGACAATAAATAAAAAATATTCAAAACACATTTAAAAATATAAATTTAAACTCAACCTCAAATGCATCATCTATATAAACATAAAATTACAAAGACTAAAAACATAAAAATAACAATAGTTACAACACAAAATACAAAAATTACAAACAAATATCAACAACATTCTCACATTTTCATGATTTCATTACTCATCAACATGCATTTTCTAATTTCCAGCTCAATGTTTGAATCTATAAAAAAATTTAAAACAACATTAAATAATTAAATAAACAAATTATGAAAACAAGATACTATTTTTTTCTAATTAAAAAATTTATTAACCAAAACATCAATCGATGACCATTTGCTCTTGTTGAGATTTCATTAGCCTAAAAATTCTCTAAGAAATTAAAACAATTATATTAAAATCATTAATTCTTTAAACAAAATATTAAAATGAGATAACAAAAATAGCATAATAAATAACAATATTACCTGCTTTAATTAATTCATAAAATTTAGCTTCCTCCCGACTTAGTTGTATTATACACTCTCCTAATAGAGTTGAGTGAAACCAATTTTGAGTGCAGATCAATGACTCAACAGTTTTATGAATTTATAAGTTTTAATTTTAGGATTTGTTTTATGGTGAAAATATTATATATATATATATATATATAGTAGTAATTGTGTGTGTGTGTGAGTTTATTGTAACAAAAATGTAACTATATGTTTTAAAACTTAATAAAATTATAAAGTAATATGTTTTAAAACTTAATAAAATTATAAAAATATTCCGGTTTTTCGGTTCGGTTCTTCGATTATGCATATTACTAAAATGTAATATGTTTTAAAAATGTAACTGCTTTAAAACTTAATAAAATTATAAAATATTCCAGCTTTTCGGTTCGGTTCTTCGATTATGCATTATGAACCAAATCCCGAACCATTGTTTCGGTTTTTACATAACTATATGTTCGGTTCTTTATAAAAAACCGATCCAGAATCGAACCAAACCACCTGGCTCAATGCGGGTTTTTTTAGGCCACGGTTTTTTTGCCCAGCCCTAAAAACGAGATGATAAATACGAGAAGAGGGACAAGGTAAAAGGATTCTTCTTCTTTTTTTCCTTTCTTCAATTTTGAACCCCAACTCTAACTTAACCACCAAAACTCGGATTTTCTCTTTTTCTTGGCCTTTTCAAACTTCCTATTTTTCCGGTCTCTCAAGCTAAAAGAGATACCAAAAGAATCAACCCAATTACTGACATCCTTTTGTGGACGCAGGTTGGAATATATCACTATTCCAGTAAATGGAGAAAGGCAAGAACCAGCAAGAAAACCCTGCTCGAGCAACCAGCGAGCAGAAGTCTACAGCACCGTTTGGGAGCGAGCAGAAAACTGCATCAACAACTCTTATATTAATTTACTTATTTTTATTTTTATTCATAAGTTTTAAGCATAATCTACAAAAATTATATTTTATTTTATACTTAATATTGATTTACTTGTTTTATTTTGTATTTGTAACTTTTCATTTTATTTATCAGTAATACATCAATTTACTTATTTTACCTTCTTTTTACAAATCTTATGTTCAATTTCTAAAAATTATGTTTAATTTTATGATTAGTGTTGATCTACTATTTTATATTATATTTGTAAATTTTTATTTTGTTTATCAGTACTACATTAATTTACTAGTTTTACATTAATTTACTTATTTTATCTTCCATTTACAAGTCCTATGTCCCAATTCTAAAATTTATATTTTATTTTGCACTTAATATTGATTTATTAGTTTTATGTTATATTTGTAATTTTTTATTTTATTTGCCAGTAATATATTAATTTACTAATTTCACAGTAATTTACTTGTTTTACCTTTTATTTATAAGTCTTTTGTTTCATTTCTAAATTTTATATTTTATTTTACAATTAATATTGATTTACTTTTTAAAGTTATATTTATAAGTTTTTATTTTGTTTACCAATAATACACCAATTTACTAGTTTTATATTAATTTACTTGTTTATAATCTATTTACATATCTTATATTTAATTTCTAAAATTTATGTTTTATTTTATACTTAATATTGATTTACAAATTTTATGTTATATTTACAAATTTTTTTATTTACTAATAATACATCAATTTATTAGTTTTATATTAATTTACTCATTTTACTTTTCATTTAAAAGTCTTAAGTTTAATGTCTAAAATTTATATTTTATTTTACTGTTAATGTTGATTTATAAGTTTTATATTTTATTTACATAATTTATATTAAATTATCATATTGATGTCATAATTTTAATTATTGATACTGCAATTTTATTCACGACATCATAGAATAACCATTTTTTAAGATAAAGGGAAAGGCAAAGTCCAATTTATTTTTTTAACCTTATCTTGCTAGAATTTGAGTGAACAACCATATCTTGAAATCATTCAGTTAATCTCTTTAAAAAAGACTTCTATATGAATGCAAAACATATAATTAAATTAGTACTTTTAAATATGTGTGTGAGGAGGTGGAAATTAGGATTTGGGGCTTATTCTTTGTCTCCATAAAGGATTAAATTATGAATAATAAAATGATGCATTTAGTATACATGCTATGATGAGATGAGATATGATTGAATTATATATAGTATTATCATACTTTGGTATATTACATGATTGTATTAAGGATCCCTCTATGATGCCGTAATTTTTTTACGGCTTCAACAATGTAAGAAATATGTACCATTGAATCTAAATAACGGTATACATTATTTTTATTAATGAAAAATTTTAATTGTTTTAAAAATATTATAACCAGTTATCAAATCAATTGAAAAGATTGTTTTAAATTTAAAAATAAAGAAAATAAAGATATGATAAAATACATTATCTCTTTTTATCTCATAAAATTCACTATTGGTTTTATCTCTCATGTTCTTATATTTGAAATTGGAATCTTGAAAATTATCTCGGTTCCCTAATGATTAGATGAAAGAGATACAGTAAGTTGTTCTTCATAAGTATTGTTAATTCTATAGCACTTTAGAGCCAAAGAATCTGAACTACTTATTTTTTTTCTAATTAATTTTATAGTGAATCCTTGCAAATTTACGCTGTATGGTCAAACTGGATTACTTTTGTAACGCAACAGTCTCCTTCTAAATCAAGGTCGGTATTGTTAAACAATTAACCTAGGAATTTTTTTTCTTAACCATTGATAGGAATGGTAAAATTATCCTTCTATTTCAAAATTTTCTATATTTATTACCACGCGTATTTGATAGTTAGGCTTTTAAATATGTTGCTGGATGGTCACACCAAATAAGGAATCATGGGTTTGATGTTGTCTGTTGTACTAAATTCATGCAAAATCTTGCTTTAATGCTATAATGTATTAGTTATTACCTTACACGACTTGATGATCTTGCCCACTTACTAATTTAGGTTTTTTTATCACTTATGTTGTCTTTTTTTGCTGAGTAATACTCCATTAGTCTATTTACGGTGCGTTGGTAGCCACAATATTACACTGCATGAATCATGATGCACTATTTTTTCGGATGCTCATGGTTAACAGCAATACATAGCAGTTTGGTAACAGACAAGGATGAAGGCAAAACCTTGCTGCAAGCCAATTTTAATTTTTGTAGTAACTTCTTGTTTAAAAGAAGAAAGAAACTTTAGTGAGCTTACTCTGCAAACAAAACTTTTCTTTTTGTTTATTTTTTATATTATTTCCTCATATTCTAGTATAAACACTATGGTTTTTTTTTAACAGTGTCAAACTATTTTAAATATTCAAAGGTTCTCTTTTTTGAATTTTTGAATTTATTATTATTTATATTTTACAAACTCTTTCGTGATTTTTTTTATATCTTTTGGTGATGAAATTTTACTTGGTCGGCCATGTTAACATTTTATTTTAATTTGGATTTTTTTTCAAGTTTTATTATGTATAGTTAAATAAAAGATTTAGAGTTTCACTTTTATGTAATTTTGATGTATTTAGTGTGATTGTCAGGAAATGAAAAATATAATCATTTTATTTAACAGATGTTGGTATTTGTGTTATTTGAATATAGATGGAAGGATAATATTTCTAGGGCAATGAATAACTTGGCTTTTTAGATAACTAACAAAAACAATTATGTGGTTCAACGTGTTTATTTGCAAGAAAAAGAAGAACATGTATACAAAATCGACGTTCATATAAATGTTTAATTAGACTTTGAAATTTATTTATGTATCCTAAGCCATTCATTACCGACTTTCATAATTTTATTAAATAGTAACTTCAAGCCAAACAAGAAAGAGTGTCAACATTTAATTAATTTGAAGATTCAATACGAAACTCAATATTACTAAAATAGTACTTAAATCATATCCTTAATACTATAAGATAATTCTATTATCATATAATCAAACTAATTATAAAATTTATTTTGAAAGCATGCAAAACTATTTTCAAAATCTATTCTAAAAGCATCATGCAAAACTAATTCCAAAATCTATTCTAAAAACATGCAAACGTATATAGCATCTACAATGCGATTTTTTTTATTATAATATATGGCCATGAAAAAGTATTAGAAGATATATATTTGTCCAATTGTGAAATATAAATAATAGGCCTTCAATTTTGCATGTGGTATATTTCATTGGCTAACTAGCTTGCAAAACTATATGCAAATGTTGAAAATTGGACTACTATATAAAATATCATATGATATAATCTCATTTGACATTAGATGAATGTATCAAATGCCCATTAAATATGGTTTCTTTATTAGTTTACAAATGATTTGTTTACTAATATTTATATTTCATATATCAATTCATAATATATCGTGGTAATTACTACTTTAATTTTCCTCTTATTAATAGATATCGTAGATAGAAGAATTCAATATATGTGTGTGTTTGTGTTTCAATTCATATGTTTTAATAACTACAAGAAAAATTAGCTTGATATCTTTTTCCCATACCACTTCTTTTAGATGTTATCAATTGTCTTTCTATAATAGTATTTTATAAAAGAAAGCTACAAGTGACTACTAAAAAATGTCATTATATTTTTTATTACATAATACATTATAGTTGTAGTATATTATAAATGCAAGTCTAATTTTTAATAACACAGTACTTCAACAAAATCAGCATCTTAAGTGCTATGCATTATATAGAATATTACAGCAAATTAAATGTGTTACAAAATTAATATTATTTTTTTAAAAAAGCTAAAATTTACCATCAACATGTAAGTTACATGTTATCTTTTAATTAATTATTTAATTATCTATTATATTAAATGAATTATTGAGATCAAAACAAAAATATAAGGCTCTACAACAAACCCACTATCGATATTGTAGAAACACATTAAGCATTATAGAGAAATTCTTGTATTAAACTAATTTAGAAGAAAATAAAGTGTATTAATATTGATTTATTAATTATTAAATATTTAAAGAATTTTATTTATAAGAATAGATTTATAATATGAATATTCAAAGTATAAACTGATAAAATTATTTAAGTATTAATTTAAGTGTTTTATATATATATATGAATAACATAAATCCTAACATTTATTAGGTAAGTAAATTAAAAAATAAAACTAAATAAATATTTAAATATCAATATGATAATATAATATAATAATGTTTATGGATGTTTTATAATGTACTTACTCTACAATTATTTTTAAACATGAAAAAATTTATCCCAAGATATCCTTACGGTCCCCTTGGGATAAAAATTGTTTAGTTTGCTACATAAAAGTGTGGGAAATTTATAAGATTAACCACATAAATTTTTATATTTCAAATTTAACCTCTCAAAATTTTTTCTATCATAATTAGTAAAATACAAGTTTTTGAACCAAATTACGCATCATTTTCATCAAATTTATAAATAAATATCACTCTTGAAAATTCAAAGAAAAAGCATCACGCTCTCAAAACATTCAACACTCTCAACAAATTACTGAATTCATCACTAGTAACAATCACCAAATCTCATCAAACAAATAATATATAACTAAATATATATTTAATAAATAGAAAGTTTCTTAAGGTTAGTATAATTTCTTAAATAATATCAACATTTAATGAATTAAATTTAACATTTAAGTTCGAAATTAATATGATTTTGTTATAAATATTGTTATTTTTTATTCATAAAATAATGCAATATTTTAAAATACTTAGTTTGGGTTGAGAAATAAAAAATAAGTTATTAAAAACAATAGAAATTCGAAGTAACAACAAAACCCAGATTTAGTGAGACAAGTTAGCTTAGTATGATAGGCAATGAGACAGGTGTTTGTCGCACAAAATCATCGTTGTGTTTTAGTACGATAGGTACCAGTCCTACTACCTGTTACACATCATCGGCTTATCTCAGTACATTTCTTGTAGCCTTTTGGAAGTCATAACTTAGACTATATATGTCTATTTTAGGTTATAATATACCATTTCAAAACTTACGATGAGATAAATTAAAACATGTTAATGGAATAGGCATCTACAATACCAAAAATAGTAAAATTAAATCTGAATTTTAGTGCGACAAGTGATTGTTGTACTAAACGTACCTGTTGCACTAAAATTCAGATTAAATTTTATTATTTTTTGGTACTGTACATCTCTATTCCATCAACATGCTTTGATTCGTCTTATAATAAATTTCGAAATAGTATATTATAAGGGCAAAACAGACACATATAATATAAGTTATGACTTTCGGGATATTTCTAGAAATATAGTGAGACATGTTGATAATGTGCGACAGACAATAGGTCAACCATGTAAAATGTATCGAATGACTTTTGAATACCATAATTTAGGCTATATATGTTCATTTTAAAAGATAATATATCGTTTCGAAACCTGTGACGCGATAAATCAAAGTATGTTAGTGGAATAGATATTTACAACACTAAAAGATAGCAAAATTTAATCTAACTTTTAGTGTGACGTGTCTGTCACACAAACGTTTAGTGCGATAGATAAAAGTCAGATTTAGTTTTACTATATTTTGGTGCTCGGATGTCTATTCCATTAATATGATTTGATTCATCTCCTCACAAGTTTTGAAACAGTATTATACTCCTAAAACAGATATATATAGCTTAAATTATGACTTCTGAAATATTTCTAGAAATGTAGTGAAACATGTTAATTATGTGCAACAGGCAGTGAGACAGGTGCCTGTCACACTAAAACACAGCGATAATTTTGTGCGACAGGCACTTGTCTCACTACCTGTCGCACTAAACTAATCTATCTCACTAAATTTAGGTTTCATTTTTATTTTGAATTTTTATTGTTTTCAATGATTTATTTTTTTTTTATTTCCCAACCCAAACTAAGTGTTTTAAAATATTATATTATTTTATGAATGAAAAATAACCACATTTATAACAAAATCATATTAATTTCGAAGGTAAATGCTAAACTTAATTCATTAAATGTTGATATTATCTAAGAAATTATACTAACCTAAGAAATTTTCTATTTATTGATTATATCTTCGGTTATATATTATTTGTTTGATGAGATTTAGTGATTATTAATAGTGACGAGTTTAGTAATTTGTTGAGAGTGTCAAATATGTTCTTGAAATTTTTGAGAGTGGCATTTATTTATAAATTTAATGAAAATGATGGGGTAGTAAAGTTTAAAGAAAAAGTCAAAATAATTGTATCGAATCCTTTTTCTATTTTGGAACGAACAACAACCAACAAACACTTTGACTAAAGTATTTGATTCAATAGTAGGTTCATCATTAATTGCACATAATATTTCAAATGAGAAGAAAAAAAGTATCGCGCGATCACTCGAAGAAATCAAACCTTTATTTCGGTCTAACTCGATTCTAAGACTAGTAATTCCTATGTTCTTTTCCTTATTTTAACAAGTAAGCAAGTAAACTCTCTTGGTGCCTTTCGCCAAGCCCTTTGACACCTTCTTTCTTTCAGAACCTAGATTCTCACAGAGACTTCCGCTTAGTAGTCTGAAAAACTTAAATTTGACTACTTATGATAAAAAAAATTTGAGAAGTTAAATTTGAAATAACAAAAATTTGTGTGGTTAATCTAATAAATTTTCCTAAAAGCATGGGCTCAATATTAAATGGTGTGGTCCCAAGATAACTAATCCTCACTTATCTTTCTGCATCAAACAAATATTAAACTAATTTTATGGTGTATTTATCAATTGATAATCAGAATATATTAGAATGTGATTTAGAATAAGTTATATATTTGAATTATAGAAATTAGAATCGGAATGGACAGTATTCTCATTAATACATATACTTTGTCTAAAAATTAAAATTGTTTTAAGTTACTAAAACGCTCTTAGGTAATCATTGTCATTTTTTTTAATTTTTTATTATAATAATAGAGATTATTATTTTAAAAATATTATTATTAATAATCATAATAATAACTTTAACAACAATAATAACAATGATAATTTCATTATTATGATTATTACACTCTAAATATTATTTTTAAACACTCTATTACTCTACACGATCATATATTAACTAATTATAAAAAATTAAGTTTTACTTTGAATACTCTAAAATTTCAAAAATATCATTACTTAAACTATTTAAGTTACTTAACTTTATTTATTCAAAAAACTAATGAAACTATTTTACATACTAATTTTAAGAGATTTAACGTAGAATAATATAATTTTTGTTATTATTATTTTTGTTCATTTATGTTCAATGTTTAATTTTACACCTAAAATAACTTGTAATGAGAATACAATAATAAAAAATATTCCTTAAATACTACCAAAAAGAAAAGTTAGAGAAGAAGAAGATGAAGAGATGAAGAAAATGAAGAAGAAGGGCCAAAGAAAAAAAAAATGTTCTTTTACAATATTTTTATTTATTTATTTTAAATAAAAAGTATCATATATATTTTGTAGTCAAATTTTTTTTAAAAATTGATTTTTTCATTGTTCATCTAAATATTAATTAAGATACTACAAAAAAAAGTTTTAGGTTTTAAGACATGAGAATTATAAATTAGATAATAAATATACTACATGGGTGTTTAAAGTAATTATATGATATTGACTTATAATAAATTGTTCTTAATAATAATTTTGATAAGTACTTTTATAAGGATGGCATTACTAACAATCTCCTTTCTACACCATCTTTTTGGTTAAAAGTTTTATTGTTTAAATATTTTTTAAAATTACTTATTTAAATTTATTCTTATTCTCTTCTTAATTTCATAAATTCTCATCAATTCATTTAGATATATCATTATCGGCATTACTAACTAAGAGAAACAAAACTTCTATTTTAAAAATGAATATCAATAGTTTTTTATCAACTATGAAAGTTAATGAATATCAAAAAATTAATTTTTACTTAACACAAAAGCTAATGAATATCAAGAAAATATTCTTATATATAAAAAAATTCTTATATATAGAAAACATGAAATATAAATCATGATATATTAAGAAATACAAAAAAGAAAATTTAAAAGAGAAAAATATTGTATGCTTAGTTTATAGAATTGTAAGGTAAAGAGAGAATAATAATTTTAAGATTCTTAAATTTTAAATTTTTAGTAATGAATTTATTTTTTAAAAATAGGTGTTAAAAGAAATTTGATGGGTTCAAATAGACTCACTATTTTTATTAAAATTAGAGTGTTTAAAATAATTTATAAAGTACAAATAATCCCACCCAAATTATCATGATCATGATCATCATCACTATTATTAACAAAAACTTAAAAAATAAGAATAAAAGCAATAACACTAATATAATAATATTTTAATTGAGAATAAAAATAAAATTATAAATTTGGGTGGGGTAAAAGTGAGTTCAAGGAATGAGTACTTATTTCTAAACTCATGAGAATCAAATTATCATTCCTTAATTTTAAAAAATATATATGTTCCACATTTTTTTTTTCATTCTTCTTCTATGTTAAGAAATAAATAAGATTAATTTTTTTTATTTTAGATTCTAATTTTTTAATTTTATAACTTTACGGTCTTTTATTTTTTGGATGCGTACGGTCTCATGATCAAGGATATTTGAGATATTTTACTTATATGAGTTTTTTCAATGCTTCAATGTTAGGATTGGTTATAAGTTCGAATTTCATACAAATTTATATTTTTTGGAATTGGTTGGAATGTGTTCTTATCTATTAATTGGGTTTTGGTTCACACGACCTTTTACGGCAGGCGCTTGTTAACAAGCATTTGAAACTAATCGTGTAGGGAATTTTAGATTATTGTTAGGGATCTTAGGTCTTTAGTGGCTAATGAACAGTTTCGAATTTCGAAATTTGTTCAAAATATTGAATAACTTGATTTATAAAAATAAAATTAATTTTTTATTTATTACTTTGTGTATTTTTTTATTATTTACCAACTTCATTGCTAAATCCGCACAATTCCCTCTTCATATATGATTATCCCATACCATACAAGAGCCTACTCCTATTTTGACTCTTATAAGTGGCAAGAATTTTTATTGTATCTCAGCTTCTTCCGCTTTTCATAGTCACATCATACGTAATGAATAGGTATAATTTTTTTTTTTTTAATGTTATTCATTTATAAAATTAGAGAATCGGGGCTAAAATGCGGTTTAGATAGTTTTTAACTCCTCGGAATCGTAGAATGAGGCCCAATTAGGCCCACTTTAGAATTCTACTTTTATCTAGTTTAATACAAATTTTGCTTTGTCACAGGCTCAAAGCTAAGTGAAAAATAAGAAGAAAACAATTGCTCTCCTGCTGTTTTAATCCACTCAATTGAAATTGAGGGGGTTTATCTAGGGTTCCATCTCTGCACTCGTCACTCACTCTAGTATCAATGGCGAATCCACCGCGAGGCCGCCGCTCGCCACCGTTGAGGCCCGGCTCCGGCTCATCTTCCCGGTCCCGTTCACGCTCCTACTCTGGTTCAGACTCCCGGTCCAGCTCTCGTTCTCTCTCCTCCCGCTCTAGATCCCTCTCTCGCTCGCGCTCTTTGTCTTCCTCTTCATCTCCTTCTCGTAGCACCAGCTCTCGCAGTCGCAGCCCCCCGCCTCAGCGCAATAAGAGGTGAATTTACCTTTTTCCACTTTTTAATTGTTTTTATAAGATTAGGAACCCTAAATGGATACTGTTTAATTTGCTTTAATTTTGTTGTACATTTAATTTTTAATTGAAATTCTCTCTAGTCGAACAAATTTAAGAGTAAGAATTGATTTTTCTTTTTTATATATTGTAGATAATGCAATTTACTGAAAATAATTATCAATAAAGAACTGTACGCAGTTTTTTTTTAAATTATGTTTTTTCGAAGTATGCCAGTTAAAAGCCTTTTGAAATCTAAAAACATCATACCAGAAACTATAATTCCATTTTTTAAAAACAAATTCACTGCCACATTTAGAATCAATGGTAGGTGCAGCCTAGGCAACTAATTGGATTTGATCTAGATTTTAACAGTGGGGTTTACCATTTAAATGCTTACAACTTTTTGAAGTTTAACCAAAAGTGTGTATTTGATATAAAGATTTTTTTTTGTTTTTGGACAGTCCTGCTGTGGCGGCTAGGCGAGGTCGCTCCCCAGCTCCTCCATCTAAAAGAGCTTCTCCACCCCCAAGGTAATCTTGTAATTCAGTATTTTGTTAGTTGATTTTAATTTTTGGTTTTCAAGTAGTTTTTTTAGCTTAGGGGGTTAGGTAAGGCGGTTTTTGGTTAGCTTTCAAGTAGTAGTAGCAGTTGTTGTTGTTGTTGTTATTATTATTATCATTATTATCTTATAAAATGTGCTTTTGAGTTTAATTGTGGGAAGTACGCTGGGTAAATATCACAAAAAAAGTTTAAGAATAGACTAATTTAGCCCTTATTTTAGAGTAGTCATGGAAACTTATAAAATGTGCTGTGAGTCTTTTGTTTCTAGATAAGTACTTGTAAATCAAACGGTGCTTTTTTCTCTTTTGTTTCTAAGAGAAGAAACCATTCAGAGGTTAATCAAGTGATGCTTAAGTCTTTTCACCTAAATTGTTTTTTTGTGAGTTTCATATTCATAGCTTAGGAAGAAGACTGAGACTCTAGCCACACTTGTTAAACGTATTGTCAGTTGGTTAAGTTTGACATTTCACTGCATTCTAAAAATTCCTTAAAGGTGTGATTCACTTTCCTAGTTGCTGTGTCATCATCTATTAACTGTGTCATTTTCTATTAAGTCATTAAGTTATTCATTAAATTTGAAGTAATTGTTAGCCTATGCAATATATTTTCTCATACAATGTGGCTGGGTTATTTTTACTTTGCATAGTTTCATGAGTTTAGATTTAGATTGTGCATATGCTAGAACTTGTATTTTATTCTTAAAAATCTTTTGCTGCCCCTCGGTTGTCCGGGGGAGTTATTGATGCTGTTCAATATTCTTTGGCAATCAAGTTTTTTGCTTGAGTTCCCATGAGATCAAGATCCATACCCCTCAGTGTCCTTGCCTGAGTTCTTACATTTTGTCTGTACTGGAACTGATTTCAGGAAAGCTTCCACCGAAAATGATTCTCTTGTTCTCTACATTGACTCACTTAGCAGGAATGTGAATGAAGGCCATTTGAGAGAAATATTCAGTAAGTTATCCACTTATTTTCTGATATTGTTTGCCGCACATCTGCATCCTAGTGGCTGTATAAGGATTCTACTTTTTTAATATTTTCTTTCTGCTTTTTCATTGTATTTGCACTTGAAAGTGTAATCTCTCTGGTGTTTGACTCTCCTTGGTACATTATGGTCCTTTTTGATACCTGGTATCTTGGGTAGCACTATGCTTTCCTTGTAATGACTTGAATAAGTGTTTGTTTATCATTTCACAATGATTTCTTATGAATAAATAAAAGCATAGCGTCAAGCATAATTGGATTTGGGCAGCTGGTTAGCTAGTTTCTTGGGGTTGTTAAGTATGTGGAATTTAGTTAAAATATTGGAAAGTGCTCTTCAGGGAAATGATACGGTATAGAAGCCTGCATGGGTCAATTCTTCCAATAGACAATCAAATGATTAAAGTGAAATCTTTGTTGAACCGGTTGTCTCAAGGGCAATTTGTTGACTACAACCATCAAAATGACAGAAATTTTCGATTTACGGGATTGATGTTTAGGAGTTATGAAATTAATCCATATTCATGGTTTCTCGATCTTGATTCAACATAACTTTTTAGTGAGGGTTAATGAAATATGGAATAGGAGTTTTGATATTGTATTTTGAAGGTGCAAACATTAACAGTTTTGATTTTTTTTCTTTTGAAATATACAAACATTTGGTGTTTTAGGCTCTCTCTTGATGCATTACAGTGGTTTCTAGTTATAGAAAAATTTTCTATCCTTGCATCAATAATGCAATTTTAAAGTAGGATATATGTTGATCTTCAACTGACTAAATAGTAGATTGCAGATAACAGATTAGATAACTTTGATGTTCAATAATTGATAAATTAGTATGCCTGCTTGTTGGATGTAAATTAAGTTTGTTTTGAGCTGTCTTGACCTATACATGTATTGCCAATACTGTGGACAACATGTTCACTTGTTTGTGAATTTGAAATATGAATATAAATTTTTTCCCCTGTTTCTTATTTTAAAAAGAGCATATGCATCTTTTTTGTGAATATGTGGGCAGTTATTGAAGGAAACTTCTATCATTTAAAAGAACTAATTTTTTTTTTTTTTGAAAGCTAATATTATAGTAATTAGGGTTCTGTTTCGTTATGATCATTTTCATCTTGTTTTCATCTGTTACTTTGCAGGTAACTTTGGTGAAGTTGTGGATGTTGAGTTGGTTATGGACCGCGCAGTAAGCTTATACAAGTTCTGTTATGTTGTTGAAATACTTATATTTCCCCGCTTTAATTATTGGTAAAAAATTACTAGGTTAATCTTCCAAGAGGAAGTGGATATGTTCGTTTCAAGACAAGGGCAGATGCTGAAAAGGCACAATTATACATGGATGGTGTAGGTTTATATAAGATTTTTGAGTAAATTAGTTCTTTTGAGAGTTTAGATTGTTTGGAAATTTATGTTAGTTACCTATTGCAGGCCC
The DNA here is from genome assembly GCA_025617385.1 of Murraya koenigii. Classification (NCBI taxonomy): domain Eukaryota; kingdom Viridiplantae; phylum Streptophyta; class Magnoliopsida; order Sapindales; family Rutaceae; genus Murraya; species Murraya koenigii. The sequence continues at coordinate 17,862,405 of CM046811.1, forward strand.
AAATTGATGGGAATGTTGTTCATGCAACGTTCACATTGTCTTTGCTGAAAAAAGTTTCACCGCCTCCAAAGCCTGTTGCAGCTTCTTCAAAGAGAGAGAGTTCCAGAACTGATAATGTCAGTGCTGATATTGAGAAGGATGGGCCAAAACGACCAAGAGAACGTAATCTACATACATTAAATTTATGTTGTGATACTTAAAATCTATTTAGAGCACCTTTAATGATTTTCTTTTAATTATATTATAACAGCTTCTCCCCGTCGGAAGCCACCACCCTCGCCACGGAGGAGATCTCCTGGACCTAGAAGAGGTGGATCTCCTAGACGACCACCAGATTCTCCTCCACGTAGACGCATCGAATCCCCCATTCGTCGTCGATTAGAATCTCCTCATCGCCGAGGTGAGACCCCTCCCAGGCGGAGACCTGCTTCTTCACCCAGGGGTCGCTCTCCCTCCTCTCCACCTAGGCGGCATAGATCTCCTGCAAGGTTGGTTGCTAATTTCATTCATTACATGTTTGCTTGTTTAGCTTTGAGCAATGTTGAAGTGTATGACTAATTATTATCATTATAGGGCCTCTCCCCGAAGAATGCGTGGTAGTCCTATACGACGACGTTCTCCTCTTCCTCCAAGGCGCCGGTAATATATTGATTGATTAAATTTGTAAGATCTAAAAATTTTGATCATTTAGAGGTAGGTGCTTGCAAACTGTGAACTATGTTTACTTAATATACCATGTTAAGTGTTGTTAGTGAAATTGACTTGGAGAAGAAGATTGCATTGCTTGTGACATTGACTTGGCTGAAATGAGTGAACCAACTGGTTTTAAAATAAAATTTGATTCCACTTTCTGTTATGTGGTCAGGAGCAAGAAAATGGTTTCTTGTTGCCTATCTTCTTGGTTGGATATAGCTTGGTACTCTGAAATTTTCCTGTTCCGGCTTACTGTGACCTTTTGCCTGTCGCAATCAAAACAGATGGATTCTAGCATTCATGTATTACTTTCTTATAAATTGTGTGCTTCATATATTCATGTAAATAGGTGCTTTTCTTATTAGTAAATTTGTTTCATTCAGTTCACCTCCCCCTAGACGAGTCCGTTCTCCTCCTAGAAGGTCTCCACTTCGTAGGCGCAGTCGCTCTCCTATTCGTAGGCCTTTGCACTCTCGTTCAAGGTCTCTTTCACCAAGGAGGTAAGATCTGATTATCTAAATCACATTGTTGTATTTTTTAAATTTTGAGATATTTATTTTGAGACTACTTCAGAATATTTTGTGTCTTATGTCTTGACCTCCTTTTCTTCTGCTTAATGGAAGACATAACTTAATTGAAAGGGATCCAGAGGAAGGTTATTGGGCAGGAAAGATATATTCATTTGTAATTCAACTATAATTATAAAATAAATAGTTGTATATTTGGCCAGATACTGAGAGATTATTGTAGCCAGATGGAAGTAGATCAATTCGTAGAAGTAGAAACCAAAACTTCTACAAACGCCCATAAGCAATGAACAGTTCATATTATCAGTTCTCGCAGAATGTATATGGTTTGGGGTGTTTTGGTACGAGTAACTGAAAGTTAGTATGTTACTGTTGACAACCTGATGCTGCTCCACCTTTAAATTTGTAAAAAGTCTACCATGGTTTATAAATAATTAATATATAAAGATGTTGGTTTGATGGTTAGTCTGGTCTTTAAGATCCATAGAAAATAAAAAAAAACCTAACTGAGCTGATGTATTTATTTCTCCTAATTAAAACATTTGGGATTGCCAACAAAAACAAATAAATTGAATTAAAGAAGATGTGTTTTTTTTTTTTAAAAAGATAAGGGGGTGGGCAAATCCCAAATACTTTTTTAGTTTTCCCCTTACCACCCCCAAGAGTTGAACCCGGATGGCCAGCAACTTATATTTGCTGCTGGTTAACAACCTGATCATGCCCTTGGGGGCAAAGATGGTTTAATTTAGTTCTGTTTTATGCTTCTGTCCTTAGTTGCAAAACCCAAGTCTTTCGACCAATGCACCTCTGGTCTTTCCACCAATGCTTAATGTATTTTTCTTGTATTAGCCTTGGTCTTCTGGATTTTCTGCTTATGCAGCTAATGAATTTGAATAGCATGGTTACTTTATACCCCAAAAAATGAATTGTCCCCGCTTACGATGTCTTATACTGCAATATACTGTGAAACTTGCCCATTATTTCATAATAGTTTTATCATTACTTTCTAACGATGTATTTTTGTTGTGATTGTGTCTAAAAGAGGGCGAGGGCCAGCTCCAAGACGTGGACGATCATCATCCTACTCTTCATCACCTAGTCTGCGCAGGGTTCGTGTTTTATTTATTTTTTTTTTCTTAAAGAAAAAATCTACCTTACTAGGCATCTAATCTTTGGCTTAATCTGTTACCACTGCAGCAGGTACCTCGAAGGATATCAAGGAGTCGTAGTCCTAGAAGGTCTCTCTCTCTCTCTCTCTCTTTTTCTTTCTTCCTCTCTCCCTTCTCCTGTCTATCTACATGTGTGTTTGTGTGTTTACACCTTGCAACCTGCAAGAGTCTTGATCAATTTATTTTGTTAAATAACACTGATTTTCTCCTTTTTGAATAATTATTGTGGATTATTATTATTTTTAATTCTGAAAAACAATTAGATGTATTCATGGAAGTTGTTTTTTTTTTGGGGGGGGGGAAGGGTGGGGTGGGTTTTGTTGTGTTGGGGGGATGTTCCATATTTAAAACAAAAGGTGAAAAAGCATGAACCCATTATATTATAAAATACAACCTTGAAAACCTATATATGAGCACCAGGTAGGATCTTCCAAAAATTCAACACCCCTTCCCAAATTGATTGTATAAAGAAAGAGAAGAAATCTTGAAAATTCCTTGAAATTGAAGCCCATGGTGAAGCAAAAAGACGAACTCTCTGCCGTAAGCCACAAGCTTTCTGCTGTGTGTACAAAAAATAGGTTTATTTCTTTCCCACCTATAATACCCATAGAAGAGCCAGGACAATGCATCTCCAAACTGTTTACTCCTATATGTTTTGTGTGGATTCTATATGACCACATTGCTTTGCTGTAAAGTAAAATTTTGGGAATTGGGGGGTGGGATGTGGTAGGGAGAATGGAGAGAAGATATAAATAAGGGATTGGTTTGGATCTGTGTAATCTATATTTTACTAACTGTAGGCTAGGCATACGAAGCAACTGTGTTAGTAAACAAAATTCTCTCTTAAAAGTTTATTTTGAAGAAAATTCTTGATTATAAAGATATCTTTTCAGTATTATTATATTCACAAAAGTATTAAAGTAGGAGCTTGAATTCATGACAATGAGTAGCTGTTGGCTTACGGCAAAAAATAAAAATAAAAAATAAAATTTCGAAACTGGGATTTGCGCATTTGTCATTATACGTTAGGTTATATCCAGGGACAAAGCAATTGGTTTGCTCTACAGTTTCTAGGTATGGGCATGGTTCATTGAATGAATATGGTACAGGTTGAAATTAAACCTCCTTTTTTTTTCCTTCTCCCTTTCATAGTTATTTGGTTTACTGTCTATCTCCAATATAATCAGAAGAAATTTAGAAAAAATAATTTTCCTGTGTTTTGACATTTTTTTTATCAGAAAAACTTACTAATGTTCAGTGGTATAATAGGAAAGCTTAGTTTCTTTGTAGCTTGGGCTTGATTCATTAGTTTTGATTCAGCTTTTGCTTATGGAAATGGTGGTTTATGTGTGTAGGCCTTTGAGAGGAAGAAGTAGTAGCAATAGCAGCAGCAGCAGTTCACCACCTCGCAAGCCATAGATAGGTAATTTCTCTGCTCTATTTCTCTCTAGCTTTTTCTTTCCCTTGCACTTGGTGATGTAAAAGTCTATGGTTTGAAACTGAAGTTTTTTAGACTTGGGGAACACTATTTTGTGCTAGTGTTGGTATTGTTATAAAAACTTATTGTTGGAAAATATTTTACTCTTTTACTTTTATTAGTTTTGTAAGTGTACTATCATGGACAATCTCTGGTAATTTTGTGCTGGTGTTGACATTGTTATAAAAACTTATCCTCAGAAACTATTTTACTGTAACTTTTATTAGTTTTGCAAGTGTGCTTCCGCGGATGATCTCTGGTTACTTTTGTTATGTATCTGCTGATAAGCTGAAGTGTCAAGTAATGTATCCGCCTGCATGTATACTTGATGTGCAACTTGTGTTTTGATAGAGGTTACAGTGTCAATGACAATGTATCTAAATGATAAAGAGGAGACATATGAACAAAAAAATGTCACTGTTCATCATATGAGAAACTGGGAGACATGAAATGAGAGTCACTCTTTGCCTTTAAATAACGTTATACCAGTTAATGCAACATTCTGGTTGATACAACCAAAAAATTTCAAGTGATTCACGCAAAACCATTGGAATAAAAGAGATGTTCTCATTTGAATGAAGTAAAAGAATCAGGATAAAAGAGATGATAAATCATGCTTAAAAATTTCAAGTGATTCACGCAAAATCACTTCATTTGTATGGATTATTCTTTTACTTATTCAAAACAAACATAGCATAGGTTGATAAGTTAACATTTCAATCAAGAAAAAGAAAAAATTTTAAGTGATTCACGCAAAGCCATGTAAATAAAGGACATGATAAAAGAGATGTTTGAATAATCTCTTTTGAATCAAGGGAGAATAAATCAGGGTGATAAGATAACATTCAGGCAATGTTTGGCATGCTGCATTTTATTGTATTAAAATATGACAATACAATGTTCGGCACTTCCCTGATATTGGGTTTATACCATATTGTATTATATCTCTATTTCTTTTTCGTCTTTTCTATTTCTCTCTCTTTCTTTTTTTCCTTTTCCCCTCTGCTCGTCTTCTCTGCTATTCTCTTTTTTGTTTTAATTTTTTTCCTTTCCTCTCTTCTTCTTCATCTTCTCTGTTTTTCTCTTTTTTCTTTTATTTTTTTTCCCTTTTCCCCTCTTCTTCTCGTCTTCCCTGATTCTCACTCACTATCTTTTTTTCTTTTCCCATGTTCTTCTTCGGCTTATCTGTTTCTCTCTCATTTTTCATATTTTTTTTCCCTCCTCTTCGTCGTCTTCTCTGCTTCTCCCTTTTCTTGTCAGTATCTTATTCGTCTTCTTCTCCTCCATTTCTTCATCATCATCATCCCTTAGTTCTTTTTTTAGGTTTGATTCAGGGGGTTTGTTTTGCAGATTGGTTAAAGACGACAATGATGGCTGGGATTTGTTTGGAATGAGATTGAATGCCTTCACAAAATTTTATTTTATTGTGCTATGGGAACTGTTATTGTTAATTAAATTTTTGTTTAGAATTTTGTTTAAAAAAAGGACAATTGTAACTAAATTTGAGTTTATAATTTTGTTTTAAAAAAATACAATTGTTGTTATCTTTTCTCGATAAATTTTGTATATAAAAATTATAAATCAATTAATAGAGGATAAAATCATTAATTTAATTTTTAATATTTAAATTTATTAATTTTAATTGAGTTGGTTTCATTTTTGTGTTTATTTTTAAAATATTTATTATTTTTAATAAATATTAAAATAAGTGTTATTCGGATGACATTAATCTTATTTTTAACATTTATACTAAAAAATGATATTAAATTTTTAAAATTTAAGATTTTTATATTTAGTATTTTTAAAAATATAATTTAAATTAATAGTATAGTACCAAATATATACATATAATTAAAAATTAATAGAATACAGTAAAGTATTAAATATTATATAATATTATTATAATATAATATTAATATAGTACAGTATAATATAATATATTTTGTATTAAAATAATATAATATAATATAATATAATATGTCAAACGCATCCTCAATGAACATGATAACAGAGATATTTAGTTATATGCCTGACTTTCAAAAACACAATAAAATCATTTATGGAAATTTATAAAAAATTATAATTATAAATATTAAAAAATTATCAATTATATATCCTTAATTGATACTTATATTATTTGTGTAATAATATTTTATATATATCACTTGTATACCTTAAGTTAGTAAAATATTTTTGTTATCCATCAATTTGTTATTAATCGTTAGAATATACTAGCGTTAAAAGAGTAGTATGATATTTTAATATAGAGAAAGCTGTAATAAAAAACGACATATAATTTTTTTAAGTAAAATATATTATTTTTAGAATAACATGTTGTATTAGAATAAAATTTTATATGACATGTCGTTTTACTTTAATATAAATATATGACATGTCCTTTTTTAAAAGTGAAGTGATAATTTTTTTACGACATATTGATTATATTGAACATAAAGGGATGACATGTCGTTTAATTTGAAAGTTATTAGATGACATGTAGTTTTATTATTAAAAAAAATTTCTAACAAAAAGAAACGTGCACAGTACATACTACTGGATCTCTTTTCGTTACGTATATTATACAAAAGCAAAGTAGAAGTCACTAGCATACTACTATAGCAATAATACTTACGATTAGAGACAGCACGACATATGTAAAAATAGTCATTTAACTTATATGACTAAGAATCTCTTTGAGAAAAATTATCGTACGGGTATGGGTGTGCTAACCAGCTTCCGATTAGTTTTTTTTTTTTGTGAAAAGAAAAAAGATTCAATCATATGTGTTGTGTGCGTGTCTTTTTGTTTCACCTTTTTTTAAGTAATCAAATGACATGTCGTTCTAATAAACGACAAGTTATCTTTCAATATTTCAGTAAAAAAATATGTCATTTTTAAAACATTGTCATTTCACTCAAATAAGATGAAAATGTCATACAATTATATTATAGTAAAACGACATATCGTCCGCTAAACAATACATTTAACTTAAAGAGAACGATATATCGTTATTTATCACAACTTCTCATTTACTTGTTTTAAGGACAAAATCATCATTTTACTAAAATTCTGTTAAGTTCTTAATGGTAGCTAACCATAAGGTGATGACAGATATCTTTTGTTAACTTAAGGTATACGAGTGATATATATTAAAAATGTTGTAAAACGAATGATATATGTGATATTTAAAAGTATATGACTGATAATTTTTCATAAATATTTATTATATTAATATTTAATTGAACTCCAACTAGTTAATGAAATTAAGAAATAATAACAATATACATGATTAGTTTGTTAATTTAGGGATAACAATAGAATGAGGTGATGGTGAGGTCACCTATCTCATTTCACACCATAATAAAATTTTCGCTCCATTCTCCACCTCATTTTTCAATAAATTAATTGGGAATGGGGATGAGAAATCTCTTTTGATGAATGATGTTTTCATCATTATCTTATTTTTAATTTATTTATTTTATAGTATGCAAGGATATATAATTTTAGTAAATTCAAAATGAAAAATTTAAATAAAATCATTATCGTATTATACAATATTTAAATTATTAAAAAAATTTAAAAGCTTAAAACAATATTTTGAAATAATATCAAAATTACAAAATATTTGAAGAGAGTGACACTTAAGAGAGAAAATAATATGTAATAATATTTTTTAGGGTTGAATAAGAATTATATTATTAGTTTTTTTAGTTAAAATTTATTTATATTAGATAAAAATAAAAAGAAAATTTATTAACTAATATTGTAATTGATAAAACAAAAATTTTTAAATGAAATTTTTTAAAAAATTTACATATAATGAAGATTGAAGTGAGGTGAGAAATATAAAATCAAAGCTCACTCCATTAATTTTTTTTTCCATTAAGAATTTTTAAATTAGTTTCTCTCTATTCTCGGCTCCATTTATTAAAAATTATTCAAATTAACTATATTTGGAGTGAGACACCACGGGCCTATAAACCCGTGGAGAATTTTTTCCATCTCTTATATTATAAAATTAATCGATAAATTAATTTTCTTAATAATGAAAAGGATTTAAAAAATTAATAAACAAATAAAAGGAATGATTATATGAATACCATTCAAAATTAATTTTAATTTTTAATTTTCTTTGACAAGAAGTATGTCTATAGTTTGGAGAATAGAAATTCGAGATTTTATTTAAGTGTTATTTTTATTTCTTTATTTTTAATATTAAATTATTTATTTATTTTTAAGATTAAATTAAAAATTTATTAATAACTATATTATGAACAGTCATGTTGAGACTTAATTTCAACCAAATATTTACTAAAATTTTTCTCAATGTATGAAGTTGAAGTATTACTCAGAAATCTGCCCACAACAAAGGAAGAAATTTGGTCCTTTCTATTCTATTTACATGAATTAAGAAAGTGTCCATCACTTGAGCAATTTTTTTATTATTATAATTATATAAATATACTGATATTTACATATTATATTTACGATAATCACCTAAATGAGATCTATTATGACATAAGTTAGTTACTAGTATTTTTTGGAAAAAAATATATATATATATATATATATATAGGAACTGATTAAGACAGGGAATTGGAGTTGTATGCTGACGTGGCAATAGTACGATGCAAAGTGGAAGGTAATGTAGAGTAAAGCACCGGAGAGAATCCCCGCGCCCGCACCGATCAACTGGCTGCTGTCCAAGCAGAGGCAGTTTTCACCCAAACCCTAATTCAGATTCCATATACGAATTCGCGTATTATCATTAAATTTATTTCCTCAAAGGTCAGCGCTTTCTCCCTCTCTGTCTGCGTTTGTATTTGAAGCCGAAAATAAAATTTTGATTTTTTTCTGGATTAAAATTTAGAACTGATTTTTGTGCAAATGCCATGAAATTACAGAAACTATAATTCTGTTAACTGTTTAGTGATATATAAGATGATTGGTGAGTTAAATAGTTGCATTGGCTCTACCAGTAATATTAGCCGAAGCATTTATATGAATGTTCTTAATTTTTTTTTTTTTTTAAAAGGGGAGGGGTGGTCAAGCCCAAAGAAATTTGAGCCCCTTTTCCACCCCAAGGACTCGAACCCGGGCCTCCACGGCTCTAGAACCGAGCATTGCGACCAATCCGACCACGGCCTTGGGGCATGAATGTTCTTAATTGAAAGTAGCCATTTACTAAATTTTCTATTTCCCCTTTTTTATTTTTTCATGTATTACTGTGTACTAGTTGTTTTTGGTCTCAAATTTTTAATGCTTGAACACATTCAGCACAATCACATTGAGTGGATCACAAAGAAGATGATTTTATGTACTTGTTTTGGAATTTTAAAGCCATGAGTTGGGAATTAGGTAAAAAATTGGTACGGTTATCTCCGATGCTAGGTTCTTAGCTGAATGAATATGTGCAGAGTTCTCCAAGCTAAGCTGTTGGATCTCGGTAGTATGGCTGGCTTATTGACTATAATTTTTTGGTGCATAATTGGTGTTGCTCTATTTTCTGGTTTTTAACTGTTTGCTGTTCTTCATCTGTGGTGCTCACAAGTTGCTCAGATTTATCTTTTTGAACGAGTTGGCTGGACTAGCAAGAAAATTTCATGGCGGGCAATGGCCTGTCATCTCTGGGTCGTGTGAAGCTCACAGATTTAATACCATCTGAAGGACTTCCTTCTGATACTTACAAGCTATCTGCCACAACTTTATCGCAATCTTTTGCTCAGTATTCTGCTGCCATCATTCAGTTTCCTGCTAGTGATGGGCCTCTCTTGAGATCTTGTTTAGAATCTGCTCGCCTCTACTTCCATCAAAGACCATCATTCCCAGCTGCAGAAATGATCCATACAAATGATTCTCGAGAGTGGTGTAAGACGTCTGGTTACTATGCTGACCCTCAGCAGTGGCAGGAAACTTACGATTACAGGCCAGGCATGACTCCTTCAGAACCCAGCAACTCATTGGAATTCCCTCCTGCTGGATTACCTGACATTTTTGCTTTGCTCGGAAAGGCAGCTCGAGAAATACTTGATGCCATCAGCTACTGCCTGAACTTGCGCAGCTCTCCTTTCACTGAAGTACTTGATAATGTCCCTTTGAGAAGTCGGGAGGTATCATCTTCAGTTTTGTCTGTTTGCTGTCATGCAAGACCATCATTTCAGGGAGCACAACACCACAATTTAACAAACCAAGAAGATGGCTCGTTAGTTATGTATCCTGAACATGATCATCATGCCGACAAAAGCCTTGTCTCTATTGTTAAGTCAGATAAGGCAGGTTTACATGTAAGAGACTTTCATGGTCGGTGGGTTCTAGTAGATGGGGACCTTGGTCCTCAAGAAGCTATCATTTACCCTGGACTTGCACTCTATCAAGCCACTGCAGGTTATATTAACCCTGCACTACACAGAACAGAGGTCAATAATCTGCAGGGTAACATGTATGGAAGATTTTCTCTGTCATTCAAGCTCATGCCTAAATCCATGAGTAGTCTCAGTTGCTCTGAGATGAGGGCGGCTGGTCACGGAGTTGAAGCTCAATTCCAGCTTCCCGTACCAGTGGATGACTTCATGCAGAGGTCTCATCCGACGGATCAGCTCTTTAATAGGCAGAGTTTTCAGACTTTCACTTTCCCTACAGCCCAAGATGGTAAGCAGAATTATAATGATATCTTATATATATATATATATATATATATTATTTTCCCATTAATTCCCTTCAAAACATTTGGATGAGCCTTATTTTTGTTATAAATATTGCATTCACCTTACTCTGATCAGGCTCTTCATTTAGCATTGGAATTTCTGCTCATGCATTTTTCATTATACCAACAGAAATCAAGGAAGGAGGGGGGAATGGAAAGATGAACACGGAGAGATATGCTACTATTGATGTTTCTTGTTTTTGTATTACCTCTATAATAATAATAATAAATAAGAAAATAATTATTGTCCTTGAGCATTCCCTTTTTTTTCGTCTTAGATTTAGTTGTTGTGCCTTCTGCTTAAAAGATTTTGCATTGTAATCAGGTTTCAGTTCTCCTTTTCGTTGTAAGGGAGAAAAATGGCTTCTCTGAGTGTGAAAATTAGAACATGGAAATTATGTTTTATAGTTAAAAAAAACTTGACAACAATTTAATTATTAGTGATCAGCTGTGCTTAATGTGCCTGCTAATGGCTTAATGTTAGTTTTAGAAGAATCGGAAGTAAACGGAATTATAGAATAGGTATCAGAAGAGAGGTTTGAATTTTACTCTTAATAAAATATTTTTGTTTCTTTACCATGTGGACCATCTTGATGATGGGTTATCATCTTTTAGTTCTTAGTGAGAAGCTTTTAACAGCAGGTCCTTGGATCGATGAAATGCTGGTACAGGATCTATAAAGCCATCATTGAGGAGGAGGAAGAGCAACTCAAGATGCAAACCTCTGCCCCCTTCAAAGAGGTTACGACTTGAAGCCCAGAGAGTCTTGAAGGAAAGGGTTCAAGAGATTGCAGATAAGAAGGGTATCAAGCTCAAATTCTGTAACCTCAGGGAGTGTGAGAGCCACATTCATGCACTTGATAGCCCGTGTGCCAACATAAGAATGGAGATTAAGTGGCCAGCTGGAGTTCCATTTGTTCATCCCCATGATTTACCAAACAAGGCAAAAATCAGTTTTCTTGAAGCTTATGAGCCCGGTTGGACGGCCACTCATGATATGGATTTAAGTCCAACTGAACCTGGGCAAGCCAGTCAACACTCAGCTAACTGTAACTGTGATTCTCTTGCTCAAGTTTTAGATTTATATGACCATGCATCTTACAATCTGCACATTTCTATTTTTTCCTTGTTAGTCAACTGCTCATGTTGCTCACCAGTGAATGAATTGCTGGCCAAATATTTGAAGTTTTCGTCTGTTCCTGTAGAAGCAAGAAAAACAGGACAGCTCTAGTAACAACTTATTTTTATTTTCAATTGAAATGACATTAAGAGAGTGATTTTTGAAAATGAAAGATTGACTACAGGGAAAATTATTAGCATACGAGACTAAGAGTATAAAGAGTTCGGTAGTAAGAGGACAGGAGTAAGTGTTACATACTTGCGAAGCTGGCTCCACATCCATGCCCTTCTTTTAATCCTTTTTTTTCTCTCTCTTGTTTTATCCATTTTCAAATTTAGACTAAGAATGCCTTTTTTCTTGCCATCTTAGAATAAATTGCCACTGGGTTATATTTATTTACATAGTAATTCTAGTCCTTATATATAACATCTGAGCATATCAGGAGAGAGGATTTTGGCATTTTGGTTTTCAAGTTTCATGCACGGGTGTGCTTTGAATGGCAGAAAAGTCATAGGACCTAATGATGCATATGTTTTATTCTCCTAGTGGGTTTTGTAGTACATATATTTATAGAATTTGCACTTTTCAATCATGTTAGCTCCGGAAACATTTATTTTCCTATAAAACGGGATACATTATCAGGACAATTTTGGTGTGGGGATATTGATGCCATAAGTATCATGTTTTAGATTCTGTGTTTATGGGGTGCATACTCTGTTACTTGAATAATAGTGTAGGATGTGCATATCCTCTTTTTTACCTCTTTCCTCCTATTCTGGTTTGTTACCTTGCTTTTTCCTCCTTCCATTTGGCCTCCAACTTCTAATCATCCCTTTGTTTGTCTATTTGCAGGAATGGAAGTTCACAATTTCCAATATGCACTACCCTTGATCAAGTTTTTACTACTTGGTTTCCAGAAATGGATCTCAGTTGTTTCTACTTCTGTTGTGTGGCCATTTCAATGCTTTGCTGGGATCCCAAGTTGCATGGTACTGGTGCTTCAGTTTTCACTGCACGTGTTACAATCATTTTACATGTCTGTAAACCAATTATAGATTGTAAATAGATAGTGTTAAGAAAAGCTTTGTTTTCTTTGTTTTTTTTTTTGCCCCTCAAATCATGCACGGCTCAAGCCATGGTGGGAATCACTACCTTGTGGGGTAGGAAAGCCGAAAGCTGCTAAGTTAATTTTACAACACTCTTGTAGTTGTCAATGTGAATACTATCCACTGGAAAGATGCTTTATACGAGGGATGTTTGTTCTAAATAACGATAGAAACTCCTTGTAACCTGTATGAGAAGTTGAAGACTTTCCCTTTTTGCAGAGAAGTGACAATGGTCTTACTTCTCAATTCCATTAGCCACTAGCCACCATATTGAATTTGTAATTATCATGGAAGTTACCAATATGTGCACTTCTTGTGCCTTGTCCAAATTATCTTCGCTTCTGCTACCCATAATTTTCAACAAAGAAAGAATTCTTTACCTAATTTATGTTTTTCAACAGATGCTTAAATAAACATTGACGAAATAAAATTTCTTTCAACTCTCTCCATTGCTGTTATATAGAAGCAATACTGCCATTAAGTCTTGAGATTTCGTTGGGGAAGGAGAGAGTTCCATTTTCAAAATTCCTCAAGCTTCATTGCACAACTGCTGTCCTGTTACATGTACAAGCCCCTTACTGCTCTAAATACATAAGAATAATTAAAGCCCTTCCCTAGAAAATAGGATTATATAACAATTACATGAAAGCTGACCCGGTGTTTTTACCCCCGAACACCCACCCTACCCCACCAACCACCACACACCCCCCTCGCCCCCACCCTCCAAACACCACCCAAACCAATTGCCAATTAATCAATATCTCAAGCAACAGAGGTATACCTCCAGAAATGTGGAATCAACCATGTTCCAACCTCTCCGCAAGTCCTGAGAAAGCCATAGAAAGCAATACGAGTACAGGTGAAATCTGACACAAAATCTGGCCGACACAGTCTATTAGCACAAGCTTTTATTATATTTTAACTCCGATTTGGGGGTTGGTTTTCAAAAGGCAGCTCGATAGTTGTTGCATTTCCATAAAACTCTTCCAAGTTGTAAAACGCTCTCTGTTGCGGAAGAAATATGTGGATGACCACATCACCTGGAGTTGAGGCAAAAGTTGACAAAACACAGTTTATCAGCATATTGAAGAAATACAACATCTGAACAAAGATTTTAGAGTCATGGATGTAGGGTTTTCCCACCGCATGAACCATAATTTTAATCAGTTTTGCAGCATTTGTACCAATTAAGCTAGCAGAGATGTTTCAAAGCCCACCAGTAAAAGCAAACGTCTTGAGAAACATACAAAGCCTAACTCATGAGTAAATTTCAAGGTTCAATCAAGTTTCCAAAATTTACTAAAAACATTAAACTGAAAAATTACCCATTCATTAGAGGTTTCATTAAAAAAATTTCAGTTCAGATGGGTCTCTGAAAAAGATAAATATTACAAAGAAATGTATAGCAGCACCACACATATGCATATGCATATAACTCAAATCAGATGAGTACAGTGGCACTTTAAATCAATTAGGTGAATTTTAGTTGCAAGTTACATAATTAGTATCTACTTCTTATTTCTTTATCTATTTATTTTTCTTGAATCGAGGAATGGTCTTATGTTAGTGTACAGTTAAACAACCAAGAGATTCCAGCTTACCCAGGCCACTAACCTAAAGAAAGGAATTGCCTCATACGTAGGAAACAGATGGCACAAAACTTAAGATGATCCTAAGCCAATTGTTGACTGTTAAAATGACATGTATGTCTTATCAGTACAGTCGTAGACGTTGTAATAATTTGGAAAGGTCACTCAAAACTTACTTGAACTTACACCCTTAGACTCTTGACTACCAAAATTTTTACATTTCAAACAAACTGCCTCGTTTAATAAAATAAAGAGAGGGGAAAAGGACAATATACTTGTTAATATTGCCTTGAGATAGCCCTGACAGTTGTTAAGGCATAGAAGTTGCTGTGGTTAAAAACAATTGTTTGAAGCATCAGTTAATTCAATATAAATAACTTAAACTTCTGACTGATAATCCTAGAATCGTGGATAGCAGTGTGAATGTGTTTGCTTTCTTTGTGTTTGTTTGTTGCTTGTGCATTTCTGCAAGATAAGAAAATTGGGATCAATACGGTAGGTAGCATCCCATCCCAGCAATCTTGCATAACCAAGCTGAGAGTTCAAAGAGAAATCACACTTGTGTATTACTTAGAAATGTCCATTGTAGTTTCCAAATCTTTAGAAGACTAAAATGACCCACTAAAATAACATATTGTTCTATGCTAAATAACATATTTTTCTATGCAGCCCACTCCAACATGATCTTATAATTAATAGGAAGGAAAGGTCAGTGCAGGTCAGAATACGAGGTCTATTACCTTTATCTAGGCAATGAAGCATGCAGAAGCTTGTTGTGTTATATCTTCATAGCACGTTCATAGCCACACATACACTGGAACTTCTTTTTTTTTTTCTTTTCAATTTAATTCCATTAAAATAAATGGGCGTTTCACTAATATCATGTACAATCACTCACCAAAGTCCAAAAGAGTCCAGGAGTTGGGTTTTGAATCCCCAGATGGAACCTTTCCATACTCTTTCTCAGCAAGATCTCTTATTCTCAACCTATATTGCAAATATGCAACAACAAATGTCGGTCCAAGTATATTGTACAAATACAGAATGAAAGCATAGAAATTCCAAATCAAGATATGAATATCAAAAGGTCAAAGCTAATGTACCCAATGGCATCAATCTGAGGACGAGAAAACGCTGTTGCAATGATGAAAAAGCGAGTCCAATATACAAGAGGTTTCACAAAGAGAACCTTTATATCTGCAGCCTTCACATCACTTGCAACCTTTGCCATTGCCACAGCAACTACAGATACGGCAGGAAACATCAGTATGCAATTAAGGCTGAAAATGGTTTTAATGTGGAAGCTTGGTTTAGCTCCCACTCCTAATTTATTCATACGAAAAATCCAATAAACTTTAAAGACATGATCTGCGTATCGAAGGATATGATTCAGCAACCACACTGACGAAAACAGATAATGGAATTACAAAACAGAATAAGGTTTAGATACAATATCTCAAACCAAACTGAGTAGAAAGCCATTGAAGACATGTCAATTCCTCAAAAATTTGTAAAGCACATACTCACTCTCTCACAAATGTGTTTACTGTTTAGTGCTCCAAAAAAGCAAAGGTAACAATAACAATAACAACAACAGCAACAACAAAGTGGAATCACCATTTAAAAGAAGAAAAGGTGTACAGCTCTTTGTGTCTAAAAGCTTAGAGGACATAGCATAGCAGCAATAATGCAATACTAAGCAAAAATATATTGGATGAAATATAAACAACGTACATATTTGTAACACTGACAAGAATGTTGAATTAATTATGGGATAACCTTACATGATAAGCTTTCAGCATCATCATCAATCTCTGCACTTGGAGGCTTTTGGTCGTTTCTCTTGTAGACCACTTTTCCATACTTTTTAAACAAATTGTCAAACATTTCATCGGTATCCTCACTTACATTCTGGCATAGATATCAGTTATGTCATAATACAGAACTTAAGGCACAACTAGACAACATAAGGATATATTCCACTAAGGAAATATTTAAGGAGAAATTAACACAAAGTTAACAAAAAACTGTACAGGGAGGAAGCTATCTTCAGCATCTTTTCCGTAAGAAAAATGTAAAGGAAAGTCCCTTGGCTTGAAATTTATCGAGTTTCTGCTTCTGGGTATTTGCCAAAAGCACTTGCAATTCAGCAGTTGATGCCCATTAATGCAAAACCACCCAACATGCTTTCTGGGTTTGTGAGAGAGCTTCGTTTCAACAAGACCCAGTTGATGAAACCCGCCGGTAAAACGGGTTCCGGCAACGGCGCCGGCAAGATATAAAGTAGTGGACGCTATCATTGTTACTTATCAATTCTAATACCTGCGTGCTTCCAATAGTGACAGAGTTAGAAGATCAGAAGTAATAAGATACTTTCCAGCTCTTGAAGATATCATAAAACCACAATGAGAGAGATACTCAAGCTATATCTCCTTGGGCTGGCCTAACGCTGTTCTGGGCCTAGAAGATTGATGTAATCTAATTACAAAAAGATGCCTTGATGATATTGTTCTTTGTTCAAATTTATTAGACTTTTTTTGTTTTTAAGTCAGCGTTATAAAAATATTAAAAAAAATATTTTACTTATCAAAATTTAATTAAAACATATCTCATAACTGATTTATTAGTCTTGTTTAATGGAGGTTATTAACATTTTCAAAACATGAGATCCATAACATATTTATTAATTTAATTTACTAATAGATGCACTTGTTGTACGTTTAAGAGATCTGTTAAGTATTAAGTTAGAAATCAATTCTTAATAATGTTACGAGAGATATAAACTCTAATCTAATTTTTTAGGATAGCAAATGAATGCCTCCGATGGCTTGAACTCAAAAATTTGAGTTGAAGTCATTATGTTTACATAAATGATAATTATGAGTCATCCAAATTTTGTGGAGGAATAAAAAATGAACTGAATATAATAATAACAAGCTAGACCAAGATATATGACCAAAAAGGCTTTGTCACGAGCTAGACTCGAACCAACATCTTTGGGAGCAAAACAAAAGATATATTTAATGAATTACCTTTCATTCTGATCATGACTTCGAAAAAAGAGAGAAGAGAAAGAACTGAGAGTTGACTTGACTTAGAGTAAAAATCATCATGTTTATATAGATGGTAATTATTATGATGTATTGATATTTTCTCAATTAAAAATTTACAGAAAAAAAAATCTATTAAATTACTTATGTGATGCTATGGTTCAAATAGTTGGACTTATGAGTAATTTAATAAAGTAAGAGTAAAATAAAATAAATATAAATTTAATTTATTACCAAATAAAATATATTATATTAGAATATATATATTTTAAAAAAACTTTTAAAGTCATACTTTTAGGATTAAATTAATTTAATAGAACATGTCAAATCTAATATATCAAAAAAATTGTAGATGTATCTATGTGCTACTGGGACTATGAAGAAAGAGTGCAACTAATTCTTATAATATTTTTATGTACTCAAACCTTTTGTTTTCACACATGATAAGAGCAAGAGTTATTCCACTAAATTAAAGGTTCATCGGATATAATGTTCCTCTGCTCCTTTAATTTAACACAACGTGTATTTTTGTAATAAATAAATAATTATTATTATATAGAGATAAATTTCATAATTAATTCTTATTTATAATTGACCTAAATTGAGACTATAAATTCTTATAACTAAATCGATGACGTTATTATTATATGGAGTATTACTGTGAAGAGGATTTTCGGAGATTAATTTTTGGGTAATTTACAATGAAATGCGTGTAGTTTGCTTAAAAACCAAATAAACCATTTAGCAAACGAAATCCATCGTATCAGTCCCCTCCTAAATTTAGCGTCCTCCAAACAGGTCCCCGTGCTTTATATTTATGAGGGGAATGGCATTTACGTAATTGAAAGGACGGCGAGGGCATAAATAGCTTTCTTTTGAATTGAAACCCTAATTGAATCGCCAGTCCCAGCAGCAGCAGTAGTCTGCAAATCACACACACACACACACACACACACACACACACACACAAGAGAATCGAAGCGAAGATGGTGAAGTTCTTGAAACCGAACAAGGCAGTGGTCCTCTTACAAGGCCGCTACGCCGGACGGAAGGCGGTGATCATCAGGTCCTTCGATGACGGCACGCGCGACCGTCCGTACGGGCACTGCTTGGTCGCCGGCGTGGCGAAGCACCCGTCGAAGGTTATCCGCAAGGACTCGGCCAAAAAGACGGCGAAGAAATCGCGCGTGAAGGCGTTCATAAAGTTGGTGAATTACAGCCACTTGATGCCGACGAGGTACACGCTGGATGTCGATTTGAAGGACGTGATTAATCCCGATGTCTTGCAGACTAAAGACAAGAAAGTGACCGCCGCTAAGGAGACCAAGAAGAGGCTCGAAGAGAGGTTCAGGACTGGCAAGAACAGATGGTTCTTCTCTAAGCTTAGGTTTTAAGATTATTGCTTGCAGTTTTTTTTTCTTTTTTACTATTAGATTTTGTTTTTGTCGACGTCTAGTTTTATGCAGTTGTTTGATTATGTGATTCGTCAATTTTTTTTGTTATTTTATTATATATATATATGATCAAGATTTTGCTCCGGTTAGAAATGTTAGTGGTTAAAAAAGAGAAATATTGTAACAATTGATATCGGAGGTATTCAATTTGCTATTTGGTGACTTCAAATCTTGGCTAATTGTTTTGAACTAATAAAGAGAGAACAATTTAGGATTTCTGTATAACGCTGTGTATATTTTTACAGTATTGAAAGTGGGATTCCTATGAATCTTTAGATATAAGAATTTTAATCTGAATTATTCATTTAATATGATATATAATTTAAAAATTAATTAAAATAGAATAGATAAGTTACAAGTTACTGGTAAAAATTAATTTTTTATTTTAAATTAATGCTAATTTAAGGAAAAATCTTCAATCTCCTTAAAATTTATTTAAATAATTATACATATCTCCTTAATTTCATAAATAATTACATATATTTTTTTAATTTTATAAATAATTATTATATATTTTGATTAAAATAACTTAAATAAATATAAATATAGTAATATAATAAAATAATAAATAAATATTATATGATACAAGTAAAATATTACATTAAGTATACTTAATAAAATAATGTATACAATAAAAATTTTGTTAATGATAAATTATTATCAGTCTATCTCAATGGATTTAGTAAAATCTATTAATCTAAAAATTAATTTTAAGATTGATATTAATGTAGACATAATTAAATAAGAAATTGTAAAAAAATAATATAAATTTTATAAAATGCTGTGAATATTATGAATAATTATTTAATATAATTAGTATATCAAATAGATTTTAATATTATTAAAAGAATATGAGAAATTAATAATGTTAAAATAATTTTTTAATATTCAAAATATTTTATAAATGTTATTTGATTTTATATATTATATTATTTAATTTTAAGAGATTTGGTATGATCATTTGAATAAAATTTAGAGGTTTGGATAATATTTTCTGTATTAATTTTGTAACATATTTAAAGTGTTGTATCATTCTATACCATACATCGTACTTAAGATGTTAATTTTATTGAAGTGTTATGTTATTAAAAATTAAACTTTGCATTTATAACTACTCCAATTTTATTGAAGTGATCTGCCAAGTTTTGCTGTGACGTAATTTGAATAATTTTTACATCGCCTCTCTACGCTATTTTTTTTATGAGATGATACTTCCTCTCAATGTATTTTTGTTTTTTGTGGTTCCTTGATTCTTTTGATTGAGTCATTGCACCACTATTATCACAAAATAATTTAAGTGGTGCATTTGCAGCAGATACCACCTCAAGATCTTGAAGAAACTTGTGAAGCCATACCGCTTCTTTTGCACCCTCAGATGTAGTCATATATTCAGCTCTGTTGTAGAGTCTGCGATATAGGATTGTTTCACACTCCTCCAACTAATAGCTCCACTTTCTAATGTAAACACATAGCCAGAAGTAAACTTTCTAGAATCCTTATCTGACATATAGTCAAAATCAGTATAATCCACTGGAGTAAGTTCTTCACTAGAATATACAAGCATATAATCCTTAGTTCTTTTCAGATACTTCATTATGTGCTTGACAACAATCTAATGTTCAGGTTTAGGATTAGATTGATATCTGCTAACCATCCCAACCGCAAAACATATGTCTGGTCTAGTGCAAAGCATGACATACATGAGACTTCCCACAGCTTCTGTGTAAGGAACTCATCTCATTTTTTCTATCTCCTCAGATGTTTTAGGTGATTGATCCTTATAGAATAAAATTCCGTGTCTGAATGGTAACAAACCAGTCTTGGAATTTACCATGCTAAATCTAGCCAATATCTTATCGATATAGACCATTTGAAATAAAGTTATCATTTTATTCTTCCGGTCTCGTAGTAACTTGATACCAAGAATATAACTAGTTTCTCCCAGATCTTTCATATCAAATTGTTTCGCTAACCAACTCTTTATAGTAGTCAATACACCTGTATCATTTCCGAAAAGAAGAATATCATCTACATAAAAAATTATGTAGGCTACAGAATTTTCCTGAATTTTCTTGTACACACATGGTTCATCAATATTCTGAATGAATCCAAACGATTTTATCGCTTAATCAAATCTGATATTCCATGATCGGGATGCTTGCTTCAATCCATAGATGGATCTCTACAACTTGCATACCAAGTGTTCTTGGCCTTTTTATATGAATCCATCTGGTTGCTGTATAAAGATGTCTTTTTCGAGATGCCCATTGAGAAAGGCAGTTTTGACATCCATTTTCCAAATTTCGTAATCTAGCACTGCAGTAATAGAGAGCAGAATTCTAATGGATTTAAGCATAATAACCGGAAAAAAATGTTCCCTGATAATCGATTCCTCTTTTTAAGTGAATCTGTTGGCTACTAATGTTGCTTTAAATGTTTCTACCCTTCTATCTACTCATCTTTTCCTCTTGTAGATCCACTTGCATCCAATAGGTTTTACCCTATTTAGTGCCTCTACAAATTCCTAGACTTTATTGGAATACATAGATTATATTTCTTGATTCATAACCATTTTCTAATGTTCAACATCACTATCTATTAGAGCTTCATTGTAATAAGTAGGATCTTGTACATGTTCATCTGAGATAGCCGTATAGATTTCTCCCATAACATATATCTTGTTGGTAACCTAGTTACCCTCCCACAGCAACGAGGTTCTAAAAATGATGGTTTTCAGGGATAATCCTTTGTTGATAAGATTGTTGTTCTTCATTCTATTCTAAAACAGGTGTTGAAAGCTGAGTATCAATTTGACCACTTGACAGTTCTTCAAGTATTACCTTACTCTTAATTTTGAAGTTCTTCATATAGTCTTCATCAAGGAAAGTAAAATGTATGCTCACAATTACCTTTCTATCTTCAGGACTATAAAATAAACCTCTCCTTGTTCCTTTGGGATACCCCATAAACATGCAAATCTCATAACGTGAATCCATCTTATCTGCCTTTGATTTCAGCACATGTGCTGGTGATCCCCAAATACAGACATATTGTAAACTTGGTTTTCGACCTGACCATAATTCTATTAGGATTTTAGGCACTGACTTATATGGAACTAAGTTTAAAAGGTAAATTGCAGTTTCTAGTGCTAGTCCCTAAAAAGAGATAGATAATGACGAATAACTTAGCATAAATCTCACTATATCCAAAAGAGTTCTATTTTTCCTTTCAGCTACCCCATTTTGTTGTGGTATTTCTGGGGCAGTCAGCTGAGATATAATCCCATTTTCAACCAGATACTCTTTGAAATCTCCAGAGAGATATTCACCACCTCGATCAGATCGAAGTTTCTTTATATTTTTATCTAACTACTTTTCTGTCTCAGACTTGTATTCTTTGATTTTCTCAAGAGCTTCAAACTTATGACGCATCAGATAAACATAACCGTATCTAGAGTAATTATCAGTGAAAGTGATGAAGTACTTATAGCCTCCTCGAGCTTGTACATTGATCGGTTTACATACATCTGTATATACCAATTCAAGTGGTACTGTTGCATGCACTCCTTTGGCTGAGAATGTCCTTTTGGTCATTTTTCCTTCTAAATAGGATTCACAAAGTGGCAATGATTCATTTTCTAATGGACCCAAGAGCCCATCTTTGATCATTCTCCGTATCCTATTTTAGTATATATGACCTAAGCGTAAATGCCAGAGGTAGCACTGATTGGAAGAAAATTTTCTTTTATTAGATAAATGTGTATACTTATTATTATCAATTACTGTGTCATGCATAGAAAGGATCATAGAACTCAAATGATATAAATTATCTTCCAATGTACCAAAACAAATAAGTCTATTATTATAAAAAATAGAAACTAGGGATCTAAAATTTACAGTATACCCTTGCTTTGACAAACAAGCTACTGAAATTAAATTTTTCCTAATGTCTGGAACATAAAGACAATTATTTAAAACTAAAGTCTTATTATTAAAAGATAATAAAACAGATCCAGTGTTCTCTGCTAACACGAACTGTCCTGTCCCAAGCTGCAGCTTCACGCTCCCATCACTTAGTTTCCTGGTTTCCTGAAACCAAAAAAATGAATTAAAAATATGATTACCTATGTGTCAACTGGATTCTGAACTAAATAGATCTCAATAACAAAAAGATTTCTCATATCTGATTTCACAATCTTTGGGCAATCTTTTTTCTAATAACCTTTCTGTCTACACTTGAAGCACTTATCTTTAGGCTTGCCAAATTGCTTTGTAGATAATCTATTTTTCCCAGGTTTCTTCTTCTTACCTTTGCTTTTTGGCTTAGGCCCAGATGAAAAATTATTTTCAACAATATTTATGTTTCCTAGAGATTTCTCAACACGATAAATCTCTTCAGCAGAATGGAGTTCGTTCATCAATTCTGTTAAGGTCATGTTTCTTTTGTTCATGTTATAATTAACCTTAAGCTCTTTGAATGTATCTAGCAGAGATTCTAGCACCATATCAATTTTTGAGTTATCATCGATTTGTGCCCCCTGAATCTCAATCTCATTCAAATAGTCCATCATTTTGAGGACATGATCACGAACTTTTGTACCCTTCCCCATTTTACTATTCATAACACTCTTCAATGCTGTTTGTCTCGCAGAGCGAGTACTCTGCCCAAACATCTCTTAGAGACTATCAATTATTTCAATAGTAATTTTCAAATTCTGGTGTTTGGTCTGTAGAATATTAGAAATTGAGGCTAAAATGTAGCATTTAGCCATTTCATTGGCCTTTTGCCATTTCTCATAAAGTCTCTTCTCATTTCTATGAACATTTTCTTATGGTACTGGGGGTATGTATGGGTTAAAAAATATTTATAATTTTCTGCAATCAGGACAATATATAGATTTGTTTTCCAATCTATATAATTCTCGCCAATAAGTTTGTTTTGATTCAAAATAATAGTAAATGGGCATAAGGAAGACATTTATGGAAAAATAAAACATTCATGCATTAATATTTAGAAATAACATTCACAATAAAAATTTAAAATGTAAAAAGACATAAATGCATTTTATTTTATTGTAACGATAATCTAGTACTACTTTAGCAAGCTATCTGTTGGGGAAGTCATGCCGCCACTTACTAGATCCAAATAACTATTAGATTATTTACTTTCATGTTGTAACATGATAAATAACTATCGTTATCTTTTAGGGCCAAAATTTGCTAATAGAGTTTTGTTGGGAAGGTTAATAACAAATTTTGTTGAGTGCATAACCATTGTTTCAATCTACATATTTCCCATATCATGCAGTCACCGTTAGGGTGATCAGTAGATTGAAAAATATTTTGATCTTATTTCAAAGAAATTCATAAAAAAAAATGTCTAATATATATACCATCCGTAGGGAGCATTACCGTATCATGAAGTCGAGGTATATATAATTTTATTATTAAACTAACAATAGAGACCGTAGGAAAATTATCTTGAATCTTCCCTCTCCCACTCAATATTTTAAAGTTGGTTTTTCTTTTTAACATATACATATATTGTTAATTACATGCTTCCTATAATATTATCTAAGTGATATCTTATATTATCAAGTATTTGTAAATTTCAAACGATATACATGAATTCATGTTATATGAATGACATATTTCATTATGCACATAGTGGCACTACCTATTCCATATGATATGTTATCATGACATATTAACATCCAAAACATACCATATAGAAAAATAATAAAATAACCTCAATTCATGGTTTTTCTAAAATAATATAAAAAATATTTACTCTAAGCTTAATCTTCATTGGGCTTCTTGTCAATATCTTCTTCTATTGGATTATCTTTGTTGATGGACTTGGCTAATATGAGCTTTAAATTTATTATTGGTTCAAAAATAAACTTAATATGTTAAATTTTATTTATGCATTTTAATCCATTAAACCCAAATTTTATTGGACTTAAAACTAGGATTTACCAAGTCCAAAACCGTTTTTGGACTTAAATGCAAAATAATAAAACAATTCTGCCTAAACAAAAAAATTATAAAACTTTAGGGAGCTGAGTGATATTTATCATTCAAAAACCCTAATTCCATATTTTTCTCTCCGCCGCCATCACCAATAAACTAGTACCTGTTGTTCATCTTCTCCGATGTGCAGCCGCTGTCACGCCAGAAAAAACTTCGATCAAGGTCTGTTGCGTGTTGCTGAAGGAAGTTGCTGCTGCGCGAGCTGAAGGGAGTTACTGAAGGGACCTGCTACAGTGTGTGTTGCTGGCTTCGTGCGTGTTGTGTGTTCTTACTCGAGATCTGTCCTTTTTCTTTTAGTTCCTATAAATTTTTGTTACAGATTCCTAACGCCAATGGTTTACAAAAATTCTAAAACAAAAAACTAAAACCAAGAGGGAAACATGGTGATAATAGACCACCCCTTTTGTTAAAAATCTAAAAAAAAAAAATACAGACAAATTTCTAACCATGAATTGAGATAATCCAAGCATGCTTTATTCATATATTAACAAAAAATATATATATAAATAAATTGTGCTACTCTAATACATAATAAACAAGATAGATTTCTACGAAATCCTTATATATTATTATGATATGGCTCTGATACCAATTAATGGGATAAAATCAGGTTTTTCGATTTTCAATTAAAACATTTTAGGACCGATCTCATACAACATATAAGAATTAAGTAATCTATAAATTCGTACCTTAATATTATGAGAAGATGAATCAATTGAAAGTTGTAAATCCGTCTCAAAATGATCTTCAGGCTATGACTCAAGATCGATCAACACTGGACATGTGGGCGTCTATTTCACCACTCCCAATTGCAACTGGCGTCTCTTAGATGTCTTCTGTATTTTTCTCAAAAATCACTGGAATTCAAATCCCCCTTCCCCTTTTATAATATCTTATGAAAAGCCCTAATATGTTAGGATTTGGATTTCTATTTTAATTTAACATATGATTTCTTTTTTAATTTAAATATTTAAATTAAATACTATCTCTCTACTTACGTAAAAGTGAAGAGAATGTGTAACTAATTAGAAGATCATCTTGTAAAATATCACAAGTATCCTTTTACACATGAATATAACATACTAGGCCTTAACAAATATTATAATTATGATTTTTACCTAATACGCCATTTTTCTTGCTTTTTGGTCCAGTGATGGTGTTGCCAATTAAATAAACTAACCCGGGGATTATTTAGGAACATACAATAGTGGCTACAATAATTAAATTTGTAATTAAACAAATATAACTATTTAATTTCAATTCTACTCCACTATAAAATTTATATTGACCTCCATAATTGTATGTTCGAATTATAATTCGCCCAAGTCACATTGATTTCTTTACTGCACAATCCTTTATACCACATCGTTAATTAAATTGATATCTCAACTGTCCAATCAATTTAATTACATATTATTCCTTGATACTTATTGGTTTTCTTTAATGATCATTTTCAACATACTTATTTATATTGACACACTCTGGCCACAGAAATTTACGACTAAGTATTGAAAACCCATCAAGATATGCGTTGTACAAATTCTGGATTGTTAAACTATAAATTCAATACTTGTAATTGCTCCCACCAAGATACCGGGTAATCTTGACTACATGTGTATGTCGTGCCCATTAGTAACTCAAATGAAATAACAATTACAATAATAAAATTATAACTAATTCAAGATTAAGATTACAGTAAATCAATGCCTATGAGATTTAATAAGTCTGACTGTTATTACTAGGTTAATTAAATCTCATATGTGATTCAGTTCAATATAGTCATACTATATCAGTAAATTCATACATGATTAAGACAAATCACTTAATGAATTTATTACAGTCTATACTTAAATAAAGTATCCAACTTTATTTATCAACTACGAACTTAATTTATTTAATCATAAGATAACTTGTATTTATATCTTCTGCGAATTCACATGATGATCGCATAAATACATATAATATGATTAATTGGACTTTACTCAAAATATTAATGTAATAAAGATATATGAATAAAATACCTCATTTATTTTATTAATTAGAAATATATTTATTACAATAAATATATAAATATGCTTTAAAGAGCATATTTTTCCAATAGTATACACACATATTGAGTATTTCTACGTATACTTATTTATTAATAGGGGAAATTAAAGTTGTTATTACCCAAACATATTATGAATTGATAGATGAAATATAAATATTAGTAAAATTAATTTGTAAATTAAAGAAATAACCATATTTTAGGGGGGTTTGATACATTAATGAAAGGTCCAATTTTGAAATATGTGCAAATAGTTTTATAAGCTAGTAAGCTAATAAAATATACCACATGAGAAATTGAATGCAATTATTTATATTTCACAATTAAAAAATATATATATATCTTTTGTTACTCTTCCATGACTATATATTAGAATAAAATATCTCACAGCAGAGACTATATCCGTCTGCATGCTTTTAAAATAAATTTTGAAATTAGTTTGATTACATGATAATGGAATTATCTTATAACATTAAGGATATAATTTAAGTACTATTATTTTAATAATTTTGAGTTTCACATTGAGTTTTTAAATTAATTAAATGTTGAAATTCTATTGTATTTGGCTTGCAATTATTACTTAATAGAATCATAAAAAGCCGATAATCAATAGTGTAGGATATATAGTAAAAAAAACTTTAAAGTGTAATTAAATACTGCTATGAATTTTGTGTAAATAAATAAAATATATTATTTAGGTGAAATTATGAGAATATTTAAAATTATAGGGGTACTCACTGAAATTTCTCAGACCTTACCCACATGTAGAATTTAATTTTAAATATATGAACGTGAGAAGTAAAGACAGATTGTATTTTACTAAATTTCTATTTTTTTTCTTTTTAAAATTTAAATCACCAGTTAAAAATATTTTTAAAATGAATAAATTTTTTTATTAAAAAAATAATAAATACCGTTGATTAAATCTAATGACATATATTTTTATATTATTGATACTGTAGACAATATCATAGAAGGACCCAACAATTTAACAAAAACAAAAAAACAAATTTGCGACAACAAAGAAAATGAAGAAAAAAAATAAAAAAAGACGTTGGTTATAAATGCTTTTGATTACAAAATTTATGGCCATTTTTCAGTATTTTTGTTTTATTTCATTTTTGAAAAATAAATGGGTCATACGGACTGACTTGGTAGCTAGAACCGAAAAATAAAAAATCATTAAATTTTTTTATAATAACAAAATTTTATTCATTTTCCCTCAATTAATCTTTGCTAAAAATAACTGAATTTATATTCAAGATACTCTTGAATTGGACTTTAAAATTTAATATTAAAAGAGAAACTAAAATCCAATATTAAAATTAATTGGAGTTACAGACTTATTTTAGTAAATATATATACTTTGTTTAGTAAATATATTACTTTGTTTAGAGTGAAATTTTTTATGCTGCATTATTTTTTTTCACTCTTTTATATGTGTTGACATTCACACAAGCATTTATAATAAATTTATAATTTAGCTCAGTTTGATCTGGAAGGGTCAGACATGCCTTGTAGTCAAAATCTTTTCAAAACACATTGATTTGCTCTTTGTTTAATGTTTAAACCAAGTATTTTTAAGATTTTGAAATAAATTTTAAGATAGAGAATTATGCATTGAACAATGGACGTGTAATATGAATGCCCAAAATAAATATGTTATATTGAATCACATGCTAGATTGTACTGAGTAGTAATTCACATAATGAATATTTTGTAGTAAATTATTTTATTAAAATAGTTTTGAATATACCTTTGAATTAATTAATCTTTTGTTTTTGTTTTTGTTTTTCTCTTTTTCTTACCAAAAATTGTCCAGGATTTAGATCAGGTAACGAACACTTATCATGGTCTTCTAAATTTTGATATACAATTTCTAATATTTTTTTTTAACACAACAAGAATTTCAATTACGAAATTTCAACTTAAGAATAATATTTACTTAAATACCAAATTCCTCTATTCTTTATACATTTTTCTTATATATATATTTGGAAACATAAAAAAAAAAAAAAAAAATCACACTTTCAAAAAGACGAATCTTTCTAATTTCTCTTCCAACTCATCTTCATGGCTAAACACAAGACTTTTTATCTCACTGGATACCTAATAATCTTTACAAGTTGTATTATCCTTCATGTTTTTATATCTAATCATCTCGGCTTCAACATTCCTTATACAAGTTCATACTAACCCTCACTTCTTTAGTAATCATCTCAACCTCAAGTTTCTTTATGCAATATTACCAACACAAACAACATAGAAATCGATTGTTGGGTTCCTTAATCCCAGAGAAATTATAGATATATAATTGTGCAACCGTGTGTTGATGTAAATAATATTATTTTTTTAATAAGAATAAATAATTTATTATGAAGTTTTTAGTAATAATTAGTGCTCATATATTTAATTAAATGTACACGTCGATTTCATTGATTTCTAAAATTATCATGTAGACCTCATTACATTGGTACACTCGATGACTATTTTTAACCCAACAAGAAGTTTGACTATTTCTTAAATTAATGGATATGTATGTAAATTAAAACGAACATTAGGAATCTTGAGAGATTTTGTTGCTCCTTTTGATTGTCAACGGCTGAAATTGCCGTCAATTAATATTTGTAAGATTTGTTCTGTTAGAGCAATTGTGATCAAACCAATCACAATCGAGTGCCGAGAACAATCAAAGAAATATCACACCAACAAGATGGTATCAATACAAAGAATCAAGAGAAGATAAAGAAAAAAAAACACTAATATCGTACATTGAGACAAGAAATAAGAGAAAATAATGAATTCACTTATCTAATTATTCGTTATGGACAACGATTTAGTGTTGAGTTAAATTTTTTGTTAAATATTAAATCAATAGTTGTTAAGTAAAAAAATTAAATTATAATCATTAATTTAATATTAAGCAAAAACTCAACCCATTCGTTGCAAGCTTTAGTTCAAAGGGAATTATGAGTTTTTTAGGCCATGTCGGCCAGCCTCTAACTAATTTTCCCGCCGACAAGAGTCAAGACTTTGCACATTCACTCCTACAATATTTACACAAAGGTTCAGAAAGTTTACAAGCTGAACATTTACACCCCTAAACGTTTTTATTCAATAACATGTTCGTTCTGTTTCCAAGATCGAATTATGCACCTTGCTTAGAGCGGATGACAATAAATTTGTGTTAGCTGCAAAAGCCAATTTGATTCGCTCCAAGTGAAAGAGATTATATAAATTATAATCCAATTAAATTTTTAGTAGATGCACTCAGATTTCATTTATTAACAAGTCAACAAATTCCGTTTCAGATGATGTTATTCAAATAATAATAAATCTCATGCTGATCCTATAATTTGACATTATTTATACCATATTCAAAGTAATGTTAATTAGCCACGCTTTTGATGTCTTTAAGCATGGGATTACTGGCGGTGATGTTTTTGGTTACACTCAATGGGATTGATTTGGGTGTTGATGAAATTAATTAACCTGTCTCGTTCGGAACCTGGCATACGTGACATATATGCTGCTGGCATTTTTGTTATAATAAAGGGGCTCATGCCTCATAGGATCTGTACCAATTTACAAAACATTTTTCTCAAAAGATATTGACTCTCGGGATGTTTTTAATTCTTAGAGCTGGTTCACTTACAATTAAATGTTAAAAATTGAATTAAGGCCTCTTTAATTTCTTACCTATTCTTAATAGTGACTATAATTATTGAATAAACAAACCACTTCTTTCTTTCACATCTCATCATTTTTTATTTTAAGAAAATTATCGTTGCACTATTTTTATTTTATTATATATACTTCTAATTATTTTAAATTTTTTATATATTCTCCGTACCACTTTTGTTTCTAAACTTATATCAATCAACCGCTTTAACATTAGCAAATAATAATTTTACCCCTAAAAATTATAATCACAAGAATACTCCTAAATTCATATAAAAATTATTCAAGATGTTAATTTTTTATAATTATAAATTCATTTAAAAATTATTGTGCTAATTTTTTATAATTATAATTTCATTTAACTTTTATAATTAATTTAAGTATACATAAGTTTACAAAAATTAACCTGAAGAGAAAATTTCCCTCTATTTTTGTAAACTTCCCTATAATTAAAATTAAGAATTGGAGGCATTACATGCCGCAAACAATCCAATTCATTTTTTTCAATTGCTCTAATTCAAGAACTGAGCTATCACTGTCTGGGTGCTTCTACCGTATAGTTATCACGAAAGGGAAGTCTCTACGCCCAAATTAAACTTCCCTAAAAAATTCGATGAAATTATAATTATAAAAAATTAACAGGATAATTTTAAATAAAATTATAATTATAAAAAATTAACATCTTGAATTTTGAAATTTATTTATTTTATTAAATTTAGGGGTATTCTTATAGTTATAATTTTTTTATTTTTCAAATTTTTGTAGAATATAATAGTCTTTCAATTCATTTAGGGGTAAAATGATCATTTATTAGTATCAAAATAATTAATTGATATAAGTTTAGAAACAAATGTGGTGCAGAGAACATGTCGAAATTTTGTAATAGTTAAATGTACATGTAACAAAATAAAAATGGTGTAGAGATAATTTCCATTTAGTTTATCATCTAAAAATTCATAATACATGTGTGCAATCCGTTTAATTTTAGGTATTCAAAGTAGGCAGGGAATTTGAGAAGTTTCTAAATGTTGAGAAATTGAATTTAGAAGAAGAATAATGAAATATGTCAAGTGGTTCTTAATTCTTATGTTTGAGAGAGATCAAAGAGGGTTGTCATCAGGAACTTACAACTTAGTGAGATAAAAACAATTTGTTTATGATATTTGCATATTAGAAAAATGAAAACAAAAAATAATTAAACAAATATTCTTAGAATTTTGAAAATATTCTAAACATAACTTTAGCGACATTGAGGCATTCATTCTAAATGACCAGTTCTATATGACACTACTGATTAAAGATAGGCCCATTCATATCAATGGGCCAACACAAAATCTATTTTTGGGGCTAGCACAGCTCATGAGTACAACACACATTGGTCGGCCATGGACCTCAAATTTTTATTTTTTAATTTTTTTCCTTTTTTTTGCTTGTGTTGAGCCCCTGACCAAGGTAATCCTTGTAAGTTACCCTATCCACTTGGCTAGACATATTTACTATATCACTGTAGTATCTTTGCTTAATATGCATTATTCAAAAACTCTAGCCGTTCAATTTTGTCATCATCCGAAACACACAGTCTACTCAACTCTTTTGGACCTTTCTCACTAATATAACTAATCTTTAAGTCTCAAAGCCTAACCTTATTAGAAGTCACATCGGCATGCACAGATGCACTGCCTGTCACTTTCAACAAATAGATACCATTCCTCCTATCTCTTTTGATTACAATTAATCTCTTTTGATTACAATTAATGAATCTTTAATCACCTTCAAAGATCTATTTTCACCCTTAAAATTATACCATATATTCTCAAGCATACCTAAGGAGATGAGATTCCCCTTCATGTGTAGAACATGTCTAATATGTTTAAGCTCCCTAACTACTCCATCAAACATTTTAATCATAATGTTTCCTACACCAGTATCCATACAAGTTATGTTATTTCCCATCAACACCTTGCCACCATCAGTTACTTAGTAATCCAAAAAAAAAAAAAAGTTCTGATTAGGACTCTTACAGAAAGAACAATTTATTTAAAAATTCTGGATACTTAATATGTATATTATTTTAGAATCTGGAAATATTCATGAGATGAATATGGAGCGATCTATAATGCATGCTTATGATAATTGAATGTATATGACCATTCAAGTTTTGTTCGCAAAATAATAAGTGCCAAATGGGATTATTTAACGCAAATAATACATATTGCCTTTTTCCATTGTAGGTAAACAAATGTTCTGGATGGTTAAAGTTTGATTGAAGCCAAAAGGATAAATTAATCTTTATTATTTAGTT
Source organism: Murraya koenigii (assembly GCA_025617385.1). Taxonomy (NCBI): domain Eukaryota; kingdom Viridiplantae; phylum Streptophyta; class Magnoliopsida; order Sapindales; family Rutaceae; genus Murraya; species Murraya koenigii. Next base: position 17,895,355 of record CM046811.1, read on the forward strand.
CATTTTGTTTCCTGTGAGATATATGTGAATGTGTCAAATGAAGTGCTAGCTAAAATAGTGGCATGAATATTTGAAATTGCACACACACACATATATACATCTTAGACAATGGTTTGCACTTGGGCAATGAAATATGTTAACGGAAAATCAGTTGGACATGTTACCTTAGGGCTAAAAGAAAATCAGGAGTCATGCATATTTTCTTTTAATGATAATAGAACATGAGATGAAAACATGATAGGTAGATTCTACCTGCCCATTGATTGTTTATATACTAAATTTAAAATAAATTTTTGTATGAGTATAAATTGGTTCATGATACTCACTGCAATTGTGAATATAATTGTTATATTCTTGTTTTATTTTAAATTATTTTATAGTGAGTGGTACAATTATTAATTTGAAATCCTGATTTAATTGAATTGAAATATTATTTGCTATTATCTGCAGATTGAGTATCACCAATTTTAATCCTTTGTCAAAAGATTTTGGATGATAATCGTTTGATTGGACTTAATTATGTGGATTGGAAAAGAAATTTAACTATTGTTCTCACTGCTGACCCGCTAGCTGTTGCTTTGGATGATGCCCCATAAAATGAGCGAAAATCTTATGAAAAATCACTTGAGGACGATGAGTCAGCTAAATGCAATACAATGGCCTCAACGTCCAATGTCTTGCAAAAACAGCATAAAGTCTTGACTACTGCAAAGGACATGATGCACAATCTTCATGACTTATCTGGGGAGCCTAGTAGAAGTGCACGCATATCTACTATGGAAAAATTAATGAACACAAAAATGGAGGCAGATACTCCACTTAGAGATCATGTTTTGAAGATGATCTCTTATAGTAATGAACTGGAAACATTGGGTGCTGAAATTGATGGTGAGACCAAAATTGATGCAATCTTATCATCTCTTTTAATCCATTTATTCTTAACTTTCATATGAATAAATTGGATGTCAGGTTTGAAAAGAATAAAATTAGATTTTTCAAATTTTCAATTAAAATTTTTTAGAATCGATCTCATACAATATATAAGAATTAAATAATCTACAAATTCATACCTTAATATTTTGATAAGATGAATAATTGAGAGTTGTAGATCCGTCTCAAAACGATCTTCCAAGTTATGACTCAAGTTTGATCAACACTGGACGTGTGGGCGTCTGTTTCACTACTCCCAAATTGCAACTGGCTCCTTTTAGACTTCTTCTGTATTTTTCTTAAAATCCCTAGGATTCTCTTCTCTCTTAAGAGAATAATGCACATTTTATAATATCTTATGAAAAACCGTTGTATGTTAGGATTAGGATTCCTATTTAAAATAGAATTCCTCTTTTAATTTAAATATTTAGATATTTAAATTAAATACTATCTCTCTATTTACGTAAAAGTGGAAAAAATGTATAATTAACTAAGAAACCACCTTATAAAATATCACAAGCTCCCTTTTACACTTGAATATAACATACTAGGCCTTAACAAATATTATAATTATGATTTTCATCTAATATACTAGTTTTTCTTACTTTTGAATCTAATGATGATGTTGTCAATTAAATGAGCTAACCCAGGGATTATTTGGGAACATACAATAATGGCTACAATAATTAAATTTGTAATTAAAAAAATATAATTATTTAATTCCAACTCTACTCCACTATAAGATTGAAACTAACCTCTATAATTGTATGCTCGAATATAATTCGCCCAAGCCACATTGATTTCTTTACTGCACAATCCTTTGTACCACATCGTTAATTTAAATTGATATCTCAACTGTCCAATCAATTTAATTACATTTTGTTCTTTGATACTTACTGGTTTTCTCTAATGATCATTTTCAACATACTTATTTATGTTGAGACACTCTGGCCAAAGAATTTTATGATCAAGTATTGAAAACCCATCAAGAGATGTGTCGTACAAATTCTATATTGTTAATCTATAATTTCAATACTTGTAATTACTCCTACCAAGATACCGGGTAATCTAGACTACATGTGTATGTCATGCCTATTGGTAACTCAAATAAAATAACAACTACAATCGTGAAATCATAACTAACCCAAGATTAAGATTACAGTAAATCAATGTCTATGAGATTTAATAAGTCTGACAGTTATTACTAGGTTAATTAAATCTCATATGTGATCCAGTTCAATGTAGACATACTACATCAATAAATTCATACATGATTAAGACAAATCACTCAATGAATTTATTACAGTCTATACCTAAATAAAGTGCCCAACTTTATTTATCAACTGCGAACTTAATTTATTTAATCATAAGATAACTTATATTTATGTCTTCTGTGAATCCACATGGTGATCGCATAAATACATATAATATGATTAAATGGACTTTAATCAAAATATTAATGCAATTCAAAATATATGAATAAATACTTAAAATATTTTATTAATCAGAAAATCAATATGCTTTAAAGAGCACATAATCCCAACAATCTCCCACTTGCTCTCAAAGCATATCTGGAAAATTGCACATGTTTGTAGGACTCTAAGTGTAGGTGATAACCTTTCACACTATTTCTATATGAGATGATACTTCCTCTCAATGTGTTTTTGTTTCTTGTGGTTTCTTGGTTCTTTTGATTAAGCCGCTGCACACTATTATTATCGAAAAATAATTTAAGTGGTGCACGTGCAGCAGATACCACCTCAAGATCTCGAAGGAACTTGCGGAGCCATGCCGCTTCTTTTGCAGCCTCAAATGCAGCCACATATTAAGCTTTTGTTGTGGAGTCTACGATACAGGATTGTTTCACACTCCTCCAACTAATAACTCCACTTCCTAATGAAAATACATAGCCAGAAGTAGACTTTCTAGAATCCTTGTCTGATATAAAGTCAGATTTAGTATAACCCACTGGAGTAAGTTCATCACCTGAATACACAAGCATATAATTCTTAGTTCTTTTCAGATACTTTATTATGTGCTTGACAGTAGTCTAGAGTTCAAGTCCAGGATTAAATTAATATCTGCTAACCATCCCAACCGCAAAACATATGTCTGGTCTAGTGCAAAGCATGACATACATGAGACTTCCCATAGCTTTCGTGTAGGGAACTCGTCTCATTTTCTCTACCTCCTCAGAAATTTTAGGTGATTGATCCTTATAGAATAAAATTCCGTGTCTGAATGGTAACAAACCAGTCTTGGAATTTACCATGCTAAATCTAGCCAATATCTTATCAATATAGACCACTTGAAACAAAGCTATCGTTTTATTCTTCCGGTCTCGTAGTAACTTGATACCAAGAATATAACTAGTTTCTCCCAGATCTTCATATCAAATTATTTTACTAGCCAACACTTTATAGCAGTCAATACTCCTACATCATTTCTGATAAAGAAAATATCATCTACATAAAGAATTAGGAAAGCTACAGATTTTCTCTAAATTTTCTTGCACACTCATGGTTCATCAATATTCTAAATGAATCTAAAAGATTTCATCGCTTGATCAAATCTGATGTTCCACGACCAGGATGCTTGCTTCAATCCATAGATGGATCTCTGCAACTTGCATACCAAGTGTTCTTGGCCTTTTTGTATGAATCCATCTGGTTGCTGCATAAAGATGTCTTCTTCAAGATGCTCATTAAGAAATGCAGTCTTGATATCCATTTGCCAAATTTCATAATCTAGCATTGCAGCAATAGAGAGCAGAATTCTGATGGATTTAAGCATAGCAACCAGAGAAAATGTTTCCACATAATCGATTCCCTCTTTTTGAGTGAATCCTTTAGCTACTAATCTTGCTTTAAATGTTTCCATCCTTCTGTTTACTCCTCTTTTCCTCTTATAGATCCACTTGCATCTAATGGGTTTTACCCCATTTGGCGTCTCTACAAGTTCCTAGATTTTATTGGAATACATGGATTCCATTTCTCGATTTATAGCCCTTTTCCAATGTTCAACATCACTATCTATTCGAGCTTTATTATATCCAGTGGGATTTTATACATGTTCATTTGAGATAGCCGTATAGGTTTCTCTCAATAATATGTATCTTGTTTGGTAATCTAGTTACCTTCCCACTACGATGAGGTTCTAAAAGTGATGATTTGTTCAGGGATAATCCTTTGTTAATCTTTCTTGCTCTTTTCTATGCTTACATAAATAAAAAACTGAGCATCAATATGATCTCCTTATGATTTCTCTAGTTTTAACTTATTCTTAGGTTATAAGTCATTTATATAGTCTTGCTCAAGGAAAGTATAGTGTATGTTTACAAATATATTCCTATCTTGAGGTCTATAAATTAGACTTTCCTTTATTCCTTTAGAATACTTAGAACATGCAAACTTTTGAACATGAATCCATCTTTTCTACCTATAATTTTAGTATAAATAGTAGTAAATTTCCAATTATAGATGTGTCACAAATTAAGTTTGTGACATTTCCATAATTCCATGGAGTATCAGGCACCGATATAGATGAAACTAGGTTCAATAGTCTATGCAGTTTCAAATACTGATATTTAGAATAAAAAAGGTAAATAATAAATCACTAAGTATATATCTTGTTTTATACAAAAAAAATCTTTGTTTCTCCATATAATGACTATTATGTGACAATGTTCTTATAAATGGGAGTTTATCCCATTTTACAACTAAATGGACTTTGAATTCTCTATAGAGATATTCTTTACTTCAATCAGATCGAAACTCTTTTATGTTCTTGTCTAATTGCTTCTTTGTCTTGTCCATGTACTCTTTTGAATTTCAAAAGCCACGGAATCGTGACACATTTAGACAAACATAAATGCGATGAATATTTATCAATTAGATTGATAGAATACTCATAATCTCTACTTACATGTAAACTAATTAGTCCGCATACATTTGTATGCACTAATTCCATGCAATATAATATTACGCTTTCTTTTAGCTCAAAATGAGCTACCTTGTCATATTACTCTTCTAAATAAGATTTGTAGAGTATCAATGATCAACCTCAATAGGTCAAGAAAGACCTATTATTAATCATTCTCATGAAATCTTATTATAACTTATATGATTTAAGCATAAATATTAGAGGTGCCATTGGTTTTGGAAAAACATTTCTTTTCTTAGATAAATAATATACTTTTTATCTTATATTTTGCTTTGAACAGATCAATAGACTTATATGATATTAATTGTCTTTATAAAGTACAAAAAATGAGTTATTAACAGAGGATAAAAAAAATAACAGTGTGCTTCTGTTTATTAAAGACAAGCCACCGAAATTAAATTCCTCTAATGTTTGGAATACAAAGACAAATATCAAAACTTAAAGTCTCATAAAATTGATCTAGTCCTACTCAGCTAATATAAACTAGTATCTTTCTCTACTGTTATTTAAAGCTTTCTCTACTGCTATTTAAAGCTTTCTTCACTTAATCTCTTGGTTCCCTGAAAACCAAATAAATAAATTTACAAATAAAATTAGTTATCTCAAAATTCACTATTCCATTAATCAATAGAAACTGAACTAATTAGGAAGCTTAAAGATTTCCTATACGTGATTTTAATAATCTTAGGACAATTTTTCTTCTGATGACCCTTCTGTCCATACTTGAAGCACTTGTCTTTCGACTTGCCATCTTTTCTGGTAGACAAGTTTCCTATGCTAATTCTCTTTTGCCTACCCTTGTCTTTTGACTTAGGCCTTAAAGAGAATTCTTGTTTAGGAAGTTTTTTGCTATGATAATATTCTTCTATAGCATGTAGTTCGTACATCAATTGAACTGAAGTCATATTTCTATTGCTTAAGATATTGCTGACCTTAAACTCTCTGAATGTATCAGGTAAAGATTCAATCACCATGTTGATTTTTGTTTTATCATCGATCTCAACACCATGAATCTCAACACCATGAATCTCAACTTCATTCAAATAGTCCATCATTTTGAGGACATGATCACGAACTCTTGTACTCTCTTCCATTTTGGTGTCTGTGACACGTTTTAACGTTGCTTCTCTTGCAGAATCAGTATTTTGCCCAAATATCTGATGGAGACTAGCCAATATTTCAGTGGCTGTTTCCATGCTTCGAACTTTGTTCTGCAGTTTCATAGAAATCGAAGCCAATATATAGCGCTTAGCCATTTTGTTAGCTTCGCACCATTTCTCATAAGACTCATTCTGATTTCTATAATCGTATAACATTGGTACTTGAGGGCATTGCTGAGTCAGAACATATTTGCAGTCTTTAGCAATGAGAATATTAAATAGATTGCGTTTCCAATCTAAGTAATTTTCACCAATGAGTTCATTTTTAACTAGGATAATTAATAGTGGGTTAATGGAAGACATTTTCTGAAAAATAAAACATACATACATAAATACATTGATATAACATTCACAATAAAATTCTAAAATGCAAAAAACCATAAATGCATTTTATTTTATTGTAACACTAATCTAGTACCACTTTAGCAAGCTATCCGTTGGGGAAGTCATGCCGCCAATTACGAGACCCAATTAACCATTAGATTATTTACTTTCATGTCGTAACATGATAAATAACTATCGTTATCTTTTAGAGCCAAAATTTTATTAATAGAGCTTCGTTGGGAAGGTTAATAACAAATTTTGTTGAGTGTATAACCATTGTTTTAATCTACGTATTTCTCATATCATGTAGCCACCGTTAGGGTGATCAACAGATTAAAAAATATTTCGATTTTATCTTTAAAGAAGTTCATCAAATAAAATGTCTAATATATATATCCTCCTTAGGGAGCATCACCGTATCATGAAGTCGAAGTATATATATAATTTTATTATTGAACTAACAATGGAGCCCGTGGGAAAATTATCTTGAATTTTCCCTCTCCCACTCAATATTTTAAAGTTGGTTTTTCCTTTTCAAACATACATATATTGTTAATTGCATGCTTCCTATAGTATTATCTAAGTGATATATTATATTATTAAGCATTTGCAAATTTCAAACAATATGCATGAATTCATGTTATATGAATGACATATATTATTCTGCATAGAGTGGCACTACCTATTCTATATGACATGTTATCATGGTATTTTCACATCTAAAACACAACATATAGAAAATTAAATAATCTCAATTCATGGTTTTCCTAATAAAAAATATTAACCATAAGCCTAATCTTCATTGAGCTTCAAGTCAATATCTTCTTGCATTGGATTGTCTTTGTTGATGGACTTGGCTAATATGGGTTTTAAATTTATTATTGGTCCAAATTTTTAATTTTAAAGAAAATAAAATAAAATTTTAAGTAAAAAATTTTGGACCAAAAATAAACTTAATTTGTTTAAACTATATCCATGCATTTTAATCCATGAAGATCAAGTTTTATTGGACTTAAAACTAGGATTTACCAAGCGCAAAACTGTTTTTTGACTTAAATGTATAATAATATACTAATTTTACCTATTCTAAAAATATTACAGAAATTAGGGGTCTGAGTGATAATTACCACTCAAAAACCCTAATTTCATATTTTTCTCCAACCGCCATCACCAACGAAGCCAGCAGCCTTTCACTATCTTTTCCGATCAAGGACTGCCGCGCGTTGCCGGAGAGGGTGCTGTTGCAATGGGGCTGCTGCTGCGCTGGAGGTCCTGCGCGAGCTACTGTTGTTCTCCGCGAGGTCCTGCACGGTTTGCTGCTGTTTTCCGTGAGGTCCTGCACGGGTTGCTGCTGTTTGCGGAAGCTGCTACTGCTAACGGGATTGGTGCTGCTTGCGGACTTCCGCGCGGGCGCTGTGTGTTGCCCGAGTCCCGCGAGCGCGTTGAGTGCTACGCAAGCCCCGCACGTGCGCGATGCTGCTTAGGAATTTTTTTTTTTTATATATATTTACATATTACAACCCCAATAATCACAAAAATTTTAAGACCATAAAATTAAATCAAAAAAGAAACATGGTGATAATAGACTATCTATTTTGTTACAAACCCAAAACGGAAATATAAACAAATTTCTAACTATGAATTGAAACAATCCAAGCATACATATATCAACAAATAATATATATCTAAATAAATTGTGTCACTCTAATACATAATTAATAAGATAGATTTCTTACGAAATTCTTATATATTATTATGAGATGGCTCTGATACCAATTGAAGGGAATAAAACTAGGTTTTTCAATTAAAACCTTTTAGGCCGATCTCATACAATATATAAGAATTAAGTAATCTAGAAATTCATACCTTGATGTTTTGAGAAGATGAGCAATTGAGAGTTGTAGATCCATCTCCAAACGATCTTCCAAGCTATGACTCAAGTTTGATCAACACTGGACGTGTGGGCGTCTGTTTCACCACTCCCCAATTGTAACTGGCTTCTTTTAGATGTCTTCTGTATTTTTCTTAAAATTCCTGAAATTTTCTTCTCTCTTAAGAGAATAATGCCCTTTTTATAATATCTTATGAAAAACCCTTGTATGTTAGAATTAAGATTCCTATTTAAAATATAATTCATCTTTTAATTTAAATATTTAGCTATTTAAATTCAATATTATCTTTCCACTTACGTAAAAGAAGAAAGAATGTGTAATTAACTAGAAGACCACCTTGTAAAATATCACAAGCCCCCTTTTACACTTGAATATAACATACTAAGCTTTAACAAATATTATAATTATGATTTTCATCTAATATGCCAGTTTTTCTTACTTTTGGGTCCAGTGATGGTGTTGTCAATTAAATGAGCTAACCCGGATCATTTGGGAACATACAATAGTAACTAAAATAATTAAATTTGTAATTAAACAAATATAATTATTTAATTCTAACTCTACTCCGCTATAAGATTAGAACTGACCTCCATAATTGTATGCTCGAATATAATTCGCCCAAGCCACATTGATTTCTTTACTGCACAATCATTTGTACTATATCGTTAATTTAAATTGATATTTCAACTATCTAATCAATTTAATTACATCTTGTTCCTTGATACTTACTGGTTTTCTTTAATGATAATTTTCAACATACTTATTTATGTTGAGACACTTTGGCCAGAGAATTCTATGATCAAGCACTGAAAACTCATCAAGAGATGTGTCGTATAAATTCTATATTGTTAATATATAATTTCAATACTTATAATTGCTCCCACTAAGATACCGAGTAATCTAGACTACATGTGTATATCATGCCCATTGGTAACTCAAATGAAATAACAACTACAATCATGAAATCATAACTAACTCAAGATTAAGATTACAGTAAATCAATACTTATGAGATTTAATAAGTCTGACAGTTATTATTAAGTTAATTAAATCTCATATGTGATCCAGTTCAATGTAGACATACTATATTAATAAATTCATACATAATTAAGACAAATCACTCAATGAATTTATTACAGTTTATACCTAAATAAAGTACCCAACTTTATTTATTAGCTACGAACTTAATTTATTTAATCATAAGATAACTTATATTTATGTCTTCTGCGAATGCATATGATGATCGTATAAATATATATAATATAATTAAATAAATTTTATTCAAAATATTAATATAATTTAAAATATATAAATAAATACTTAAAATATTTTATTAATTAAAAAATTAATATACTTTAAACCACACGTAATCCCAACACGATCACATGAGCTGCTGAATATAATGCAAGCGGCTGAAGATCTTGTGAAGAAAGAAAAAACCAACGACAAGCCCAATGTCATGATGGTTGAAGGCGAAAAGACTCATAAGTTAAAGCATAAAGGTATGAACTTCAAAAAGAAATCGAAAGGTAATAAGTCTTTTCAAAAGGCTCAAGGTGGCTATGCAAATCAAAACATGGAGAAAAACAAGAGCAAGGTAAAATGTTTTCACTGTGGTAAAGATGGGTCACTAGAAGAGAAATGCCGACATTATTTGGCTACTCTGAAAAGGACGAACCCGTAGAAGGTATGTCAAATGTAATCATTATTGAAATTAATTTATTGGTTAGTTCTTCTAACACATGGTGTCGATTCTGGCACTACCTCACATATTTACAATAGGTTTCAAGGTTTACATATTTTATTATTTATTATATATTTAATAATTATTTTTATTTTTTTTAATTAATTGAATTCATTACAGAATCATGGATAAAAAATGCATAAGAGATAAGAATCAGAGAGAATTAAAGAGATGAAGAATATTTTATAGTGCTTGTACGTGAGAAGCAGAGTCAATTAATTTGCTGAATTAATGTTGTACATGGAGACAAAAATAAACGAAAGAAATTAAAAGTAAAAATTAATTAAAGACCAAGTGGCCAGCACGTGAAGTTAAAGTCAATTAGTGGCTTAATTGAGCTTTGTAAAAGTGGGCTAAGATTTAGCTTTAATGAGAGGTGGCATACTAGCTATCATAATTGGAGAAGGATTCGGTCAAGAAAGAGGAATATATAAGCCAAGCTTTCGGCTTTGGAGCAGGAGGGAGAGAGCTGGAGAATAGCAGCCACCGAGAAGAGAGAATAAAAAAATGCAGCAGCATCGTGGATATTGACTTCGACTCGGCGGTAATTGATAACATTGAGGCTTCGAATGACTGAAATATTTGGAAACAAAATTTGGCCCAAGAAATGTGGAACACATGGCAAACAAGTAGAAATTCATGAACAATTTGTTTATGACCTTATGGAATTCACGTTTATTTAACATTGGATGTCGTATTGTTATTTGCATTAGATTCTGTATTGTTACTTCAATTTGGATTTTGTATTCTTATTTGGCCTTTGATACTATAGTGTTATTTGAATTCAAATATTGTATTGTTATTTACCATTAGATACTGTATTATTATTTGGATTTGGATGTTGTATTATTATTTGGTATTTGATACTATATTGTTAGTTGAATTTGTATATTGTATTATACTTTTAACATTTGATATTATATTGTTCTTTAACATTTTATATTGTAGTGTCACTTCAATAAATAAGATGAGTTCCATTCCAACTCTAACAATCAGAGGTCGAGGTCGGGTTATCAACAAACACTCTTAGACAATAGCTCAAGATAATGTATTGAATGAAGCATTTTCATAATTGAGTAAAAATCTCATGTGGTGGGTAGATAATGGTTTCAAAAATGGGCATTGACCATAGTTGGAAAATAAGTTAGAAGCAAAATTGTCAGGATATGGTCTGAAAGCGTTTCCTCACATTGAGTCTATAGTTAAATGGTTCGGACAAAAATAATGTGTTATGTTAGATATGTTATCTCTTAGTGAGTTTGGTTGTGATGCTGATAATATGATAATAACATGTAAAAATAATGTTTTTTTATGAGTATATCAAGGTAAAGTTTTAAATTGTATGATGTTACATTTATTGCTTAAATTAAATTTGTATTACTAAGGCATTATTATTATTTTAGAAAATTAAAGAGGTAGTTGGTTTATTCAACAAACCATTTCCTCATTATGACACTTTGTTTGATATTTATGGTTGGGATCACGTAATTAGAGCTAATGTTGCAAATGTGAATGATCATGAAGAAGACATACGTGAAGGTGATGATATTAGTGTGAATTTAAGAAGTAAGTCGGTTGATGAACTTTTTACTGAAGATTTTGTTCATGGTGTGTCAAATACTCTACGTTCGAATGTCATTCCTCAACAAATAGATTCTGCTCCAAGTAGCTAATTAATGTACTCTTTTTTTTTTCTGATAAGGATATAGCTGATTTGCAAGTTAAGTTATATAAAAAAATGAACAAACTGAAAACTTGGGTAATAAATAAATATATGATGCTATATTGATCACGAAACATGATTTATTACGTGTGTTCTTTACCTTACCTGATTATCTTAAGAAAGAATGTCATCTAAATGCGTTGTCATGGGATGTAATCCACGTACAATGTTAAAATTTTTGTACTCGTATTGCTATGTTGGGAACCAAAATTGCTAAGATGTGTTATGTAAAGATTGTTAATTTTATGTTTTTATTAGTGTTGTTAGAACTTATGTTGTATCCAAAACCGTTTTGAATTTATATATGTAATCTATGTATCTATATTGTTTCTACTTTAATTTATTTATTCATTAATATCATCATTATGATTAATTATTATTATTATAATTATTTATTAAAATTTATTAACGTTCTTATTATTATTAAATAATATCGAGGATAATAATTAATAAATTATATTTCAATTTTAGGATAAACAAATATATTAATATAAATGAATCTCATCGTGCCATTCCTATTTCCTACCGCCCAAATAAATAATTTATTCTTATTCATATTTATAGTTCTGATTCCGATTTCAGTTCAAACGCATCGGTAAATCACCAGAGATACAAAGTGGCAGGTGTAGTGAAATAAACCAAAATTAAAGTACTTACCAAAGCAAACAACACAAGAAGTGAAAGCAGAAGCTAGAAACTAATCTAGGTTACAAGCAAGAAGCAAATGGAAAACTCAACTTCACCTTCACCAGCACGACAACAGAGGCTGCAACGGCTGGCAAGATGAATGAGTTGACGACTGACGAGCAGTGGCTAGTGAAGATGAGGTAGTAGACAAGCAACGGTTGACAACGGTGGAAGCTTGAATGGTGAGCGTCGGCGGCGGCTGAGAGAGATAGATTGCTACCGATCTAGGGTTAGAAAATGAGACCGTGAGTCCGTGACCGTGGGTGGCTGTGAGTGTGAGCGGTAGATAAAAGTGGCTGGCGAAGATGAGACTGTGGCCATGACCGTGAGTGTGAGACTATGAGGGAGAAGATTGTTGTCCAAGTGCTGATCTAGAGTTAGAAAATAAATGGGAAATTAGGAATTGATTTCATTTTTGCTTTTATATTTTAACTTAAATAATTTTCAATAAATAAATTCAACCGAACCGAATCAAACCATTTGCCCACCCCTACCGGCCCTTAACGAAATCAATACGTAGTGTTGATCCCATATCCTACTACTTTCATAATACCTAAATCACCCATGGTATAATTATTTTATAATATTATTTATATTTTTATTTATATTTATTATAAATTTAATAAATTAGAATTAAATTAAAAAAATTAAATAAGAAATATAAGTTTTTATATGAATAAAAATTAATAATAAAATATTTTTTTATATTTTTAAATATATTCTTTTATGATAAATATATGCTTTATATTTTCAATATTAATATTAAATAAATTATTCATTTACTAGAAGAATGATTAAAATTATAAAACAATATATATATATATATATATGAAAATAGTCAGTTTTTCCTATTGAAATATATATATATATATATATATATTTCAATAGGAAAAACTGACTATTTTCGTCTGAAGTTTATTTTACCAAATTAACAATGTTTCACTGTTGAAAAAATAAAAAATTTACATGCATGAGCGACGCACGTGCATTTCTTACTTCTATTATTCAAATGCGTGCGTCACTGAACTCCTCTTAGTCAGTACCCGTAACTTGCCAAGCTTGAGCCCGTAACGGGCCTTAAGATTTGTGATCGCGCCATTTCTATTCCTCCAATTATAAATGTATAAATAAATAGGACGCAGAGATTGTTGTAATTATGAGATCTAATTCAGAGTCTTGGCGAGGTCAAATAATTAAGTGAATTTAATTATACAGGTCATGCGCAGAAATTGTTCGACGATTTGTCTCAGTGACCTTGCGTGCTCGCATAATGTTCAGAAGATACATTTCATCTTCAACCCCGTTCCCGAAATCATGTTCCATGTGGGTCCCAATGAAGCAAAAGTCAACCGGAGGATGGCGATCCAAGAAGAAAATATACCGTAGAGTTGATGAACTAGACAGAGTAATGGAGTTGCGAAAGAAGCCATCTCTAATCCTGCAGCTCAAATCCATCATCCAATCACAAAAGCACAAGTCCCTCCTTCTTCGCGACCTGGAAAAGCAAGTTGGGTTTGTTCATAAATGGAACTTCATGGCTGTCATTGAGAAGTACCCTTCAATATTCCATGTTGGTGGTGGCAGCAACAGGAAGCCTCCTTTTGTTACACTCACTCAGAAGGCTGCAAAGATTACCGATGAAGAGGAGGTGGCGAGAGAGTTAATGGAACCCATTTTGGTTAAAAATCTAAGGAAGCTGTTAATGATGTCAGTTGATTGTAGGGTGCCATTGGAAAAGATTGATATCATAGAATCTGAGTTGGGTTTGCCCCAAGACTTCAAGAAGACATTTCTTCCGAAGTATGATGACTTTTTTACGGTGAAAGATACCAATGGGAAACCTTATCTTTACTTGCAAAATTGGGATTCCTCACTGGCTGTTACTGCACGAGAGGAAAGATTGGCTCGCGAAGGAGTTTTGGATTCTGCTGGGGCCCGAAAGAGGGCTAGGATCACGAAAGATGGTAACTATACTGGTCCCAATGCATTTAAGATATGTTTTCCTGCTGGGTTTAGGCCGAATACGAGTTATCTCGAACAACTTGAGAGGTGGCAGAGAATGGAATTCCCTTCTCCATACTTGAACGCAAGGAGATTTGAATTGGCAGACCCAAAAGCTCGAAAAAGAGTGGTGGCTGTGCTTCATGAGCTCCTTAGTTTGACTATGGAGAAGAGAATGACATCTGCACAATTGGATGCATTTCATTCAGAGTATCTGTTACCGCATAAATTGTTGCTTTGTTTGATTAAGTATCATGGAATATTTTACATCACAAATAAAGGGGCTAGGAGTACTGTGTTCCTTAAAGAAGCTTATGATGGTTCAAATTTGATAGACAAATGTCCTTTGTTGTTATATAATGATAAATTTGCTGCACTTAGTGGTAGAAGAGAGATCAATGTATGTAATGGGATGTCTTTATCATAGATTTCAACCTGAATATATCATTTGGTTTTTTGAGAATATTATGAATACAATGTTTTTATTTAATAGTTCATGAGCAACACTTTTGTGCACTGTTAGAATCCTTATGACATGTCTTTAACTTTATGCTCGTTGTTTCTATCCATCTTTATGTCTTATCTTTCGGCGTTTGTTTTTAATTATGACTTTAAACATTAATAATCCAAAGTAATAAATTTGTACAAATGCAGGCTGTCTTCTCTAATATCCTTTCACCTTTCTCAATGTATGAAAATGATTGGCATTTATGCATGTGTTTATATGCGTAAACAAGCAGAATTGAGTGATTGATTTAAGAGACAATTATTATTATTTGGATGAATGCTCGCTCGTCATATTTTTTGAAACCAGACATGTAGCTCGTATGGCTAGTGTGCTGTAAGCTCAGGGCTGTTAGCTCTCAAGTATTCTCAGTTGTGCTGGATGATGAAAACTTTCTTCCCATAGGTAACTGGTGAAATTGTGTCATTTGCGAATCAAAATTGTTATGTTTACGCTTAATGCAATGAGATTTTTCATACCATTTGACTGTCTACTTTCACCAATGATTCAAGTGCATTGTCACATAATTTTAAAATGGTGAACTTAACTGGGAACTGTCTTAATAATGAAGACAATGTTTATGAAACAGTTAAAAAAAAAAAAAAAACTTCCACAACTTCACTTTCATTTGCTCTATACATTAGTGTTTTACACTTCTTGCCAAGCACATTGGTCCAATAGCTCTCCAACCCTTTGGAATTTGTTATTAACAAAAGATAGCTGAGGTGGGTAGATCAGGCCAGACCTGAAAAAACTCCTTCGGTATCTTATTAGAGTTTAGTATGTGAAGTCATTTTTTCTTTCAGTTAAAAGGGATTCATACAGCACGGTGTTGGATTTTACCATATTATTTTATTTCGTTTTCCTTGTTAGGTGTTGCCTCATCCGAGGATTGAATCTTAAGTTATCGCTAAGTGTTGTATTTGGGCTCGCTGTGGCAGAAAGATATACTATTAGCCTTTTTTTTAACCTTAAGTAACATTCCATGCAAGCCCAACTTGATTTCTTAGTATTTGGGTCTCGTGCCTGGCCCAATAAGATTCTCATATGGGCCTGGCCATCAGAAATTTTGCGGAATCCAAATCTGCAGAATCCTTATTGAATATTGATGTGGATGCATAGGCTTTGTAATATAAAACGTGAAACTTGTAAAGAAAATTTGGCATGTAAGGTCCCTTGTTGATTACCGTGTTACCGTTATTTGAACTATTCAACTTTTTTCTTCAAAGAGATGTACTATTAGCATTATTAGGATTAGGCACACCGACACAAACATGTTGTAAGCCTTTTGGACACGATTTATACGCATAGATTTGTTCATTTTGTCTCTTCGCCTATTGAATGTGACATTTTTACATATGTATGTATATATTGGTTTCAAATGGTTCGCAGAGGTTTAAAATTCGAATCTTGCACTTATCTAAACGAAAAATGAGTTTTTTTTTAATAATAATAATAAATTACAATGCCCAAATAAGTATCTTGAAAATTGGGTCGAAGCAAAGAGGAAGCAGGAGAGAGAGAGAGAGAGAGAGAGAGAGGAAAATATTTGCAGTAATGGGAGGATAATAAATGTGGCTTCAATATTAGGATACATGTATCTTTGATTTTCCTATCTACTTACATGAATGAATAATGTGTTTTTAATGAGGGGTCCAGAATTGGGAGAGGCCTTTGAATGTCCAATCACTATCCATCCATCATTCCATTATTGAGTTGAAATTTTTATCGATTTTGATTAAATAAAGTCACTGTTTTTTTATTAAATTACTTGTGATGTGTAGATGCAGAACTTATGGAGAGAAGATCCCTTTCTAAGGGAAAAGGAAAGTTCAGTGAATTCTTCAGCAATTGAATTCATTGAACAAGTGAAGTTGCTTCACACTACAGTTCATTATTTATGATTATGGGGTCCAACAAGTTGTGTCTTCTTGTTCTTGTTTTCAATGTGTGTTTTGTTTTTGTCAGAAATGGGTAAAAAAAAAAAAAAAAGAGAGAGAGAGAGAGAGATGACCACAACTTGAATTATTTTTACATTAAAGTAGCATTGAATAATTGCATAGCGATATCGAGAAAATGACATTTAAGTGTTGGTTGTTGATATTTGTTGCCAAGGGTTTAAATCTTCTGTATACATACAGCCAACTAATAAAATTATAAAATGGGTATTTTTTCATACGTTCGACTTATACGAAGCACCTTTTATAAGATAATTATAAATCGAGATTTTAATATTAACAGCAGTAGTATATTATTATTGATTATCGTTATATTATTACAACACATCAATGTCGATTATAATTTTCAAATGCGTTTAGGATTTGAAGCAACAATTCCTTAGTTGATATACCAAAATTTTCATTCAAAATTTGTTGACAAAGTATGAAATTCCAAGTGTATAAAAAGTGCATCTCACTTTCTAAAATTGCAATGAACCTTCCAACTTGTGATTGATTGATTGATCAAGATACAAAATTACAATTGATGTAATATTGTGATTTGCATTGATCCCTCCACTAAAAAACCAGTTAATGAATATTTGGTTTGTTCAGGTTGGTCGACCATATATATGACATTTGTTGATTGTTGTGCTTGAAAAACTTCAGTTAAATCACAGAGTTTTTTTAATATGTATAAATGTCATGTTAGGACTTAGGATTGTCATAGTCATGCAACTGAGGATTTACTCCTAGGGACAAAATTTTGTGGTCCATTATTGGTGGGCCTAAATTGTCCACTCTAGCACAATTTCATGCACATCCATATTGGTGGTACTGCCAAATGTTTCCTCCATTGATTTGGTCTTCTTTTTAATTGTTGATTCTTTGTATTGTCACCATTAACTTCAAGCTCAAGTGTATTTATTTCACTATTACATTATACATAGGTCAAACTACATTAACAATTGATATGATTATCATGCCAATGCATATCACTAAAATTGTAACGTGTTACAAGTTTAACATTTGATGCTACTACAATTACATGCTATTCTAGGTATTATTCCTAGCATTGTACCTAAATCCATATTGGCATCTTTGTTCATGATAGATATGATTTCATTTGAATAGGGGATCGCTTTTTAATATGTCCAATTAACACTTAGTCCAATCTGATATCAAAACATCCTATCCATCCACATAGAAAATCCATTTGTATGTTAGATATATAAAATGTTGTAGTACCCACTTATCTCAAAACCAAACAACATGAATATATGATTTGAGTGGTTAGCTTTTGGAGTGGGTGCTTAAAGTAGACAGGAAGAAACTGTTACAAAAACTTTTTACACACAAAGTGCTGCCCACCATTGAATGAGAAAAAGAAAAGCAAGCATAATGATTTTACCCAAGATGGGGGGAAGTTGAAGTTTGGTTTGCAACCACAATGGCTTAAGATCCCATTTAAATGGCATTGTGTTAGTGGGAAAAGCTGATGTTTACACTTGCACACCAATCTGTCAAAAGCTAAAAAGAAAGAATAGTTGTAAACACTTCTCTGCTTTTTACTCTTTTTTGTGTTTCTTTATTTACTCTTTTCAATGTTCCATTGATAGTGGATTCAAAAAATGCAATAACTCATGTCTTTATCTTTAGCCTTACTCCACCACCCAAATCCATCCTTGTAAAGATGACTCATGGCAGGTCATTGAAATTCCCACACACACAAAGGAAAAAAAGGGCAAAAAATTATCAAAAATTCATTGTGTAAGATATGATTTCTAGGTGAATGGTTGGTTGTTTTATACCCTCTTTTCTTTCGGGAGATTGTTGATTCTTTTCTTGACCCACCATACCTTTTATAAAAGAAAAATATATTACCCATTACCTTCTTCATATAGGCTATTGAAAAAAAAAATGTGCCTAGTAAGAAAAGCGAGAAGCATCTCCATCACTATAACCCAATTTCCAAGTCAAATTAGGTTCATGGAACCTCAAAATTTTGCTTCTTCAATTTTTAATTGTTTGCAATTAATTTTTTAATAACACTTTGGTGCCATCAAACCTTTTTTATTCCCGAGTAAGGCAGAATCTTCCATTGAATTGAATACATGAGTTGTAAATTTATTCCAATCCAAGTTCTATGAAATTTTTTAGGGTTTGTATTTTGAAGCAGTGATTGCCACACTAAATAAGAAACGGTGCATTGGGGCCAACTCAATTCTAATTTGACCTATATATATATATATATCTATATCTTGGATCTCATAAAAATTTTCTCAAGTGAATTGATGGCTTTATATGATGCTGGTAGGTGGGGTCTGAAATTAAAGAGTAAATAATGAAATCTGTTGGGAAAAAAACAGAGAAAAAAGAAAGCAGCAAAATCAATTCTAAGATGATGATGGACTGAAAACAATGAGTGCTCCCTTTCACAAGAGAAGAAAGCTGGGGTTCCCATCATGGCCCCCATGCCTTGTTTGATTGGATCTATATTCTATGCTTTGCTTTAAATTTGTTTTTTTTTAGCAGCCCCACTTCTTCAACTGAAATATTATGGGAATATTTATACGGTCAATATCAACAAACAATAAAGTCTATGGACAACTTATTTGACACATTTCTATCTCTTTACTTTACATCTTGAATCTATGAAAAAGATTTAAAGCTAAAACATGGTCCTCATTAGGGTCTCCCATCAATATTGCAACTTGGGGTCAATCGGTCAAGTGTCATTTTCTTCATTGTTGGCATTTTGTTGGCTAGGTCCGTAATGCATACGTGACGATGAATTCGAGTATGATTTAATTAAATATATATTATATATGTTGGAATATATAATTGGGGTTAACTTTATAATATATATTGATTTGTATTGAAAGAATAGTACCGAGGGAATAAGAAAGATTGTTGAGTGAAAAGATTGTGACCCACATGAAGTCGATGTGTGATTCTATTGAAAAATGGGGCCAAAACAATGGATTGTATTAATTTATTGATACATCTTTTTCTTGTGAGGGAGCCATGGGGGGGATTGAATTGCCTTTTTCTTTGGTATTAATAATTAAAAAAAAAATTGCTGATGATTTAGGTAAAGAGGATTCTTGACAATTTTTATTAATTAAGTTGGAGTTGCCGAGTTGGAGATTACAATGTGCATTGCGCACCACTCAACCAGAGCACTCATGATATCATATGTGCCATTTGACAACTAGTTACCAATTAATTCTCATTTGACAATCCCAATAATCTCCTAAGATATCGTATTTTAATCAAACTTAGTTAAATAATTATCCAATTTTATATCATCCCAGTTTGAATAAATCTAAAGACGTATAGTGCGGGACCCATAATCACAAGCATAAACTACTTCATTGATTATTGCTTTAAGGATGTAATCCACAACCAACCCTTGCGTTTTCGTTTAAATAAATTTGAAAGCATTGTTCACTTTTTTTTGTTATTCCTTGTTAAAAAATGTGTAGCACTTGAGATAAGAATGAACTAAATTTCAAAGACATACAAACATAAACACATATATTTAATTATTTATTTTTTATATTAATTAAAACAAATTCTTTGTTATTGTTGGGTCAAAACTCAAAACATACAATGACATATAAAGAGAATAAATTCTTGAAACGGTGTGCTATAACTTATAATATTTTGATTATCGAATCAAAGTTTAATCCAATGAGGTGTTTAAGATTATTTCAACTCCAATAACAAATTGTTTGACGTGTGAATTAGCAAGATGGAGGAATATTACCAAAAGAAAATTATAAAATTGCAATTGCAAGTCAAGTTAATTGGCCGTTTGTTGACGCAATTTGTTTCAATTGTTTTCTTTGTTTTTTGTCCTTTTTAGTGTTTGATTGAGCGTAAATTAAGCTAATTGTGCGAACCAACCAATTGAGAAATTTCAATTAATTTTATAAAGAAATAATAGTTTTTTTGATGGACTTTAAAAGCACTTCTCAATCAACAATTTAATGCAAAGATTAGTAGTTTTAGCCACCCTTTTCTAAAGTTAAAGAAATTAATGGGCATGCATCAAGCATGGAAATTGATTGTGACATAATGTTTGCTTTTTAAAATAACCTACTATTTAATCGTTATATTGCAATGAAAATGCGCCAAATTGGTCTAACATAAATGTTGTTGTGTGTAAGATTCTTTTCAAACAACAACCCAAAAAATGAGTACGCAAAACGAAAAATCATTTGATTAGATTTGTCGAATCAAACAATTTGTCAATTTCTAAATCAAAAGCAAGATAAGTTGAAAATTGATTCATGACATGAATTGAATTGATTGGCCAAACATTATTGCGTGTGAGTCGCATGATTTACATGTGAACCGCATATGGAATAAGTCTAAACTAGCAACTACATCAATTAAGGAAAAGAAGAAAAATAAAACAAACAATTTTATGTGATGAGTGATGATGATAAGAGAGCACGAGAGAGTAAATTCATAATTTGATGTTCAATAATGGAGCATAAATGCTACGAAAGTTCTTAAATAAGTGCTTGGGGTAAGAAGGGCAATATTTGACGCCAATTTTATCTCCCGTGTAAGGATTGATTTATCTAAACTATAAGTTTAAGCCTCACTAGTAAAATTGTTTTTTTCACAAACAAAATATATAAACTAAATTACTTTAACGTGTAGATAAGATTCAAAAGATCTGGTCGAGTAGATCAAAATTTTCTAATGATCTGTATTCTTCACATAATTTATTTAATAATTAGTGGTTAATAAGTAAAAATATAAAAATACTTAAATTCGAACCATACATTGTCAATAAAAGGCACACATAACAAATGACAATATATTCAATTGTTGAATATGGGTTTATATATTGAAATTTAAAAGTTTTAACTAACTATTGGATATGAGTCGATTTGTTATCCAACATTAGAATTTTGAATTAGATTCCCAATACTTTTATTACCTATCTATAAATATTAAAATCATTTTTTTTTTGGAGATAAACATTAAATTTCTTTAATGATGAAAACATTATTAACTATTTATGGAAAAGTCGTAGTCACTGTAATTTATAAGATTTTTACCAAAATTATTTTATATAATAATGATTATACAAATTCCAATTACCTATCATTGTGTTCTGGTTTTTAAGAAAATTCCAAAAATCTAGAAAATTGAGAAAAAAAAATTAAGGGCTAAAAATCTAACTTGATGTCTTGATGGATGCGGCACTAGGTGGCCATTATGATGTTCCAAAGCTATCATTTTTGTAAACACAAAAAATAAAGATCAATTTTTAAAAAAATAGTTTTCTTTAAAAAATATTTTTTCAACGCGAAATGTTCTCCAACTTTTAATAAGATTCCTAGGCAAGATCACCTCCTAACTTTAAATATTTTTATAGAAATAATAAGTTCATTCACTTGCCCCCATCATACATTTAATTAAATAATTTACTATGCATGATTATCACAAACTTTGTCAATTATTTTATTCTAAAAATAGAAATTAATTTAAATAATGATTCTTAACAAATTAATTAATTTTGGGAATCAGATTCACGTGTTGTGGAGGGCATGCCGGTCATAAAGGAACAGATGGTCCCTGATCTAATGTGGGCCCCATAAATGGCCCAAAAATCCTATGAACAAAAATATAATATTTTCTATTTTGTTAAAATATTTTTGGGTTTTGTGGGTGCCACTTCAAGTGTTTTTCTTACTTGTCTTTTTTTTTTTTTTTTAAATTTTGGTTCATTTTTAAATCAATCAATTTATTTAAAAAATTGGCACTTTGCTTTGCACTAATTTTAAGTTGTAGACAATTTGGTACCTTCTAAAAGAGGATAAGACAAGGAAGTAATATTTTTTTAGCTGATTACAAAGTCATTCAAAGGGAAAATGTTCTGGAATTTCTCTTCATTTCACGGTAATTTGATTTCAATCTGGATCTTTCCTCTTTATCTAAATTGCGAAAATTGATAATTATATATATATAATTTAATTTTCTTCCATTTTTCAATTACCTATTGTTAATTTAGAACATTTTCATTGTTAGAAAAGTATAGACTATTACATGTGCTTTTGCCATTGAATATAGGTACTTAGGTAACGTTTATTTTTTTTTATCTGAAATTTGAATTGGTATGAATTTAGCTGAAGTTTGAATAAGTTTATATATATATATATGACATATTTATTTTTTTTAAATATCTAAATATAAATATTAATTTAATTATTTTTTATAAAAAATATTTAAAATATGATAATTTTCCATATATAACCTTATAAATATTAACAGTACTTAAATTTATTGATTAAATACATGACAAATTATAAATAAATTATTTGATTAGTAAAAAAATTGATTATATTTACCTTAACAAATATAAAAAATAAAATATTATATGTAACATGTGTATTTTTTTTACATTAATATATTATATTTATAATGTTATTTTTTAGTATATTATATTGATATTTTTTCTTGTTAATTACACAAGCCAATCAAGAATTGTTTAATCATTTCAATTTAAATTCATATATTAAATAAAATTCAAAATCTATAGTAAATATAAATACAAAGAGATGAACATATTATAAAATACAGTTATATTATATTTAAAATTCTCATTAAAAAATAATAATAGTTGAATATACACATAGAATAAAATATGGGATAAATAAAAAAATAATAAAAACTATTTTTCATAATAGGAAATAAATTTATGTAATAAAGGTATTAATGAGACGAAATATTAAATTTTCATTCGGATGTTTTACCATTCAGATAAAAATTATACTATTTAATTTTTTTTATTCATATATAAACATCTTATAATCAGACATAAATGATAAAAAATAAACAAATTAAAAATTATATATATCTGAAAATAAATCAAATTCATATTTCAAATAAAAAAATAAACAATCCCTTAATTTTTATGTTTTTATTTTTATTTCATGTGACGATATCGATATGTAATCGAATTTAGCAAAAAAAAAAAAAAATTCATCATAAGGTAAGTTGCAGGCTTGAAGCCATCACAAAGATCACACCTATGCACAATTATTTTCCCTGTATATATGTGAACACGCTAACAAATCATATGATAGTGTTGTCCATTTCCATTTCATATATAATGATTCGTGACCGATTCCAAATTGCCTAACAATATTTGCCAAAATTTCCTAATTCTAAATACGCATTATTTAGAGCCCGTTTAAAATTATTTTTAAGAGGCTCAAAAGTAATTTTAAAATAATAAAAATTTATTTTAATATTTTTAATAAATTTTTAAATATCACTTTTTACAAAATCACTTAATCTTAAAGTAGATTTTAAAAAGCAGAAAAATAACAACTTTTCAAAATTTATTTCATAAAAGTAATTTTATATTTAATATATATATATATATATATATATATGTGTGTGTGTGTGTGTATATATATATATTATAAAAAAATCTAAAATTATCCTTATTAATTAGAAAATAAAATTGTGAACTTTAAAAATATTATTATTATTACCAATTAGATTGTGATAACAAAATAAAAAAATAAAATTAACAATATAACCTATTTATTTTAGTTATCAATCATTATATATATATATATACAACAAATTTTATTTAACATTATATCCAATTCAATCATTTTCATTCTTACAGTAATTTAACAATAAAGTTTGCTAAACATATATCACTACTTTCAAAACTCAAAAAATTTATAGAAATAAATTTTACCAAATACTTAATCGATTCTTACTAATAACAATTATTTTAAAAAATACAATATTACCTAGCTTACCATTATTCTCATGTTGATTTTATCTTAATGTGAATTATATATCCACCATTCAACACAGTATCATTTTTTTTTAAAAGTTTGGTTCTCTTCTTTATTCATAAAAATTTAATAGTACTTAATTTATAATCTTTGAAAACTTAATTTGTAAATCTAGACAGTTCATAAACTTCTGTTTAATCCGTCAAATAGATCATTTTACTATCATTGAATGGTCTAAATTATAAAGAAGATTAACAAGAACAAATGGTAATTTATAAAGATATTTCTTTTGATCTAATAATTACCAATCTTCTTCTAAATTGATCGAGAGTTAATGACTAATATTATTTTTGTCATTGAGGTAAAAAACTTGAGGGCCATTTTGAAACTATTTTTGAGAAACTCAAAAGTAATTTCAGAAAATTAAAATTTAATTTTAGTGTTTAGTAATTCTTTTAAAAAATTTCTTTTGGTAAAATCATAAAATCCTACTATAGATTTAAAAAAGCAATGATTTTACTGATCAGTAATTGTACTTAATACAATTCCATATAAATCCTCACATATATTATAAAAATTTAAACTTATCCTTATTCAATTAATAAATAAAATTTTTAACTTAAAGAGATTATTATTTTTACTAATTATATTGATAAAAAATTAATAAAATAAAAAATTATTTTAGTCATTAATTATTATATACACACAATTAAAAAATATTATATATATATATATATATTAATAAATATGTAAATAAATTTTATTCAACATAATATTTATTTTAGTCATTACATTCTTATAGTAGTTTAATAATATAATTTATTAAATACTTACTACTGTTTTTAAAACAACTTTTTCAAATAATTTTTATTAAATATTTAATTGATTATTTTCATAACTAATTTTTTTTATAATATAATTAATAGTAATTATTTAAAAAATTATAGTATTAGTAAAACGGTCTGAGTCACGAGTCACTTTCATAAGTAAGACATATTGGGTTTTATTTTTTTTCATATTATATTATCTGTGCACTTATTCAATATAATGCTGGCACATTTTTTTTTCTTTTTTTAATCGAAAGAAAACATATAAACACAGTAATTTTTTTCATCAACGATTCTCATCTTTCACCCCCAACAAAAATAACGAATCTACAAAGTACATTGATTTGGACGGTTGCAGTACAATAAATAAATAAATAAATAAACGGTCAATATATCTGCAATGTCAGAAAATAATGATAACTGACAGGATTTATAATTGTGAGAAAAGTAATTGCAGGACAATGCTAGCCTACCAACTGAGTCTTCTCTGCCTCATTCTCACCTCTGTTGAATGAATCGAGTGTAGTAACACCGCCACCACCACCAGCACGTGTTCAGACCCAAACGCTCACTGCCAAATTCAGACCCAGCTTCATCATTTATATTTTTTCACTTATCCCTTTATTACAATCACATTTTAACCCCCAGTGAATAAATAAATAAATAATTCAAAACAAAAATTACAAAATGTAAAAACATATTGCATCATCTGTAGATGCTGTTGTTTGTTTGGCAATAATAAAAACAAAATAGTTGTGAAGATGTATGCAAAAATTATGGAAGGTCCCTATCGACATTGACAAAAGAAAGGCCGTGTGTAAGACGCGCCTCGCGAATCGCAACACAACCTTGCTTGCTAACCTGCGCCACCTTCATGATGTTTCAACTGAGCAAAAAAAAAACTGAAACTTTTTTTTAAAATTTAAATATTTTATTAATTTAGTGAATAATTAAAAAATAAAACTAAAAAGTAAAATTGATAACCTCGACGTTTAAAATACGCCAAGAATGCCCATTATACGGTTCGTGGCAGAGTAGACTTTTTCCTACTTTTGGCTCTAGATCTAGCTCTGTTTCAACAACCTATTCTCGTCTTTAATGCACATCTTTATAAAAATGACGTCATTACTATGACTTGAATGGTTAATTTAATTGAGAAAATAAATTAGTTAATAGTATCAAAGAGTTTTCGTAATAAATCTAAAAGAATAAGTTTAATACTTTTTAAAAAAAAAAAGAAATAAAAATCTCTGAATCCGAGAGCATGAGATGAGAGGTGGCACTACTGCTGCAACTCCTGCAGAACAACAGCGACATTTGCGCGCGTCCTACGTGTCAGCTTTTGCCTCACACCTGTCCCTTTCGGTCACCCCACTCGTTGACTCCACGCTGTTCAACACCACGCGTGTCTTTCACGACTGTCCCGGTAGCCATCCGGCAGCCACACAAGCCTCCCATATCCGCATCCTGTGTTTTCGAACATAACTCTCAAACAAAACTTCTGCTAACTCGCGAATCAATTTGCTAAAATACGCCGCATTGATCCATTCGCAATTATTATATAATTGATGCAAATGCAAATCTTTCTTTTCTTTTTTTGGTCTATTAAATGATATTCTCCACGATAATTAATTAAAGACTGAATACAGAAGAATAGATATACATTTTTTATGGCGTATTTGGATTTTTGTCTAGCACATGTTTACATGAACACTAACAGTCTTGGGGGATTTACAAACGGGGCAAGTATGCAGACTTGACCCGCAAACAGTGCACAAACACAAATGCCGGCAAGGTAACAGCAGTACACATGACTCTTCCTTTCTGCAATTTCTGCACAATCTACCGCCGCTGTTATTGCTTCCTTCATCAACATCTTTATGATCACAATTATTAATTTTCTTAATACCACTATCTTCCCAACTGCTGCCGCAACAAGACTCTGCATCATCAAGGACTTCTTCCTCCAACCCTAGAGCAGCCGGCGCCGGCGCACGTCCTTCCTTATCCTGCGCCGCGGCTGAAGCAAGAACTTGTTCTAGATTCGTACGTAGAGCATTGGCAGTGGCCTCGTTCGACTGAGCCAAGTCTCGCCAAATTTGATTCTCTATGCACAAGGACTTCACTCTTTCTTCTAAAGCCCAATTCAATTTCCCAATCTTTTCAATTTCGTCCTCTTTGGCCTTCAGTTTCTTCATCACGCCTTCCTCTATTACGTCCATTATTATCCTCACTTGCCTCTTCTTCCTCTCTTCAATCTCCATCCTCACTTTCTCCATCTATATATATATATAAAATAATAATAAAACGAACCCGATATTATTAACCGTACAAAAGAACCAAGAAACGTAAAAAAATAAAAAAAAAAATGAAAACTTGCTATTGTTGTGTTTATTTACATGTTGGGATATGAGGCGATCGATGTCGAACTGTTGTTCCTGGATCTGAAACGACATGTCGTATCCGAGAAAGGAGAAGGGAGTAGGGGCACTGCAAGATTCTCTCGACCTTTTTCTCGACGGGGTTAGTGGGGGATTGTTGTTTTCGTAGTTGTTGTAAGTGAGAGTGCTGTCGGATTTGTTGATGAGTGGTTTTTGATGAGGGAATGAATCTGAGATGACGGAGGAGCCGTAAACGACGGAGGGAAGAAAAGCCTCCGCCGTCGTGGTGGTTCCGGATAATGGGAGGCGGCCGTATCCTCCTATTCCTCCTATCTGGGTATTGTAGATATTCGAGTTTGCTTCAATGGGGTTCATTATTATTTCCCTGCAAAAATGAAGAAAAGAAAAAACGTACGTAAAATGCACACTCGGACACAAAACAAATAAAAAATTCTATAAGGCATAGAACGAGAAGATACACACCTGTTTGCTAAGAGTTGCGGAGGAAAGATACTGTATTGATGCCGGGCTTCAACAGCCATGATTATGAAAACGAAAGGGGTTTATTTCTTTTGGGCTAGTTTTGGTTTTTGCTTGGTTTTGGTTTTGGTTTTGGTTTTGGTCTTGAAGGAGAGAACGAGAGAGAGAAAATGAACAAAATGGCATGCAATAGAGGTGGCAAAGATGCTATGAGGGGGTTTATTTAGGGTTTGGTTTTGGCTTAAAAGTGAGAGAAATTATTAAAATTATAATAAAATAATGGTTTTTTTTTTTTTTTGGTTCAAAACGAAAGGGGAAATGTGAGAGATTTGGATTGTTCTTGTTGGGTTTAGGTTAATAGGTCTATTTAAAGGAATTTGGTTTAGTGCTTAATTCAAGCGGAATAATAGGGGTATTTCCGGGATTTCAGTGCATGTTTATTATTGTAAACTAGTGCGTTTTTAACTAGGGATAATAAGTTATAACTGACAAGTATGGCATCTGCCACGTGTAAACCTGCCACGCAAGCAACGTGTTTGTTTTCTTCTCATATTTTGCCCATTTTTTCTGCTGGTCCTGAACAGGTGATGGTGTGGGGTCCATGACAAACACGTGTGGGACAGGGTAAAAGATGAGGCCAAGATAAAAAGGATAGGGGTGATAAACTGATCCCTGTGTCCACGTGCAATGCGCCATCGTGGCATCGGTGGGGCCCATATGATAGATTTGCAATTATAAATAACTTAAAAAATTAATTAAAAAAGGAAGTAAGCGGCGGTTGGGGAAGGTACGGTGTACCGGGGGATGGTCCTTTGGCAGTTTCCTCTTTTTTACTTTATTTGATTTGAAGTTGCTCCCTCGCATGGGAAACGTTGGCTCTCTTTTGGCTGTTTCTGCTGCCACGTGGCTTCGTATCTCCCTTCTTAGTATCACAAGCACAACGCATCTCAATAATTTTTCTCCCGTTTGATCACTCATTCACACTTTGATGCGTACAAATGGACCCATTGAAGATATTGTGTTAATTGTTAATTTAAAGCCCACCTCGGTCCGACCATGAATACGTTTTGTGCACGCAGTTACTTTTGTTCGAGTAAATAATACAAGGCATTGGTTGGTGTTAATAATTGAGATTTTTCATTTATTGGAATTTTTGGAAAAAAAAATAAAAAAAGGATCATATTCTCACTTTACTTTTATTAAGTTACATACCGTACAATAGATTTATTACTGTAAAGATTTATGCACAATAAATTTTATTGAAAGATTCGTGATCTGCGTATTGAATTGTGTCATATCATATTCTAAGAATATTATGTTTTGGCGTTTTTAGTCACATAATAGGCTGCAAAGATAAATATTCAAGGTGCCCATTATTGATGTTTATTCATCATACAAACTAACAAACATCTCAAAATTGGGGCAATTTGTTACCTATGATCGTTGATGGCCTCCGTTATTGACCCTCCTCCAGCTAAAAGAAAGCATTCTTGTGTGTTCAATCTTTACTTGCTACAAAACAAATTTTTTTGAAATTATTGATCATTGACCGTCCACACACATAACATTACTTAATGCCACTAATAATTCTTTTTCTCTTTCTTGTCTTCTATATTCCCAATTGGCTTTTGGTCATGATACAGTAAAAATTAATACTTCAATTTTCTACTCTTATGCGTCACATAATTGATTGCACTACTTGCATTCTAGAAACTCTTTGAAAGTTACCATTTGAGTTAATTTTATTATTTTTCTTTAATTATTTCATTATTATGTTTTTTAAAATTTTTTAATTTTTTTTAAATTGGTTACAATATACAGATATTTCAATTTAAAACTTATTAAAAATCTAAATAAATACACATTCTAGATAGTCTACCAAGATATGGCTTGAAATTATACTCAACAATCAATACTAATATTTAGGGGGAAATACTAAAAACTTAGTGGGGACTGCTTTTGAAATTTGATACAAAGATTAAAAATGATTTTCTAAATTTCAATTAATTTGCCGACCTCTCCATTATTTTTGGCTCAATGTCGACATTCAAGGCCTAATTTATAGCTATTGGCTCAATCACCCAATTAACACAATATCTTTTGACTTGATCCCAATTTGACAATCCAATCAATCGCAACTAATTACTGTTTATAACCTTCAAATTCAAAAAGTCATTAACCGTCATGAATGAAGGCTTATCCTCAAAATCCTTGGTCATCTTTGGCTCAAGTTTTGCCCCCTTTTATTGTTTTTTGTATGAGAAAAGGATAATTAAAAATAACAATAATACAAATAATACTTGAGCACACAAATAAATGTTTCTTCAATTGGTACTGTTGGTTAAATTCACCAAGTGAAATTCGCACATTTTTAACCCAAATTAATTAGATTATCCGTAATTAAATTGCCTTATTTATAAGTATGAGATTACACATACATCGTTTGCATGAAATATTATTACAAAAACATTCATCTATAGGAGATTTTCGACCTCAATAGCAAGGGAAATATAATATATATATATATATATATATATATAAAATGTTGCTCTCTCTTCAACTTTGGGAGCTATTATTAATATTTTTTTTTTCATATTGATAATTTTTTTCCTACTTTAATCGAGCCCACACCATATTCTAATTTATTAATCAACAGGACATAGGCCTGCCCTACTTTCATGGCAACATGTGCATGTAAGTCTAACTTAAAAGTAGTGATGCACAAGAGACAATGTCATGTTCATTTCCCACAAATTTTAATCACATACCCATTCAATCAAATTGTTAAATAATTATGTTTTCGATGCCATCTCCTCTGCAATAAAAAATCATCCAATTTTTTAGGTGATTTCATCTGCCAAGACTTGAGAAATATTGGACAGTTGAGCTTCATTTAAGGAGACAAAATGACAAAGAGATCAGTCCAATTTGATTAGAATACAAAACAATTTTAATTAACAATTAAAGCTACCAATTAAGTTATTTCTAAATATTTTGCATCTTGCAGCATTGAATTAAATTGCATTTTTATGAACGAATTGGTGGAAAATATTGAATAAAATAAAGTCTATTAACTCTTAAAATCATACATCCACACGGGCAAGACTCAAGAGCCAAGATTACAAAATTTATCAATGAAATATAAATTTATGCAAGATTGTGGAGCAGTGCCGTACACGTACAAGGTGGCAACTGGCAAGGGCAATGAAAGGACGCCGTTGCTTGTCTTCTCTCTTTCTCCATTTCTCAATTCCCCGGATTAAATAAAAAATGTATCTGGATTCTCTTCTAAGTTACAGTCCATAAACAAATAATTACTACCACTATTATTCGGCAAGTCACTGTTTTCTTTAAATAAAAGTTTTCAACAAAGTCACAACTTCATAAATAATGCAATAAAGGGTGAACGTTATAAAGGGTTTCGCATCTTATCCATCTTTGAATATTTCTTCACCAATCTTCTTTTGTGATTCTTAGTAACTAAGATAGTATTTATTTTATTTATTAATTTTTTTTCTTAAATATGAATAGCTCTTAATTAATCTGAATTTTAAATAATAACTTAACTGATTAAAATTAAATTAATTAAACCATTAAGTTAGAAAAACAAACGACCCCTAACAAAAATGAAGAAAAGTTGTATAGATTTTTGTTAAGCTTAAATATATAAACATACAATTAAATGAATTATTATTTAGCTTAAATGATACAATTCATTAGAGAGCTATTAATAAGTGTTTTAGAAGTTTGTCAAGGCCTGTCTTGATTTATCATAATTTAAATTAAACGAGAGAGTTAAAAATTATGTGTATAAGAAAGTATAAAAAGACTTATCTCAATGTATTATAGTTCAAATTTAACAAAAAGAAAAAAAAAACAACTCTTTCATAGAAAAGGAAATTTGTTTTCCCATAGGAAAAAAATATCATAATTGAAACTTAATAAAAAAATATCAACTCTCACGGAAAAATGGAAAATGACTGAAACAATTCAGAAATATATACAAAAAAGATTAAAACTCTCTTATATCAACAATGGGGCAAGAAGGCGCCGACCGTTATTTAGATTCTTTTTATCCGTTTAGCCATAATCGGCTTTAACCTAAGCAGCGGGGCAATCATTTTTCGAGATATGCTTTTGTAGAGCACCTCATACCGGACCTATTATCATTCTTTAATATAAGGTCAAATTACATGACAACATTATCGTGAACCTTCATAATGAAACTAGAGAAAAAAAAGAGAGAGTTAGATGAAAAGTAGATAAGAGAGGGGATTCCCCGTTCACCTTTCGCCTTCACCTATATATATATGTATATCTTTTTCATTCAAGCTCTATTATTGCTCTCTCATGTCCAACAAACACTTTAGTTTAACCACCACCGAAATAAACAAAAAAAGGCAAATTGAAACAAAAAGGTGCATGATAAATAAAAGAAAACAGTATAGATATTTGATTACTTTGGAGTAAAAAGAAAGATACTACAAAGTTGGACGGCTATGATTGATCGGATCTATGTTGTCATGATAAATTGATTTAAACCAAAAAAAAAAAAACACACACATTATTTTCTTTTATAAATAGTTGTACTGTCTTTATTTTATTTTTTTCAGTTATTGCAATCTTGACCTAACGTGGAGTTGCCTTCTATCTTTTTTTTTCTTTGTCTTCTTTCCAACTTTCACTCGGCCTAATGTTGTATTTTTTTTTTTTTTAATTCTACATGCATGAAGATGCGATACCCACACCTGGGCTCTTACTTAGTGAGAAGAGCATGAAAGTAAAATCAACAATTACAATCTCTCTCTCTCTCACCCACTTTTCCTTTTTGGGATCAAATCTCATTCACCATCGGCACCTCCACAAACGTATAAAACCCGCCTTTGAATTTGTCACCTTCGCGACAAATGTATATAATTATAGTAAATGTAGCAACATATATAATCATCCCAAATATTGCTATGTGAGAGTGTTTTTATAGTGCGACCTTTTTTTTTTTTTTCATTTTTCGACCACAAATTTTTATTATTGGTAATAATTTTATCTATTACACGTCGTAAATATCTTATAACAGACAATTTGTTCCCGACTTACAGATGCCGCAGCATAATCATGTCTAGATGTTGAATATGGTAGCACCCATCTCGAAGCAAATCTTGATGGAGATATGTTGCAATGAATGAACAAGGTTCCTCCCAAGAAAGCAACAATGAAAGAACAATTTTCTTTTTTAAATTATTAATTTAATTGAGAGAGAAGGGGGAGGGGATAAAGTTGGTTGTGAGTTGTGACAACTTACTGTAAATACAATGTTTGCTGCAACTGGGGACTGGGTCTGTTGAGCTATCATTATTTCTTGTGTTGGAAACATACCTTGCTTCTGCCGCGGATTCTTAAATGTTTAAAAGAAAAGAAATATACATATAGTAATAAATTAAAAAGATTATACAAAAGAGGTTGGCTTTTATTTATTGCATGTTTATCTGCCAGAAATTTGACCGTTAGCTGAGCTGACAAAGACTGCATTGATATTTGAAATCATGTGGTGGTGGGGTCAATTAAGAAAAAGTCTGGGGGGGGGCACATCATACTTCATACTTCTACTTCTTTATTCTACGAACACGATTCTCCATTTCTTTATTCACTACTGTGCGATTGTCTTGTGCATTTATGATTTCATATCTTATTCAATTCATTATTGTTCACATAAATCCTTTCGAAAGTGAAAAACAATATTAGAAAAAGAAAAAGAGGAAGAGAATGCGACTTCACTTTCAAAGGCGCATTTACGTGAAAAATTGCAAAGAGTATGGAAATTTCAAGAAGAAAAAGAAGTAGAGCTGTGGCCGTGAGTTTGATGAATGAACGACACATTTTCCAATGACGGTTTTGATTTGTCCGTCTGTCTTCTGATTCTTGATGTTTCCATGTGCAATGGGCGAGTCCACACTTGTCCCATTTCTGCATGTGTCGTTTCACTTTCATTTCCTAAATGTGTTTTCCAGACAGAGTTCACTTACAGGGATGCCTAATCCCATCATTGATAGAAACAGAATAAGGTCCCCTCCCGGCATCATTTACTGTCAAAATAAATTTATTCTTTGAGTACGGACATCGATTCACCATGAAAGTGGCCAAAAGCGAGGCATCAAAATTAACTTTATTACTTTTGCATTCTAAGTATAGTCATAATTATAACGTATTACAATTACAATTTTATAGATAACATGAATAATACAAATGATACCCATTAAATACTACAAATTATGAGCCTTGTTTCAAAATTTTGACACCGACATGGGATAAAACAATCATAGGCGAAATCCTGACAAATCTTTTACTGTTATTCTATTTTTTGCTGGATTCAGCATCAATTAATAAATTAAAATCAATTATCTTAACGGTTACTCCCTGTACCTCGCATAAGTAGAGGTTCAAGTCCCCACGTGCGTTTGAGAATATTTTTTTTTCAACTATTTAGAGGTAAATCCTACCCGTTCTAGTTTGGGTGGACGCTCGGTCCGAGTTATACCCAACTGAATGGAGTCTGAAATTTTATTTCGGTTCGATTTGACCCTAAAAACTAATTAGAATTAGAAATTTATCAGCTTTGTATTTGATTCGAATTAAAATTAAATCGAACGCATCACATTTAAAAATAAAAAATTAATAAAAACCCAATTCCCTCAATTGTAACTCATACAAATTCTAACCCAAAACTATAACCGATCTCGAACAAACTTTTGAACCTATTTAGGTTTAATTCTCAAACCCGAACGGGTTACAACTCAAAACAAAACATGTAAAAATCGTATTGAAACCCAAAACGTACTCAAAACGCCCACCCCTACTTCTAGG
Source organism: Murraya koenigii (assembly GCA_025617385.1). Classification (NCBI taxonomy): domain Eukaryota; kingdom Viridiplantae; phylum Streptophyta; class Magnoliopsida; order Sapindales; family Rutaceae; genus Murraya; species Murraya koenigii. Next base: position 17,930,529 of record CM046811.1, read on the forward strand.
TTGAAACATTTAGGCTACACCGTAATGAAGATATGATCCTAATAAATTTATGAGTAAATATCAGTAAACAAAAAAATAAAACTTTATAAAAAAAATAAAACTTTAGAAAAACGGTAATTCATAATACCTCATAATATTGTTATAGTTCAAAGCAAGATGGCAAATCGTTTGGAAGATATACAAGATTACATCTTCTGAAATAAAATTTGGCCTAAGATTTTTATTCCTACTCTGAATAAATGCAAAATATCAAAATCCAGAGATTCTCTTCCTAATTAATTTCGTAAGTAGAATTTAAGACTAAATATTCTGTCATTGGCCCACAGTGGTCCAATGGGCCTAACACTATAGATTTGGGTTACTTTCAGTATCTGCCTTTAGATTAGTGTTTCAACAACCTGCTTCAAAAGCCAAGGAATAGGGCTGAGCAAAAAAGTCGTGGCCTAAAAAAATTCGCATTGAATCGGTGGTTTGGTTCGGTTACGGATCGATTTTTTTTTTTTTATAAATAACTAAACATATAGTTATATAAAAAAACCGAAACAATAGTTCGGGATTTGGTTCATAATGCATAACCGAAGAACTGAACCGAAAAACCGGAATATTTTTATAATTTTATTAAGTTTTAAAACATATTACATTTTTATTAGTTATCTTAAATTATTACAATAAACTCACACACACACAATTACTACTATATATATATATATATATAATATTTTCACCATAAAACAAATCCTAAAATCAAAATTTATAAACTCATAAAACTGTTGAATCATTGATCTGCACTCAAAATTGATTTCGCTCAACTCTATTAGGAGAGCGTATAATACAACTAAGTCAGGAAGAAGCTGAATTTTATGAATTAATTGAAACAGGTAATATTGTTATTTATTATGCTATTTTTTGTTATCTCATTTTTAACATTTTGTTTATAGAATTAATGATTTTAATATAATTGTTTTAATTTCTTAAAGAATTTTTGAGGCCAATAAAATCTCAACAAGAGCAAATGGCTGTCGATTGATGTTTTTGGTTAATAAGCTTTTTTAATTAGAAAAAATTAGTATTTTGTTCTCATAATTTGTTTATTTTATTATTTAATGTTGTTTTAAATTTTTTTATAGATTCAAACATTGAGCTGGAAATTAGAAAATGCATGTTGATGAGTAATGAAATCATGAAAATGAGAGAATGTTGTTGATATTTGTTTGTAATTTTTGTATTTTGTGTTGTAAATATTGTTATTTTTATATTTGTAGTCTTTGTAATTTTATGTTTATTTAGATGGTGCATTTAAGGTTGAGTTTAAATTTATATTTTTAAATGTGTTTTGAATATTTTGTATTTATTGTCAATATTTCTATATTTGTAATAAAATTGTGATGAAAAATTTATTCCATTAATGAAGTATAATGGACTATAAATTTAAAAATTAAAAAATAGGTCTAATAGGCATAGAACCAAAAATCCGAACCGAACCAAATAGTTTAGTTCATGTTTAATTTTTTATTTATTTGATTTTTATTTAGTTCTTTTTAAATAAGAACCGATTTAAATTAATTCTGTTAAATTTCGAACCGAACCGACCCGAATTGAACCATGCCCACCCCTACCAAGGAATTAGAGAAAGTAATGTGAAAATTTTATAAGTGATAACTAGCATCCATCCAAAACCTCCGCATCCATCAAAACCACCGAGAAACACGAAACAAAAACGACTTGTAAAACCCCTCAAACTACCATCATCAGAATCCCCTGTAGAAAACTGCACATCCAAAAACATAACAAGCAATCATCATAAAACTCTATAACTCGTCATGAACTCGCTAACAAAACCATCTTGTTTGAACAAGTTGGCAAATGAGCGATAGCAATCATAAAGTTGGTCTGAATTGATTTGGTTCCAATTACAACTTTCCTCCATGTACATTGTGCTATAAATAGCATAAACACTTTAAACAAAACACAATGGAATTGATTTTAAAATGAGACAAACATGTAATACAATATTTTAACATTATTTATTACATCTTGTCCGCTAAAACCATTATCTTTCTCACAGGCTACCGAACAAAGCCCCAGATTTGATACCTCACAACATATCTTCAACACTAACAATGCAATATGCTCTTAAGAAAGTAAACAAATCATCAACGGAGGCACCATGCATTCCCCATACTTCCAGTAGCAGTGAGCAATGAACTGCAAGGAAATATGTCGAGAAATAGAAAAAGATATGGAACACCACAGAATCTTAAGAGACCCAAGAATATGGATGGCAAAATCCGGTCTGAGTTTGGCCTTCCCAGCTCCAGACCTGAATGATAATTTATTATACCGGACCCCGAATTTTTTATCTTCGGATCCAGTCGGGGTTCAACCCAGAAAATTCCAGATACCCAGATTGCGATTTTGTTTTGTTGTCATTTTTTATCCCCTTTTTTGGGCAAAATTAATATGCATTATAAGCTTCAGAAAGTTGCATCCCAGAAAAACAAATAAAATGGAAAGACAGGACAAGTCCATTAAATCAACTATCATACCAGACTTCAAGTAACTAAACACCCTTCTTAAAATAGTAAAGAAAACTAGCAAAGCATTCATATCAAACACAAGTACTGATTAATAAGAATCTAAACTTCCCATTCTTGAATGACCACAAAGCCTCAATTACCTCAGTACCTCCTGCCAATACCCCTGACAAAAAACTGGAGGAGCAATCATACTCTTGTGGCTCAACTTCAACAAGCCCAAAAATGTTCGACGTGCAAGAGCAGCAAGCATACCCAAGGTTTCCTTGTCAATCTTAATTTCATCAGGTACAAAGTCCATGCAGCGTTCACGACCCATCTCAGATTAAGCTGATGTCATGAAGAAGAGAAAGACAGTGAAGTGGAAGAGCTTGAGACATCTTGAGGTTGCAGCAGCTGGTGTGAGTAGAGGCGGCTGCTGCCTTGATGATGGAGGATGAGGAAGATTAGAGGATGCGGCTGGTGTGACTTGTGAGCCTGTGAGGCTTAGATTTTTAGGGTTGCTTTTGTTTTTTCTAACTTTTTGCTTTTATATTTATAATTAATAATAAAAAATTATTTATTTAAAAAATTAAAAATATTGTAATTCAGAAGACTGGGTCACCGTCTGGGTTGAGAAAAATGTATCTGGATCCCGGATATTTTATATCTCCGGTAACCGGTTGAACTGGATCAATTTGGGTTTGTTTGCCATCCCTACCCAAGATAACGGACACTAGTATATAGAACTCCCAACACTATTGAAGTGCCAAAAACATATCAATATTAATTAAAAATCAAACTTAAAAATTGAACTTTTGAGAGAGAGCAAAGCTTAAAGATTGATGAGGGCAAAGATCTTGAATCAGTGACGGCGAGAGATTTTCAATTAGGCTTTTCAAGGGAGGGGGGGAATGAGAATCAAGAGAGAGGAAGAGTGCAAGGGAGGAGATCTGAACAAGAGAGATAAAAACCTGTGTTTATGGATTTTCTTCCAACAAACTTGGATGTTCCAAATATAACTGCACAGACAATGGGTCACTACTCATGGACTTAATAGGGGTAATTAAAGGAGGTTGCTGCCAATGTTTAGTATCTGTAGGAATCCATAATTCTGAATCCTTGCTCGTTTTAACCTGAGGAAGCGAACGGAAATAAGCTGTAATCTCCCACCTGCAACCTTTTAAACAATAAAGTTATTAACCAGGTCCATTCTCTGGCAAGACAGAACATGTACACACATACATGTCCGCCGGCCTGCCTGCACAATACTGAATGAGGATAAGAAAATGTGATATATGAAAGAAAGGTAGCAAACACCAAAAATTGGATCAGAAGCTGTACTAAATGCTTGCCAAGACCAACTGTGGAAGAATTTGATTGAGCCAAACAAACAATTCTAGGCCAAATTCACACCGGTTGAAATAAATAAACAAAACAACAAGCATATCATCATTTATAGAGATTACCTCGTGGAAGAACCTTAGAGAGAGAGTTTGAGACCGAAAGTTTGATCAAGAATGATCTAAGTGAGAACTCCAGGTTACCTTCTTCCACCATTGAGCCATAAGATTGGTTAACCATAATTTTGAAAACATATCTCTCCACAGGGACATTGTTGGCATTGAAGAAAATAACTGCTACTCTCTCCACCAGCCCCTGTTTTGTAGAAATATGAAAATCTCATCAAATTTCACAGTACACATTTGTATCACTCCATGATGAGAACGCATTTGCATATCAAAGATAAGAACAAGTACGCCTCTTATCTGCAGTAAAATTTATCTTCTCTCCAAAAAACCTTAAAATAAATGAAGTTCTAAAATAACTATGTAGACCTTTAAAAAGGCTTGATAGAGGTAGAAATTTGATTTGAATAGATATTAATGATGACCATAGCATTAATGATGACCATAGCAAACGGGCTCCTCTATAAAGATTTCATTACATAGTTGTAGAGTCTTACAATACGTTCTGTCTTCTACCGATGTTCTCAGAGAAAATCTTGTTACTAACATCTTCGCTTACTATTTAAAGCTTGTTTAGTTTGTAATTCTTTAGTTGGAGTTCATGGAATGTACAGAAGAAGCCTGAAATATCATTCATTTCACATGTTCCACCTATAATCACTATATTTTCCACATACATCACAATAAGATACAAATTCGCCACAATCTGCAGAAATAGAAGTGAAGCTGATTGGCACTGTCATTTGCTAAGGCCAGCATTTTAAATATTAACCGCTCATATTAAAAAGTTTCCCCAACACATATATTGACTATGAAGAAGGTAACCAGCAACGGAGTAATGATCTAGTAAGCGATAGTGCCCTTACAATAACGAGCTACACTGGCACGTGGCGCTGTCTGATTAATTTACGATTTCAATATTATTCATGTGTAGTCACAAAATTGTGACACATGTCCAGTTAGTTGCTTGGCATATGGTGGGTGATGGTGCTTTCATCAACAACGACATAAAAAAAAGAGGCAAACCTTTTGAATGAAATGGAGGGGGCTACTAATAGAAGAATGAATGTAGTCTCTGAGCTGGGGGTGACGAGCCCTCTGAACAACCAAATTCATATATCTCCTCCTCTCAAAAGCACCTAACAAATTTTACATTACACATTTGCACCCAACAAATAACTTAAATTTCTAACTTCTGTTTTGGTATTAAAAATAAATTCAAATTATTCTAACTTCTAAGCAGGTAAATAAGGGAAATTAGTAATAGTAATAGTACCAGTAGGGTAAAGTCCTTTGAGGAAAACAACTGAAGTGATTGCAACCTCCAAGAATTCCCCCAGAATTCGAGCCGTCTCACCTGTTCAAAATTCAAATCACTTACTTATTAAATGGGATCTTTTTTAATAATAGAAAAAAGATAAAAAAAACCTTGAGGAGACTGAGCGTCGCTGCGATCCATTTTCTTTTTCACTCGTTAATTGTTTCCGCCTCCTTTGATTGATCGTCAATTTGGCTGTCACACTTTTACTGTACTCCTAATTCAGAAACGAGGGTTTTGGGATGATGATCTTGAGAGAGCCCATCATTAAAGCATTCCAGTGTGACTGTAGCTCCCTCCAAATTTGTGCAAATTTGCTCCCGAAAGACCTAGAAAACTAATTAAATTACGTCGGTGTCCTTCGATTTTGGTTCAAATGACAACATTAGGCCGGTGCGCATTGGGAGCAACCTCATGTTTAAACCCGCACCCGAATGTCCGGAGTGTTTTAAAATTAAGACATTATCGTGGACAATTATAAAATAAAGTGTAAATTTCAGTTATATATAAAAATAAAAAATATTTTATAATATTAATTTTTTAATTATAAAAAAATATTCTATTGTGGAGCGATTCTAACCTACATAAACTCTTGAAATTAATTATTAATTAAATATTTAATTGTAATAAAAAATAAATATTTAATTAAAATAAAATGTAAAAAAAATTTAGAAAAAAATATAACATAGCAAATGGAATAACCTTCCATTCGTGCAATTCTCAGTTGTTTGATAAAAACTCCCAATTAGGGATGGCAATGGTCAGGCCGAGACAGGCTTGGCCAGCCCGAGCTCGACATTACAAACATAGCTCGAGTCCTATAAAAGCTCGAATGTTTAAAATTAGGACGGACCTAATAGGTCAGGTATGGACTCGAGCTTTATCCGAGCCCGATCAATTTTTTTTAATATTTAAACAATTCTAATTTAAAATATCATAATATATTAATATTTAAAAACTTTAAAACCTTATTAAAATAACATAAATATAAAAATTATTCTAATCAATATCTTTACCATAAATTATATAAATAATTAAACACAAACAAAAATTGGATTTAATTCAAATAAAAACACAATTTAATTCAATAATCCAACTAAAGAGTTCATTAATTTAACAAACAAATAAAAACACATAATTCGATTACACAATTTAAACAATAAGTTCTTTAGTTTAAAAATGACAATTCACAATCTAACATGAAGAAAAAAAAAATTATTCAAATACTTATGGACATACATTTAATTTTTTTTTTTAAAGTCGGACGTACGGACAGGTCAGTATATAAAGTCTGAGCCCTACTCGAATTTAAAGACATTGATATGTATAAGTTCGAGTATCGAGCCTTAAATTAGGTCAAGCTCTAAAAATTAGTACGATTAATCAGCTAAAATCGGTCGAGCTTTCTGCCATCCCTACTCCCAACTCTTATATCATAACTTTTATGTCACTACATGTCCATAATAATATCGATTTTAATTGTATAATTGTTAATTTAAAATTCAACCATTCTTGTGACTTTTTATTTACCTAATAAAAATTATTTATTTAATTAAGTAACAAGAAGATAAATTAGGCGGCAAGTTTTTGAAATTATCGGTGCTTAATATTGACTTATGGATCTGGTTAGGGGACTTTCCGGGTTAACCCTGGTCTCGCCCGGGTGTTCACAGGTTGTTAATAGGTTAAATTAAACCCGGGTCCGCGAAGGGTATGGAAATTGAATTACATAAAACCAATTTGGAAAGACAAACGACACCGTTCCAAGTTGGGTAAAACCTCCCCTCTCACTAGAGAGTTTCTTGTCAATTCACATCACTGCCCTAATTCATCACTCAAAACGGCACCAAAACTGCAAAACAGTTAAACAGGTGGTTGCCGCCACAATCTTTCTTAGTGTACTTGTGGATTTTTGGATTGGTTCTTCCTCTTCTTTTGTCAAGACGACGCCGTAAAAGGGCTGGTGATGGAAGAGAACGCGGAAAAGACGGCGAATAAGAAACACAAAGGAAAGCATGACAAGCCGAAGCCGTGGGATGAGGATCCGAATATCGACCGCTGGAAAGTTGAGAAATTTGATCCTTCTTGGAATGAAGGCGGCCTGCTCGAAGTCAGCTCCTTCTCTACTCTCTTCCCCCAATACAGAGGTACAATCATTACCTTTATGTCTTGTCTGGTTTGAGATAATTCAAAGTGCTTATGGAGGAAGCACTTACTGGGTGCTTTTCAGTTTATTGATGAGCAAGTGTTTGTTTGTACAGAAAAATACTTGCAAGAAGCTTGGCCTATGGTGAAAGGTGCTTTGAAAGAATATGGTGTTTCTTGTGAGCTAAATCTGGTGAGTTAATTCGTCAAAATTTTATTTGTCGAACGTTTGTGGTTGAGTGGTCATATAAATTGATTGCTTGTAATGAATCGAGTTGGTTGTGCTTGATTTTGGTATTGTGAACTGACAAGGCCTTGGTTTCGTGATTGCCATATTCAGATAAGAATCTGTTCTTTTATGTATCTGTATTGCCCTTCTCCCTACTGTTTGAGAATTTATTTAGGGTATGGGAAATAGCAGATATTAAAAAGAAAAATAAAAAGCTCTCAAATAGGTCTCTCCTTTTTTTCATTTTCAATTGAAGTCTTTGAAGCATAAATGTAATTTTTGTTTCTGCTAATCAGTTTCTTTAATATATCTATCTGGGTTTGGCATTCAAGGGCCTAAAGCTACACTATCTATTTTTATTGAGTTATCTCAACACTAGACAGAGCTGTTCAATTTAATTTACTAGTTTGTATTTATCTAGTTTAAACTTCTTGTAGCCTTTCTTGAAGTGTTTATTTTTCATTGCTTGTGCCATTTATTTTTGTATTGAATATTCTGTATGCAACACCTTTGATGTTGACTATACTTCCTAAGACATATGTGGGCTTGGTTTTCGAAATCTTTTCAATCTATAACTTGCAATTCCCCTTCTGCCATCTTTTTTGCACATCAGATTGAGGGTTCAATGACTGTCTCCACAACTAGGAAAACCAAGGATCCTTATATTATTGTGAAAGCCAGGGATCTCATTAGGCTTTTGTCGAGAAGTGTTCCTGCACCTCAGGTATAATTCTAATTTCTCTGTGCTTTGGTTTTCACCTCTTTTGTTTTAAACCTTTTAATAAAATATTTGGGAGAGAGGTTTTTGTGTCAGTAGATTGGATGCATTAGTTGCATCAATGCTATATGAAATCAATGCAACTTGCCATTTTAACTCATTGCTATGGAAGTTAATGATCCTGGGTTTTTTTATGGGCTGATTTCTCTTTTGGGAATTTTTTGTATTGCTTATTGTAATTCGATGTTTAACACTATTTTATGTCACAGGCTATCAAAATACTTAATGATGAAATGCAGTGTGACATCATCAAGATTGGAAACTTGGTCCGCAATAAGGTCTGTATTACTTAAAATCACTTGATGCTGTTGGTAGAATGTGATAATCATAGTTGCTTAGAAAGCTGGGAAGATATCAGATGCAGTGGTTTTTTTTATTTATATAGCTGTGTATGACAGCCACATGTGGAATTTATGGATTGTTAGTTCAATAAACTTGTTATTAAGCCTTTGGTGGGCAAAAGAAGCATCATCATAATTCCAGAAATTTATGCATCTAGTGATAACATTTCAAACAGCTTTTGTGATGGGTATTGAAATATATAAGAAAGGGGAATGCCATAGGTAGTTGCAGATGGGGGATTAGGATTCTTAGGTTTGGGAGGGTATTAGATTTATTTGGCAAAATTTGATAGTAATTGTGAGAAATCCAGAAAAACAAAGAAAGAGAAAAAGGGGACAGGCAAAAAGAGAGATCATATTTGTCTCAAACTAGTAGAAATCTAAAACCACCTGTAGTCACTCTCCGTGTTCTGGTGAACAAAATCAGCTGACAATACCTCATTTTATTTAAAAAGGCTCTAAATTATCCTATACATATATATTAGGGTATTAAAAAATTCAAATACTCAGCACCTTGATTAATTGCCTGTCATTCTTTCGTTAAATTCTCATTAAAATTACCAATAAGCAGTCCTGCGGTAACTCCTACATGCTTTTGTGGAGATTTAATCAACGCATGTCTGCTTGTTTGCAGGAACGTTTTGTTAAACGAAGACAGCATCTTGTGGGCCCAAATTCTTCCACTCTGAAGGTGTGTTCTGTCCCTTAGATTTATCATTTTGTCATTCTATTGAAATAAATCCATGCTAATCCCAATTCTGCACTACCAAGAAAAATTAAAATGCAAAACTCTGCACTACCAAGAAAAATTAAAATGAAAAAGTATAAAGCAAAGCTGTAGGTGATGCTTGGGCAGCTTGACTATGCATGATTCCTGTGTATAATTGTCTAATTCTTTTTAACCGGCCTTGCTTCCACTGGGATGCAGGCACTTGAAATACTGACGGGCTGCTATATTTTAGTTCAGGTAATAGTTACTGCTCTTTGAAATCTATAATAATTATTTTATTTTTTTTTGGGTTTGCAATATATGAAGTAGAAAAGTTGAAGCTGACTTTGTAATCGAATAGGGTAACACAGTTGCTGCTATGGGTTCGTTTAAGGGTTTGAAGCAAGTGAGGAGGATAGTGGAAGATTGCATACAGAATAAAATGCACCCTGTATACCATATCAAGGTGCACATGCTGGCATTTGAAATTTGTGCCAGTATCATATTGCCCTCTTTTTAAAACCAAACATGTAGTTGTTTCTCTTTTCACTTGGAAATCTGTTAACATTACCTTTCTGACTCCTGATTTTCTCTTTCTTCCCTTTGGGTTCTTTTCCCTTTCATGTAGATTCTCATGATGAAGAAAGAACTTGAAAAGGATCCAGCTCTTGCAAATGAAAACTGGGATAGGTTTCTTCCAAAGTTTAAGAAGTATGATATCTACTGATAATTCATGCATGTTAAATACAGATATTTTGAACTATTGCAGCATTTTTGCTACTGTATATGTTTCTTATTGTTCATAATGTAATAATGTGATGAAAATTTACAGGAAAAATGTTAAACAAAAGAAGGTCAAGAGTAAAGAGAAGAAACCATATACACCCTTCCCTCCTCCTCCACAACCTAGTAAGGTGAGACAATTGCTTTGCCATCTTGTTGCTAATGCATTTCTATTAGTAAACTCTTTGCTTTCAGTTTCTTATACCAAGATTTAAATTACTGGATTTTTTTTTTTTTTGGGAACCTGTAGTTGGATCACTTGCTTCGCCTTATTTTAGAATTTTTCTTATAGTTGTTCCTGATCGAATTAAACAATCTATATTGTCAATATTTCCGCTGTATCTGCAGATTGACAAACTACTGGAATCTGGGGAATACTTCCTAAGTGAGCGAAAGAAAGAATCAAAGAAGTGGCAAGAGAAGCAGGCGAAGCAAGCAGAAAAAACAGCTGAAAACAAAAGAAAAAGAGATGCCGCATTTATACCTCCCGAGGTTTTATTCTGAGGCTCTCTAATTAGCTGTTCCTATGTTATGTTGAACTTGTATTGCTCTTTTCTCTTCATTAGTATTATTTTGGCAATTACCTTAAATTTTCTTGTGGCTATTGCAGGAACCTTTGAATCAGGATTCCATTCAAGCAGAGGATAAGATGAATGATGTAGCAGCCCTGGCCAAGTCATTAAAGGTAATTGCAAACATGAAATGTCAAAGATTTATTTCATATGTTTTTGGTTTGCATATATTTCACTATTTATTTTGTATTATTCAGTTTATTTATGTTACAAGTTGATTGATTTGCAGGAAAAGGCAAAGAAGTTCGGGAAGCAAAATTTTGCCGAGAATATCAACCACAAAGAGTATATTGAAGCATCTGGTGAAAAACCATCTAAGAAAAAGAAATCAAAACGATCTTAGTCTGAAATTGATGTGCTTAAGATACGTAATGTACCATTGTTCTTTAGATGTGCTGGAACGGTGCACTGTATGATCTTGAAAGATTGGGATTATGAGTCCCAAGATTTGATGTTAAATCTATTCGACTGAAAATTTGCCAGTTGAAATAGAAACGAGAGGAATATTGAGAAAGAGAAGAATTGTTCATGTTGTCACAAGAGAGAATTTGTTATTATTAGATCTCTCAACGTGGTTTTAGTTTGGTCAAATCTCTCACCGTTTTCGTAATCTATAATCTATGGGTGTGATGTGTATTATTGCACATGAGGTTATAACAGTGAGGTTATGTGGACGTGGTTGACGTGGAAAAAAAGAATAAAAAATATATATATTTTTTTACTATCATCAATTTGGGATAAATATTTGGTGTTGAATTGAATTTTTGTTGAGTAATAAAAAAATAAAAATTTAAGTCAATTCTAATTACTGATTTAGTCTTCAGTGAAAATTTAGTTCGAACCTTAATTCTATCAATTGGGGGTGGCCAAACTTAATAAATTATTTACTTAATTAATTTGTCTTTATCAAATCTGCTTCTCACTTATGTCCCAACATTCTAAAATCTGAACTTAGAATATCTAATGTAAAGAAGACCAATATAAAAGAAATCAGTTTCAAGGAGAGAAGGTGCCGATGGGGAGGGAGTGGTAGTAATAATAACAATAATAAGAATATCATCATTTAGTTTCTGCAATTTGGGATTAAGAAGAAGAGAGTATGATACGAGAAAGTTTAGTAAAATTAATTTATGTTACACTTGTCAATTACTGATTACGAGAAAACTTTGCGTTCGTTAGCTTTATCATCTCAGCCCGTTGATGTGGTGGGACAAGTGATTAATGCTCTGTTACTTGGTAGTGCAGTAAATACGAATCACACGATAGGATTCTAAGTGAGCCCTCTATCGGACATAAAAATAGTGGATTCCACAATATGACCACTTATTTTACTAAACGATAGAATCTTGGTAGCTTGACTTAGGTGATAGGACCGATGCACACAAGTTTCTCTCTCTAAATACTATTTGATGTTTACGGATGGTAATGAGGGAGATATAGGATAGATCTACCTTGCTTTAAATTCAGATATGTGATAAAAATTGAGATATGTATTTACTCTAAATCCTTCGTGAATTTATCAATTTTAATTTCTTTTTAGCAAGTTAATTTTAAAATTTTTACAGATTCTAAGAGAATATTAACAATACATCTTTATTTTACTCTAAAACACAACAAGAAAAGTACTAGAGTAACAAATATTTGAGAGAAAAAATATATTGCTATTAATTGAAATGCATAATTCACTCAATTATAATTAAGAAGCAAACTTTGAATTTCACATAAAATTGATATATATCATATCTTATAAATGTGGCATTGATTTAATAAGCTAGGTATAAATTTATTTTGATTGTAAAAGTAGTAAACAATTGAAAGTTAAATACTTTTAAAAATTAAATAAAATTTTATGGATCCAAATTTGAAGTTATATCCATATCTACTCTAAATTCTTTTTGGATTAGCTCACCGATATGCATATCCGCTCCAAATTCATTTGAGACACAATCAAATTTGTTCCGTTTAGATTTATATCATGTGGATCATAGATCAGACCTACTCGTTGTCATTACGTTGGGGTTATTTTGGTAACTTCAAAAATGGATTTTAGGCACAGAGTAGCAAAGAGCGCCACCTTTCGTAAATAGTAAAACAATTTACCTCAGAACTTCCGCCCCAAGCCCACGTACAAATTTTCTACCACTCTTCTCAAACGGTCAAACCATAGAAGCAGCGAAAATAATTAAACATGGCAGCCCCAGCTTTGACTTCATCTCTGTCTTACTCTTTAGCAACAGCAACACGGCCCTTTGGAAACAACTCTTGCTTTCATGGCAATGGGATTCCCATTTCATCACCACCTTCTTCACTTCGTCCTTATCAACAACCCATCACCAAATCTTCATCATCATCTCGTAATAACAACATGTCCATTTCTGCTTCTGCTTCATCTCTTCCTTATGATTTGAACGCTTTCAAATTCGACCCCATCAAGGAATCCATTGTCTCTCGTGAAATGACACGCAGGTACATGACGGACATGTTCACACATGCAGACACAGATGTGGTGGTGGTGGGTGCTGGCTCGGCTGGCCTCTCTTGTGCTTACGAGATTTAGCAAAAACCCTAACGTTCAGGTCGTTATCATCGAGCAATCTGTTAGCCCCGGAGGTGGCGCCTGGCTCGGTGGCCAGCTCTTCTCTGCCATGGTAAAGAGTACGTTTGCTGTTGGATTGGAAGTGGATTTATTTTAGTATTTTTAATATAATAAACATGAATTACTGCTTTGAAAAATCATTCATTTGTAGTTTATTCTCTCATGTTGGGTCTTCTATGTCTGGCCCCTCAAGAAAATTAACTTTATAATTGTTTATTTCATTTCTCTCTCCAGGGACTTTATTTATTTTATGCTTTTGATTTTTTTTTTATATATATTTTTTATTTTTTTTACTATATTACAGATTTACAGACCCAAAATTATACATTTCTTCGTATTGACCTCCTACATAGTTCTTCCTGTAAATATTAGGATTGGATAGTTTATTCCATTTTTGTTTTTTCATAAATTACTCAATGGGACTGATAAAATTTGATAATTAACTTGATTAACAAATATTATGGTTTATGTAGAGCGACGAATGTTATGGACTAATTGGTAAATGAGAAAGTCTCAATTTGATTTTAGTGCTTTTGTTAAAATTTAGCTTCCTTGACTTCAATTGAAGATGAATGAACTCTGAAGTTGATACCAATAAATGAATTGCTTGTGATTGATTATAATAGGTGGCGCGCAAGCCAGCCGACCTCTTTCTCGATGAGCTAGGCATAGACTATGATGAGCAAGACAACTATGTTGTCATCAAGCATGCTGCTCTCTTCACTTCCACCATAATGAGCAAGCTCTTGGCCCGCCCAAATGTCAAGCTCTTCAATGCTGTGGCAGCCGAGGATCTGATTGTGAAAGGCAACAGAGTTGGCGGTGTAGTGACCAATTGGGCGTTGGTGTCGATGAATCACCACACTCAGTCTTGCATGGACCCTAATGTGATGGAAGCTAAGGTGGTGGTGAGCTCCTGTGGCCATGATGGGCCGTTTGGCGCCACCGGCGTGAAGAGGTTGAAGAGCATTGGAATGATTGAAAGCGTGCCCGGAATGAAGGCTCTTGATATGAATACTGCTGAGGATGCTATTGTGAAGCTGACGAGAGAAATTGTTCCTGGGATGATTGTTACTGGCATGGAAGTTGCTGAGATTGATGGTGCTCCAAGAATGGTATTATGTTTATTTACATCATATATATAGTTTGAGAGAATCTTTGATTTGCTGTGCTGTTGCTATAATAATTGACATTGCTAAAATCGATTCATAGTTTAGAGTCTGTTCGTAATTGTTGTCCTCCTGTTTCCACTTAATTTTTTGAAAATGCTACAACTAAATTGTTTTGTATACACATTTTTATAAATGCAATTTAGCATTGCTAAAACTGAGTCATAGTTTAAAATATGTTCGTAATTGTTGATTTTTTTTTTTTATCAATAAGTGATTTAATAATTAATCTAAATGCAGGGACCAACATTTGGAGCAATGATGATATCAGGACAGAAGGCAGCGCACTTGGCATTGAAGTCACTGGGGCAGCCCAATGCATTAGATGGAGCACATGTGGGAAGTATTCACCCTGAGCTGGTGTTAGCGGCTAGCAATCCTGCTGAGATTGCCGATGCTTAATTTGTAGTAACAGCAGCAGCATGTAAAATAAAATGCAAATTAGTGGTTGCTTACATTAGTTGTGTGGCAGCCATTGGTGGTTGTTGTGGATGGTTAACGTGGATAATGCTAATACGTTTGGAGGATTTGATGATGATGGTGGTGGCTGTTTCCTATGTATCATCCTTGTCATCTTGTTTAGACTTTGTAGGATGTTTTTGGTCGTTAAATCCGCAGTATCTAGTTCTTATTATCTTTTTTCATAGGGGTAATTTTCGGTTTCCTCCCCTGAGGTTTGAGGTCTTTACACTGATAAATTATATGAGTGTATTTTCCACTGTGAGATAAAATTTAGTATATATTTAATATGTGAGGGAAGTAAATGACTGCATGCTAAATTAATTAAATATTGAAAAAAGTTTGAATTATTGCACTTCGCAAACTGGAATGCGTTGAAAAACTCAATACACATTCGGTAATAACAAACGCATGCTAGTGTACGTTATGGTTTTCACCAATACCAAAACAATGCTCTCTGTTTTCCTTTCTATTCACAGAAACTAAAACAATGCTCTTAATCTTTAATCTTTCTCAAATCAAACCCACAAACCCAGCTAGACGTGTCAGAATTTTCACAGAAATTCGCCAGTTCAGTCCCCACTATCCCCTAATCTTCCTCGATCGTTTGAACCCTTCAATCGACGATCAGAAGCAGCACCTTATCCACGAGCCAACACGTCTAGAAAAATAGTCTTTATTGACGCTTAATTTACTGACACTTACAAAGTGTTAGAAATTATATACATATGCACAATTTTTCATTTTTAACAAATAAGTGTTACAAGTTACTGATACTAGTGTGTCAATAAATTAAACATTAAAAATTTGTGACACTAAGGTATTAGTAGTTAAAAAATAAAATTTTAATTTTGTACATATGACGAATCAAATCAAAGAGTTCTAAAACATAAGTTGCTTAATTTTAAACGCTAAACCACTCGGCCAATAGTTTCATTTTAATCTTTTAAGTTACATTAAATAGTATATAACAATTAAAAATTAAAGTAGGTTAACATACTGTACATGTCGTTTTAATGGATGATGTATATGAAACTTAAAATAGAAAATTTTTTGTTTAAGTTAAAACCTATCCTTTGGCCGTCAAGCTCTCTCCTTTCTTCTTTATCCCTCCCTCGATCTCTCTCTCTCACTCCCTCCCTCTACCTCTCTCTTTCTCTGCCTTGAAAGCTACCTCCATCAAAACCTTGAAGGCTGCCATTCCTTAAGCTAAAATATCCCTAAAAGGAACCTAGAAAGTTCTGTGAAGAATTTGGGCAAAGCTAGGGTTTGAAAGTTTGAACAATCAGTGTTGTGGTAACTCTTTATCTCTTTCTCTATTGTCATTGTTTACGTATTCATTGGTTGATGTTTATTGAGTGCAAATGCGACCTTGTACTTGTTTGAAATTCTAAGGTTTTTGTTGCATATAAACTAATTTAATATTTAATAAAATAAATAAAGCTCTGTTGTTTTATAGGGATTGATGATATTCAAGTTGCTAGAAACTTGATTTTGAGTTGAAAAGTTTATTAATATTTAAGAAATTTTGCTGCAAATTTCAAGATTGATTGCCTGTTGCTGTAAACGTGGTTGTTTGAAAACATGATTAAGTGACTTTTAATTGATTTGAAACTTTGAGAAAATAAATTTAAATGCAAACATTTCCATTCTTGAAATTTGGAATGAATTGGGTTTATATTTGATTTTTAAATGGATTTTTCAATTTGGTTGGTTGCTGTTCAATTTTATTAGAAATTACGTACGTACCATGTTTGATATTGCAAATGAAAAGTCTAACAATGTGAAAACAAGCTGAAATTTGGATAAACTAAACTTCTATCGGCATACTTCAAATCTAAAAAATTTCATTTTGATTGAACGTGTAGTTTTTTTTTAATGACTTTTCAAACTTTACTGCCTCTCTGCAGTAACTTTTTTTGACAGAATTGTTCATTAATTTTGATCCTATTAAACAACAGCCTAATGATACCAGAATGTCTTCAAATTTTAATATATTATTGACTTATATGTCCACTTAAAATCTGAAAAGTATCATTTTGATATGTTTATATTTTAAATTTAATAAATATTCAAATACTTGCTGCTATTGTTGTAGTTTCATTTACAGTTTTTGACTTACATGTTTTATAATGTGATAATCTGCTGTAGAGTTGTTCAAATCACATAGAAATTTTATATATGGTCCGCTAACATGTCTCATAATGCTTTGAAAGCTTCATAACATTATGAATAGTATTGAATTAAAGAAAATCTTAAATTAAAGTTATTAATACTTCATATCAATACTTATGAAATTCTGCTGTAAATTTGAAGATTGATTGACTGTTGTTGTAAATGTAGTTGTTTCAAAACACGACTAAGTAACTTTTAATTGATTTGAAACTTTGAGAATCTAAATTTAAATGTAAACATTTCAGTTCTTGGAATTTTGGAATGGATTAGGTTATATTTGATATTTAAATGAATTTTTCAATATGGTTGGTTGCTGTCCAATTTTATTAGAAATTACATACGTACTATGTTTGATATTGTAAACGAATAGTCTAACAGTGTTAGAATAAGCTAAAATTTAGATCAACTAAACATTTATATGCATACTTCAAATCTGAAAAATTTCTTTTTGATTGAAATTGTAGTCTTTTTTAATGATTTTTCAAACTCTATTGCCTATCTGCAGTAACTTCTTTTGACATAATTGTTCATTAATTTTGATCCTATTAAACCACAACCTAACCATATCAGAATGTCTTCAAATTTTAATATATTGTTGACTTATATGTCTACTTAGAATCTGGAAAGTATCAATTCTGATATGTTAAGTATTTTAAATTTAATAAATATTCAAATACGTGCTGCCGTTGTTACAGTTTCATATGTAGTTTGGCTTACATAGTTTTATAATGTGATAATCTATTGTATAGCTATCCAATGATTTAGAAATTTTATATATGCTGCACTAATATGTCTCATTATATTTTGAACGTTTCATAGTATTCAAATAGTATTGAATTAAAAAAAATTTTAAATTCAAGTTATTAGTGCTTCTTATTAAAATCTTATTAACGATAAATTTGCTAACTTGCAATAATTTTCAGGAAAAAAGATATGTATCGATTGTGGCTTATAATGGTAAAATAAAGTACTAAGGGCATAAAACTTTTTTCATTATATGCGGGAATATTCTCTTAAAGGTTAGTATTTTCTTTTCTTTTTTTTTATTGAATTGATTTAACTTTAATTTTAGCCTGATTATTGATTTATGTGGTTGACAATTTATTTGAGTTTTACATTCTTGTTTTGTTTTAGTTTGAGTTTTACATATCTATTTTAAGACTTTGAAGGCTTTCAAGAATTTATTTTGGATGATGATCAAATGAGTGATAGTTTGAAAATTAATTTATTCTATCAAAAATTTATTGAGTGTAGTGTATTAATTTTGAGAAATAAGGATTATTCCATAAATATTCTAATAATGATTATGTTATATATGCATGTCTTAATTTAAAATAATTACATTTTAAAGTTTATTTTCTGATAAAAGATTATGTTATTTATTGTATCAATTTAATTAAGGTTATTAAGCTAACAACTTGTAATAAATGAACAGGTAAAAATATATTTTATGGACAAAACTTGAATATTCTGTGATAGATTGTCGGATAAGTATTATGATGAGGTTGATGATTTCTTAGAGTTTTCCATTATTAATTCAGAAAATAGAATGTCGATTAGATGTTCTTATACCTCTTGTTGCAATATGGAGTTTTTGACTCTTGAACAAGTGAGGTTACATCTGTTTAAAAAAGGTTTTCTAATAGAATATTTAATTTGGAATTGACATGGTGAGGAGGACTCAAAACCTACCTCTGCAAAGTGTCAAGACCAGCCACAAAGTCAGCATTTTAAATGTCTAGATTACAATAATATAGGTGATATGGTTCATGATGCTTTTGAGCATTGTGATAAATATCCTAGTTCTTCTAAAGATATGCTTGAAGATGTTGAAAAACCTTTATATCCGGGTTCAAAGCATTCAAAGTTATCAGGTTTAATGAAACTGTACAATATAAAAGGACTTTACGGTTGGTCTGATAGTGGGTTTTAGCTTTATTAAAAATGCTCAATGAGATATTGCCAAATGATAATAGTATGCCGAAGTCTATGTATGAGGCCAAAAAAATAGTGAAGCTATTAAGCTTAGATTATGAGAAAATAAATGCATGCCCAAATGATTGCATTGTTTATAGGAATGAGTTCCAAAATCTTAGTGAATGCTCAAGGTATGGAGAATTTAGATGGCAAATAAAAAAAGATGGATCTAAAAAAATTAGGAAGGGGATGCCAAAAAAAGTGTTATGGTATTTTCCTATAATTCATAGGTTTAGAAGAATGTTTCAATCACCACAAACTGCTGAGAACTTAACATAGTATGAAAATAAAAGAATTAAATATGGCAAGCTTCGCCACCCGGCAGGCTCGCCTACTTGGCAGCTAATTGATAAGAAATGGCCTGATTTTGCCTAAGAGCTAAGAAATCTTTGGTTGGCTTTATCATCTGATGAGATTAACCACATAGCACACTTAGCACGACTTACAGTTGTTGGCCTGTTACATTAATAACATATAATCTTCCTCTATGGTTATGTATGAAGAGGAAGTTTATGATGTTATCTCTACTAATATTTGGCCTTAAACAGCCTGGAAATGATATAGATGTGTACCTAGCACCTTTGATTGAGGATTTGAAAATCCTATGGAATGTATGTGTCGATATTTTTTATGCATATAGGAAATAAACTTTCAATTTACGAGCTGTGTTGATGTAGACAATTAGTGATTTTCTAGAATATAGGAACCTGTCCGGGTGTACTGTTAAGGGATACTATGGTTGTCCAATTTGTGGGATAAAAACATGTGCATGTTGGCTGCTGCATAGTTGAAAGATGTCATATATAGGCCATAGACAGCTTCTTGAAAATTCTCTTAAGCCTTTGTTTGGAGTTGAGTTCTTAAACTTAGTTGCTGACATTCACACCAAGTTTAGGAAAAAGGTCTAAAAAAAGTGAAAATGTGTTGAAGGAAAGGGTAAGGGTGAGGGTAAAGGTGAGGGTAAGGGTTGGGTTGGGGGTGAGGGTGAGGGCGAGGACGAGGATAATAGTGACGGTAAGGATAAGGGTAAGGTTGAAGGTGAGGGTGAGGGTAATGGGGATGTAACTTAATTCTTGTCCAAAAAGAAATCAATTTTCTTTGACTTAGAATATTGGAAACACTTGTTAGTTCGTCATTAATTAGATGTGATGCACATTGAAAAAAATACATGTGAGAGCATTTATGGCACATTACTTCATCAAACGAGGAAAACAAAAGATGGAATTAATGCTAGAAAATATCTTACACATCCAAACCTTAGAGAATTAATGAACAAAGCTTTTATTGTATTAGTTCCTGATTAGTAAAACAAAGTCATACCCCCGGCCCTATACATTTTAAGTAATAAAGAAAAAAAAAAGTTCTGTAAAACCTTGCAAGATGTCAAAGTTCCTAATGGTTACTGTTCTAATTTTAGAGATCTTGTTTCAATGGATGATTATCATCTTCACAACTTGTCATAATCAGGTTGTGTCTCTTTTTAATTTATTGTGCTCTAAGGTAGTAGAGCCTGATTATCTAAACCAATTGCAAAAGGAATTTAAAATCACCTTATACAATTTAGAACAAGACTTCCTACCTGCTTTCTTCGATATAATGGTCCATTTAACAATCCATCTAGTAGAAGAAGTTAGGTTATGTGGTTCGGTTTACCTTTGATGGATGTATCCATTTGAGAGAGAAATGAAACCTACAAAGGGTTATGTTCGCAACCGAAATCATCCTGAAGGTTGCATTGCCGAGTGCTATATTGTTGAGGAAGCACTTGAATTCTGTGCTGAATACCTTTCATGTTGTGAATCAATTGGACTGCCTATTGGTTGTCTAATTGATTTTACAGTTGAAAGGCCACTCAGAGGTGTAAATATTAAGGTGGTTGATGCTCCTACATTGGCACAAGCACACCGATGTGTTTTAGTGAACACTCTTGAGATTCAACGATGCATAGAGTATGTGAACACAAACTTTTCTTAATTTTTGTTAACTTTTTTTGTAATCTTAGTAATTAAAAGGGTATAATTTTGTTAATTCTGTGTGTATGATTTTAGGGAGCATTTGGCCTTATTGCAATTAAAGTATCCTTGTCAATTAAAAAAGCCTTTATGGTTGCTAACCGAGCACTCTCGTAAATTTACTTATTGATTGAAACAAAAGGTTAGATTAGCTTCATTAGGTCTAAAAAAAGTTTCCAAGTAAAAGTAAACAAAATTTTCTCATTTAACTAATTAATGTGGTTTTATGTTTTGAAACTATAGGTAAGAGCTAATAAAGAAAATAATGCAGCGGTTGAGGAAATAGTATGGTGGCTGGCAAACAAACCACGCTCAAGCGTGGTGACATATGAAGGGTATTGTATTAATGGTTTTAAGTTTGCTACGAGAGCTCAGGATAGAAACCATGTAACACAAAATACTGATGTTCATATTGTTGCCAAAACTTTACAGATTTCGAGCTCAAAAGACAAAAATCCCCATTCTAAGGATATGCTTTTTTTTTTTTATGGGGTTATTGATGAAATTTGGGGGTTAAGAAAATTCTTCGGGGGTTAAGAAAATTCTTTTCAAGTGTGATTGGGTGGATGATAAGAGGGTTAACAATGATGAGTTAGGGTTCACTGTAGTTAATTTAGATTGAATAGATTATAAATCTGATTGTTTTATTCTAGCTGGTCATGCAAAGCAAGTGTTTTATGTGAAAGACCAGCTAGATAATAATAAATCAGTTGTTTGTTCAGTGACTGAAAAATGTAATTATTCAAATGGGGTTGAGTATGATGACATGGATGTGTATGTGCAATTATCCAACAATCTTCCAGAGTGTAAGTTAGATGTGGGTGATGAAGAACATGTTTAACAGCAGATAATGATGTTTTCATGTAAATATCGAGGCAGAAAATGAATAACACATTTATGGTAACTTTTTAGCATTATTTTCCATAAGTAAGAAATTGATATATTAATTATTATTTTATTAATTGTATTGATAAATAATGTGCTTATCTATTTTATGCATTTGCAGATTAGTTGGAGACATGGTAGAAAATGATGAAAGGGAATATGATCCAGATCTCGAAAGAAGACCAAGACGAAACCTTACAAAGACGAAAGACTTGCAGAAATGAGCTAATGAGGAGACTGAGCTCGTGTACAATTCTTATGGAGTTTCCGTTAGAAAGAAAAGAAATGACCTGAGGAGTTACATTGGGCTGATTGTACGAGAAAGAATTGCAATCATATACGATGATTGGAGGAAAGTGCCACTGGACATCAAGGAGACTCATTTTCAAGAAAAGTTCAAGTTGAGGAGGAAAGTGCCACTGGACATCAAGGAGATTCATTTTCAAGAAAAGTTCAAGTTGAGTTTAAAGGCTAAAACCCAAGTGTTGAAATGGATGGGAGTTGCATTAAGGACCTTTAGAAGTAAATTGGCAAATGAATATATTCTGCCCAATGCAGACAACTTAAATTTTTTGAAAAAGCCTCCTCTTGAGTATGAGACCATTAGGAAAGAAGATTGGAAGAGCTTTATTGATAAAGTTTTATTCGAAAGCTTTCAGGTATTTTTTCTGTGAGTTTGATAATATCATTGAGTGTTTTTAGCCATTTTAATTGATATCCACTTTGTATAGGAAAAAAGTAAGGTAGCAAAGGATAAAAGAGCAAAGAATTTGTACAACCATCATTTGGGCAGCGCAGGATATGCGGGGCTATTGCATAAAAGAGTAAGCACAATAACTACTATAATATAAACTTATAATATTGCTAATACAAATAATAAGGTGGTTCGGAGTAGTTTTCAATTTAATTTTATTGATATATTGTAGAAGTTGGAGCTCGGAGTTTCTGAGCAAGAGATTGACTGTAGTGAGGCTTGGTTATTGGCGCACAAGAAAAAAGATGGAAGTTATACCCCTGAAGTGCAACAAATGGTTGAGAGAATTGTAAGTTTCTACCACTACTGTTCATTTAAGAAATTAAACATTTAAATTGTCTGAAACTGAATGCTACGATAAAATATTACTTATTAATGCCTTTAGCTTTCTTGATTGGATAAAATTTATTGACTTTTTTGAAAATGTAGTGTTTCGTGTTAGTAATAGATGGCTTCAATGTTGAGTATAAGATAATAATCGATAAAGCTACTGAATTAATTAGTGATTTTACAATTACAAACTGTGACGTATTACTAACACGCGTCAAGTCTGTTTAATTTAAGGTGTGTGATTAATTTTAATTTTTTATTTATTGTGTCATGAATGTTACTGAATAATAAATCAAGTGCATCTAAATTAACAAATTCGATTGCTCTATTTTTATAAAAAAAAAAAGAAGCTTGTAATGAGATATATGCTTTAACTATCATTATGTAACTTGTTTGCTTTTGTTATTCCTAATTTTGATCAATTTTTTTTGTATTTATTTTTCAGAGTGAGCTAAAAAGCCAAGTTGAGTAAGGAACATTCCAATCCCAGGGACCAAATGATATCTTAGGTGAAGCACTTCAGAAGAAGGCTAATGGAAGTCGAGTGTAGGGCTTGGGTCAATTTATCACCCCAGCCATGTATTTCAATATTCCTGATCCTAATGAGTTGGCGCGAGAACGGAGAATGTATCAAGAGGGTTTTCACTTTATGCAAGCTCAGTTAGATTAAATGAATGCAAGGATAAATGGCTGCAATAACACTGAAGTTGGCAGTTCCAACTTTCCTAACTCTAAAGGTGGTTGCAGTGTTAAGATGAAGATAAATCGTCGATCCCCTACCAAAATTACTCCCAAGTCAATGACCAACAATCCTAAAGCTACTCCAAAATCAGTGACTAATGACCCCAGACTTACTCTAAATTCATTGACCAATGACTCTACACTTTGTCCAAAATCTGCCAAAAACATCAACTCACTGCCCCTGCCAGCTCCTGCACAAATTCCACCCCAAGTAGATTGTGAAGCCACTTCAAAACAAACCTAAGAAGATCTTCAAGATTGACTCCTTTAAAGAAAAAAGTTGATGGCCTTAAGTCTCCTGCAGATAGTGTGATATATCTGTATCAGGAGAAAGAAATATCAAAGGAACCCGTTGTTGTGAAACCAGTGACAACAAGGAAACTTGTTCTAAGAAAAAATACCCGCGGAGCTGTCAAAGCAAAAAAGGAGACCAAGAGTGCACAAATGGATATTTTTTTTTTTTTATTAATTGTGAGCCCCCTGCCACGGTCGAGTATGATTGCACATGATCTCAAAACTTTTGGTGTGCACTGGGAGAAGAGATTAGACAAACAAATTTGTAATGAAATCATTGAGTTTGCAGAGCTCATAAATTCGGTTATTGAGATATGGATTAAGTAAGAAAAAAAAATTAATTTATGTATTTATTATGTCTTCTAACTTTAGACATATGTTATTTTATCTCTCATAAAATATATGACATAAGTTTCTTTTTGTATAGACACTTGTATGAGGAGATGGATAATGATGGTGATGTTAGTCTAATTCAATTTGAATGTATAGCTAAGCTACATCCAACACAAGCAAGCTATCTAAATAGGTGTTCTTATATTTCATACCTTTTAGACAAGATACAAATAGCCCAGATCATTGTTTTCCCATATAACCTAGGGTATAGTTTATTTATTTTTTATCCATTTTATTTGTTTCCATGAATGATTTAAATTTATCTTGCAATCTATTTGTCATTTTTTTCCAATTGGTTGTTTAGTGGCCACTAGGTGCTAGTATCAATTGATATGGTGAGGTGCAAAGTATATTATCTTGATCCATTATATGATAATCCTGATAATGAGTTGAGGCAGATGGTGAATGAGTATGTTCCTGATTGGTTTAATTATTATTATTATTATTATTATTATTATTATTATTATTTTGGTTGTTGATTTATTTGTTGACATCTGTTATTTATTACTTATAGTGAGATAACAATGCATCAAGTGAAGACTAACAAAAAGAAGGTTGTGCAGTGAGACCCTATTAAGGTATTAACGAAACAAAGTTATAACATTCATTACTACTTTCATAAGATTTTTTTAGATTAATTTTTTTTTTAGTGTCCTAAACAACCTGGAACCTTTGAATGTGGCTATTATGTTATGAAGTGCATCCAACAGATTGTTCGAGATTTATACATTCTTAAAAACAATGTAAGTTCCTCTATAAATTTTTTTGAATTTTGTTGAAGAATGCATTGTGCAATGAATTATGATCCAAAACAGTTTTGATCGATTAATTGCTACTGGTTGTGATAAATTAATTGACTTAGATTATGTGATTTGTGAAGATGTTTAATTGGTGAATTGTGTGATGCTAACTGCTTGATGCTTGGAATTTTCAATCTGTATACCCAAAACCTATAACTTTTTTTGAATTTTGTTGAAGAATGCATTGTAGGATTAATTATGATCCAGAATAGTTTTGATCGATTAATTGCCACTGGTTGTGATAAATTAATTGACTTAGATTATGTGATTTGTGAAGATGTTTAATTGGTGAATTGTGTGATGCTAACTGCTTGATGCTTGGAATTTTCAATTTGTATACCCAAAACCTAACTTTTTTTGAATTTTATTGAAGAATGCACTGTGGGATGAATTATGATCCAAAACAATTTTGATCGATTAATTGCCATTGGTTGTGATAAATTAATTGACTTAGATTATGTGATTTGTGAAGATGTTTAATTGGTGAATTGTTTGATGCTAAATGCTTGATACTTGAAATTTTCAATCTGTATAAATAGTACCTATGGATAATAGAGGAAGTTCTTTGTATGTTACAACATTTTAGTGAAGCCGGAATGATTGCAGTTGTTGAACGTATAAATGAAAGGTGTATGAAGCCCAATGTTTTGAATGCTAATGTAATATTGATTTGAAGTAAAATAATTAATTTAAAGTATTAGCTTGTAAGACACTTTTGGTAATTATTGTTTACTATAATGATACTCTTTATTTTTTATCGTATCATTTCTCCGTCTCAGAGTGGTTTTGTACCTGGCAGGAGCATTCATGATAATGTGTTATTGGTTCAGGAGCTTGTTCACGATCTCAATCGTCGTACCCGGGGAAGTAACGTGGTACTGAAGTTGGATATGACTAAGGCATATGATCGGATGTCATGGTCCTTTGTCCTTCAGATGTTGCGGTGCTTGGGTTTCTCAAAGCAGTGGATTTCTTTAGTTCGAAGGGCGATATATGGACCTTGGTTTTCTGTGTTGGTTAATGGGGTCAGCCATGGATTTTTTCAGTCTCGGGGTGGTCTTCGCCAGGGTGATCCGCTATCTCCTTGTTTGTTCATTATTGCTGCAGAATTTTTATCTAGAGGCCTGGATCACTTGTATTCTTCGCATCCTTCTTTGAGATATTGCTCGACTGGTCATCTTCCTATCTCCCATTTGAGCTTTGCAGATGATATTGTTCTTTTTTGGAATGGGAGTAAGGGTAGTCTCACGCGGCTTATGGATTTTCTGCATCATTATGAGGCCTATTTACGGGCAGTTGGTTAGCTGATGAGCGATTTTATGTTGGGGGCTCGGTTTACGCTTCACGTGGTGCTATTATTCACACGATTCACGGGGTTCCAGTGAAGCAACTCCCTTTTCTTATCTTGGTTGTCCGGTGTTTGTTGGGAGAGTCAAGATTGCCCTTTTTGATGATCTGATTCGGAGGGTCCGAGAGAGGATTTCTGGTTGGGCTAATCGGTTACTCTCATTTGGGGGGAAGCTAGTGCTTATTCGGCATGTCTTATCTTCTATGCCCTTGCACTTATTTCATGTTATGCGACCTCCGATTGGGGTTATCCAGCAGTTAGAGCGGATGTTTACACGTTTCTTATGGGGTGACTGTGGACCTAGGCGGAGGATTCATTGGTGCCATTGGCGGAGGTGTGCTTTCCTCGGGAGGAGGCGGCTTGGGTTTTAGGTCATTTCGTGATCTTCTGAAGCTTTTGAGCTTAAGCTTTGGTGGAGATTTCGGAAGCAGCAGTCGTTATGGGCTTCATATATGAAGTCTAAATATTGCAGCAATGATCATCCCGGAATGGTTCGTTTTCGTTACCCAGCTTCGCCCCTCTGGAGGCGTCTTTGCTTCTATCCAGAGATGTTCTTTGAGCCACGTATTCGTTGGTCGGTAGGTGTTGGTGCTTGTAGTTTACGGTATGATTGTTGGTGGGATCACTCCCTTTATTTTTTATAATTACAGTGCTTGCTTCGTCTGCATCTGGTGTCTTCTTATTAGGCGTGGTACTTGTTTGGGATAGGGGTAAGCTTACGCCGTCTTACCCACGTCGATGAGTTGAGCGATTGTTTTGGTTCCGATATCTCTTGGCGTGCTGATGAGACTCGATGGGATTACGCTATCGATGGCATTTTTCATTTACTGATCGGCTTGGGAGATAGTGAGGTGCGCCGAGCCACGAGATGATGTCCGTTCTATGATTTGGCGGCGCCGTATTCCAGTCTCGGTTATCGTTCTTTCTTTGGCGGTTATTCACGAGGTTTTCGGCCATCGATGATGCATTGAGTGCGCGCGGATTCTGTATGGTTTCGCGGTGCTTTTGTGGGCAGGCTGCTGAGACTTCTCGGCACTTATTTCTTGAGTGCCCTCGGGTTAGCCAGGTGTGGGAGTACTTTTATCGTTGTTTAGGGATGTGGCGGACCAGCTTTCTATCGCCCCATGCTTTGCTTCGCCACTGGCAGAGATGTGCTTCTTCTCGATATCATATTCGGGTTATCTTACCTTGCTTCATTTTGTGGCATGTGTGGAAGGCTCGAAATGGATACAGGTTTGATTCTCACTCCTTTTCGGTGGATGCGGTGATTTTTCGAGTGGTGTCGGACATTCGGCTTGCTGGCTCTGCTCTTGGTTTCAAACCGTCGCAGTTGCGGGGCGTGAGGGATTCTCTGCTTACGAATGGGCTACGAGTGATTGCTTCGCCCATGACCTATTCGAGTTGTCGTATGGACACGTCCGCCTCTTGGTGCGGTCAGTCTGACTGTTGATGGGTGTTCGAGGGGTAATCCTGGGTTGTCAGCTGCAGGGGGCGTTCTTCGGGATCATAGGGGTATATTTTTGGCAGGGTTTGGCTCTTTTCTTGGCCATCATCCAATCCTTTATGCGGAGCTTATGGTCATTTGTGAGGGTTTGGAGCTGGCGGTCCGGATGGGTTATTCATTGTGGAGGTAGAGTCAGATTCGGCTACTTGTGGTTTCACGGATCCTTGCGAGATAGTTACTGTCCAGTTGGGACTATGCTTTGCCCTTGCGTCGAGTTCGATCTTTGGTGTCCTCTTATTCGGTTGTGGTTCGGCATGTGTATCGTGAGGCTACGTCTGCGGTGACTTTCGGCCAATTGGGCTTGCACTTCTTGTTCCGACCATCGATTCTTATCGGTCCAGTGATCGCCTACGAGGTTTATCTAAGATTATTCATATGGATGCCCATGCGGTTCCACATATCAGACGCTAGTTTTTATATTACCGTTTGTATGTTATCACTTATCGAGGAGGTTTTTGGTTCATGCCCCCCTCCTTAAATATGTGTTTACTCTTTCATGATTTATATTACAGGTAGGGGTCCTGCCTAACCCCCCACCATTTTGGTGGATATAAAAAAAAAAAAAATGTTAAGTAGAAAAGATTTAAAATTATATTTATATATTTCATTGCTTTATTTTTGAAGTTCAAGGGCTGTGATGAGTATACTATGGATGATATTTCGCAACCTTGCGATGAGTGGGCCACGTATGTTGCAAAGTTAATTGTAGCATATAATAATCAGGTAAACTTATAAGTATATTTTTTCTTGTGAATATCTGAAAATTGATTTGTATAGCATGCTAGCTAATTAAATCTATATGATGCACTTGTAGGTAGGGAAGGTGAAGGGAAAGGCAAAGGTCAAAGAGTAGATGTACTCAGGATAACTGAATGATTGCTACAAACTGTCACTATGTTGATTTCAAATTATATTTGAAATATTTGTTTTGATTTCTACAAACCATCACTATGTTGATTTTAAATTATATTTGAAATATTTGTTTTACTGTTATATTTGTATTAATATTTGATTCAGAATTATTTAAATTTTGTTGGAAATTTTATATGTAATTATTCATTTTAGCAGTTTAGCTTACAGTTAGTATTTTTTTTTGAATAATATCATTTGATTGA
Organism: Murraya koenigii; assembly: GCA_025617385.1. Classification (NCBI taxonomy): domain Eukaryota; kingdom Viridiplantae; phylum Streptophyta; class Magnoliopsida; order Sapindales; family Rutaceae; genus Murraya; species Murraya koenigii. The sequence goes on from CM046811.1 coordinate 17,959,938, forward strand.
CAAAACTTAAAATAATAATGAAAACAGTAGGGTAATATAAAAAATGTCAAAATATAAATATAACTAATAAAAGTAATTGATACTAAAAATGTATCAGTTCCATTGGGGTGATTGTACTAGTGATATTAATAACTAGTGATACTATAGTAATAGTAATTATTGACACTAAAGTATTACCATTTGTATTCTATTGACATGTAATAATTGTTAGTAAATACTGTTACAAGAGTGTCACAATATTAGTGATATTATAATGATATGAACTTTTGAAACGTAATAATTATTAATAACTTCTATCACCATAGTGTCATAAAATCTGTAATACTATAGTAATAGTAATCCATGACACTACTTTCAAGTATCACTATTTTTCTAACTGCCAAATCACTGATACTATTAATAAATTTCACTAAAAGTAATTAGTGACACTATTTTAGTATCACTAAAGGTAATTTTTCTAGTAGTGCAAAATGCCACGTTTTGCCCTTTGAGTACGACTTCTCTTCTCTCGACGATCGGACCAAGGACATTTTCAGCATTACCGCCGCCGCCCGCCGCCGCCTTGCTTTTCGACGTTGGGTACGGTTCGCTTGCTGTCATTACCATGTATTTGGTGTGGAGCCTCTTCGCTAATCGTCATGATGATCTGAGCCCTAAGAAGATGGGATACGAGAAGATTCCAGCAAAGGAAGCTGCGTGAGGTGATGTTTTAATCTAAATAATTAATTAAGACTAAATATTTGTGTAATTGTGGATTGTGTTTGTATTTTCATTTGATAACATTTATAATGTGGATTATAATTATTATCATTAGAAAAAAGTTATGCTTTATAGTCTATACATATAAAGCTGCTATCTCTCTCTCTTTACCACATTCAGTTTAGTTCTTTAATGTGGATTATAATTTGTTCCAGTGGGTTATTATTAAAATATTATTTTTTTAAGGCAAGGGTGTTTTGGTTATTTGTTTAGCTAATTAATAGTCAAATAAACTTTATACTAACGGTAAGAGTGTAAAGTGAAGATATACTCAGTACAATCTATCAAAGTCGAAGGACCCAAATCTCAGGAAGAAAACCAAAAATTACCCTTTTTCTTAGTTACTCTCACCTTTTTCGATGCCTTTTTCTTATACCACACCCATATGAGCTACAACTTTTTTTTTTAATATTGATTATACATCAGATTACTGATTTTGAATACTGATTACACTTCAGATTACTGATGAGATGTAATTGTTCCATTTTTTTTAATACTGATTAAACATCAGATTACTGATGAGATGTAATTGCTCTACCTATATTTTACTAGAATTATATACAAATTATGTACAAAGAAATTATTTTGAGTAGCTGAGACTCGAACTAAGGCGCTCAAACTTCTTGTTGAGCGGCTTGATTACCAATGAGCTACAATTATTTACAATAACTATAGCTATTTACTGACTTAAAATTTTGTCATAAATTAATTCACAAGCATTAGTGAGAGGATAGAGAAGGTGAGAAAACAAAAACATTGAGAGAAAAAAACAAAGTTTTTAGGAAGTCTAAATCCTATAAATGAAAGTTTGATTAACAAAATTAGGGTTTTAAATCATTTTTATACTAACTTTAAATATTATGAATTTATCAAAATAAATAAATTCAAAATAGTATCATATAATAAAATAAGAAAAAAAAAACAAACGATACTTAAATTTGATATATAGAAAAAAGATAAAAATTTTAAAATAATAGAAAAATAAGAAAACAACTTAAACTTGCAAAAAAATATCATGAAAGAAAAGAAATATTATATTGGGTTAGATTCAGTTCGCCGCAAGCTTCAAAACCATATATTGTAAGCCCGAAATAAACACATTCAACTCAAGTTATAATTCCGAAAAGGTAACCTACTCATCCTACGCAGCCATCTTATATCAGTCCCCTTAAAAACTCGTGCTCAAGTTATTCTGATATAACTCATCATCATTCGGACAGTGATCAGATTAAGTGAAAGTGTGAGAGGTATTTTAATTGTTAGGTAAATATAGAACATCTCATGATATCATGCTCAATCAAGTGAGATTTTTACAATAAAACTCAATGGCCTAAGGTTAAGGATAATGAACCCATAGGGTAAATTAATAAAGAGGAATAATTTTTTATTAATTCAAAAGCTTAAGAAAAATAATGATAATATCTCTCTATTTATTATAGCGTAAATATACTTCCTTAAATTAACTCAAATAAGAAAACTAAATCATAATTATATTCAAAATAAAAAATCTAAACACATACCTGATTATGCACTAATTAAAATTAAGAATAATAATAAAGACTAAAATAATAAAAGTCTAAAATCTTTTATATATATATAAAAGAGAGAAAAACAATTGAGATAGGTAAACCTTGCACGGGCACTCTCCTCTAAGAATAGTATACGAGAATTTCATTTTCTAAGATTGAAACAAAGCCACCCCAATACAAAATAAAAAATTAGAAATTTCTTAATTTCTTTGATTTAAGGAGATCTTAATTTCTGAATATTCAGACAATAACAAATGATAAAAAAGTTAAAAAAAATAATAATATTGAGAGAATTAAAGTTTGTTTTTAAAATTATTTAGATTATAAACTCTCAATTATTTTAACTATTCTGTATTGTCACGACACTAGCAATGAGACTCACCAAATGTATTATTTCCTTTTAAGGTTACAAGTTTATAAGTGTATTCATTTAAATTAATGATTTCATTTTTGGTTGACGGAGTGGGGTAGTGGAAATGGATTGATAGGATAAATAATTATTAGATATTATTTTAGTACCGTACCAAACTGACGCGACTAAGTTATACTATAATCAAATTATCGAAGCCTGATTAGATCTGGTTTTAATTTAAACAACTCAATGAAATTTTAATAACGCTTTAAGTGAAAGTAGATGACGTTTTAATATAAACGACTCTATAAAAAAGATTTTGATAGATAATGTGTTAGGAAATATAAAATAAAGGTTTTATTAGATAATTGAAGTTACAAAAACAATAAAAAGATCACCCTATTTATAATCGGTAAATCTACTTCACCACCTTAACTTAATAGAGAAATTAAATTATAATTATAATAGAAATAAAAAATTAAAATACATATCATAATTAACTTTAATTAAAGATAAAAAATATTGAAATTCTAAAATCTTAAATTAACATCCTACGTCATAATCATATCACCAATTCAAACATACTCTCAATCAATATCATTTTTTTCACATTGAACCCACCCATTACACTCAAATTAAACGCATCCCCTAAGGTATGATCTTTTGACCCTTGCTTCAACTGCAAGAGATCAAACCAACTGGATTCCAAATACAAACTTTATTAAAAAAAAATTTAACGATTATTTGTCAATATTTGATGACCCATCGTTTTATACAAAAGTTTGAAAGCATGTAATCAAGTTGGCGCTTATTACAGTTTTGACCGGCCATCTCCGGTATTCAGCTGGTAAAGTGTTAAAAAATACAATTTATGCTTTGCCCACCCCAATTTTTGCTACGTTTGGGACTGCTGTGCTGCGAGGCCTAAGTTGGGCTTAATAAGAACCATCGAGCCCAGCCCAGAGCAGAAGGAAAAACCCTAATCCCTAAACGAAGAGGGAGCCATGACTCATGACATGGACAAACACGTGGAGGACAAGGGTTTCAAAACGGCATGTGCCTCGCAGCCACTCTATACGCGGTTACATTGTAAAGCACACTCCTTTTTTCTCAAATTATACGGATTGAGACATTTGCCGTCTCTCTCGCTCGCCGCCTTCGAAGGTTCGTTTATTGTTTCTCTCTCTATCTCTCTTGTTCTCCATTTGTCCTCCGTTTACGTTCGCTGTTTCTTCATTTTTCTTTTCCATTCGTTTTTCCTTCACTGGCGAACAGGCCGTGGTATTTTCTCATCGTTTTTTTTTACTGGATAACGATCGTTTTTCTTACTGGATAATGAAATGACTTGGCGTTGACTTTTGTTGATTCTTTTTTTTTTTCAATGACTTTGTTGTTTGGCGGAGTTAGCTAGTCAATGTTTATTTTCAGTAACAGCTTACTTCTAAGTTACTAACGAGTGATACTTTGAGTTGATCCTGGATTATTATTCATTTTTTTTTAATTTTATTTTTTAAGGAATCCGCTGGTGAAACTTAAAAAAATGCAGTTGTTGTTGTTGTTATTATTATTATTATTTGAAGTTAAAAAATGCATGGATCTGATGTCAAATTGCAGTTTATTACTTGTTATGTTGATGATATTAATTGAATTAGTTTCAGATTTGTTGCTTCTTTCTATATTTATGTATGATTTTTGTGGACAGGAAATACTGTTGTTGTTGGTAATATTTGAGAATCAGTCAAGATGGTGAAGTTCACAGCAGAAGAGCTCCGCCGTATTATGGACTACAAACATAACATCCGTAATATGTCCGTTATTGCGCATGTTGATCATGGTATAGCTTCTAATTCTTCTTGTGCTTATTGTTTGTTTACTGATTTTTATGTGGAGTGTCCTCCTAAGGGTACGTTTGGGATTGAGGTTAGACAGCTGTAGCTTTTTAAGGTATAGCACTAAAGTGTTTGATAAATACTAGTTATTGTAGTTTAGAAGCTATATTGGTATAATTTTTTACTTGAATGATAAAAAATTTATTATATTTTTAATAATTTTATTAAAATTATTACTTAAAAATTATATTTACTATATTCTATTAACTTTTGTTTCATAATTATAGCATTTTTTTCACAGCAGCTGTAACTTTTAAGCTACAGCACCTCAATCCCAAACATAGCCTAAATGTTGTTGTTCACTTGCTCATGTTAGGTACTTTAGTTGGATGGAGTTGGTTAGTAAAATATGTTCCCTTCATGCATTATCATGTTGGGTATCTTTGCAAATTGTGAGATGATCTTGTTTTGTAGAGATGATCTTGTTTTGTAGAGATGACTAAGCAGTCATATGTTCTTCTGTTCTGAGAGTTTCTGTCTGCCTATATTTTCTTCAAATTAGAATTTATCCTTTGGGTGGGAGGAGTTTGTGGGCATATTGTTCTAGTTTAAATTTGTTTGATTAATGAGTTCTTATTGTTATACCATTATTTGTGTTTGGCCTGGATCTGATGCCAATTCAACCTTCTAGGGAAGTCAACCCTTACCGACTCTCTGGTGGCTGCTGCTGGTATCATCGCCCAAGAAGTTGCTGGGGATGTCCGTATGACAGATACTCGTCAAGATGAGGCTGAGCGTGGTATCACAATCAAGTCTACTGGTATCTCTCTCTACTACGAGATGAATGATGTGGCTTTGAAGAGCTATAAGGGAGAGCGTCAAGGGAATGAATACCTCATCAACCTTATTGATTCACCTGGGCACGTCGATTTCTCATCTGAGGTTACAGCTGCCCTTCGTATCACTGATGGTGCACTTGTTGTTGTAGACTGCATTGAAGGTGTTTGTGTCCAAACAGAAACTGTGCTTAGACAAGCCCTGGGTGAAAGGATTAGGCCAGTCTTAACTGTCAACAAGATGGACAGGTGTTTCCTTGAGCTTCAGGTTGATGGTGAAGAGGCTTACCAGACTTTCCAGAGGGTGATTGAGAATGCTAACGTTATTATGGCTACCTACGAGGATCCACTCCTTGGTGATGTTCAGGTTTACCCTGAGAAAGGAACAGTTGCTTTCTCTGCTGGTTTGCATGGTTGGGCTTTTACCCTGACAAATTTTGCCAAGATGTATGCATCCAAGTTCGGAGTTGATGAATCAAAGATGATGGAGAGGCTCTGGGGTGAGAACTTCTTTGACCCTGCTACAAGGAAGTGGACCAGCAAGAACACTGGCTCTCCCACTTGTAAGCGTGGTTTTGTCCAGTTCTGCTACGAACCCATCAAGCAGATCATCAACATTTGCATGAATGATGAGAAAGATAAGCTGTGGCCTATGTTACAAAAGCTTGGTGTTACGATGAAGTCAGAAGAAAAGGAGTTGATGGGTAAGGCATTGATGAAGCGTGTGATGCAGACTTGGCTCCCGGCAAGTAGTGCTCTTCTGGAAATGATGATCTTTCACCTTCCCTCTCCTGCGACGGCCCAAAAGTACCGTGTTGAGAACTTGTATGAGGGTCCCCTTGATGATGCTTATGCTAATGCCATCAGGAACTGTGATCCTGAGGGCCCTCTCATGCTCTATGTATCTAAGATGATTCCTGCGTCTGATAAGGGTAGATTCTTTGCATTTGGTCGTGTGTTCTCTGGCAAGGTTGCAACTGGTTTGAAGGTCAGGATCATGGGTCCTAACTATGTCCCTGGTGAGAAGAAAGACTTGTATGTGAAGAGTGTACAAAGGACTGTTATTTGGATGGGAAAGAAGCAGGAAACTGTAGAGGATGTGCCTTGTGGCAATACAGTTGCCATGGTTGGTTTGGATCAGTATATCACCAAGAATGCTACCTTGACGAACGAGAAGGAAGTTGATGCCCATCCCATCCGTGCTATGAAGTTCTCTGTTTCACCTGTGGTTCGTGTGGCTGTACAGTGCAAAGTTGCATCAGATCTCCCCAAGCTTGTTGAAGGTCTTAAACGGTTGGCCAAGTCAGATCCCATGGTTGTCTGTACCATGGAGGAGTCTGGAGAGCATATCATTGCTGGTGCAGGAGAACTCCACCTTGAGATCTGTTTGAAGGATTTGCAGGAAGATTTCATGGGTGGTGCTGAGATTATCAAATCTGATCCTGTTGTGTCCTTCCGTGAGACAGTCCTTGAGAAGTCCTGCCGCACTGTTATGAGCAAGTCCCCAAACAAGCACAACCGTCTCTATATGGAAGCCCGACCATTGGAGGAAGGACTTGCTGAGGCAATCGACGAAGGTCGTATTGGTCCAAGGGATGATCCCAAGGTTCGTTCTAAGGTTCTGTCGGAGGAATTTGGTTGGGACAAGGATCTTGCCAAGAAAATCTGGTGTTTTGGTCCTGAGACCACTGGTCCTAACATGGTTGTGGATATGTGCAAGGGAGTTCAGTACTTGAATGAAATTAAGGATTCGGTTGTTGCTGGGTTCCAGTGGGCATCAAAGGAAGGTGCATTGGCTGAAGAAAACATGAGGGGCATTTGCTTTGAAGTTTGTGATGTGGTTCTTCATGCTGATGCTATCCACAGAGGTGGTGGCCAGGTTATTCCAACTGCTAGGAGGGTCATTTATGCATCCCAGCTTACAGCCAAACCAAGGCTTCTTGAGCCTGTCTACTTGGTGGAGATCCAAGCTCCTGAACAGGCACTTGGTGGTATTTACAGTGTTCTTAACCAGAAACGTGGTCACGTTTTTGAGGAGCTGCAGAGGCCTGGTACCCCACTTTACAACATCAAGGCATACCTTCCGGTTGTTGAGTCTTTTGGATTTTCCAGCACTTTGAGAGCTGCAACCTCTGGACAGGCTTTCCCTCAATGTGTGTTTGATCACTGGGACATGATGTCATCTGATCCATTGGAGCCCGGATCCCAGGCTTCACAGCTTGTTGCGGATATTAGGAAGAGGAAGGGTTTGAAGGAACAGATGACCCCGCTCTCTGAGTTTGAAGACAAGCTGTAAGCGCTTTTGCCATTATCGAATGCTGGCGACTAGGTTCATTTTTAGCTGCCTTCGATTTTGTTCTGTTTTTCCTTTCAAGAAAACAATGTTAACTTATCTGTGTTTGTTGTTGTTGTAGTCTGTGAGTTTTTTTATGTAAGTTTGGACTTTCAGATTATGTTATTCCATTTGCTTTCTGATCTGATTGGTTTTTTTTTGTGGGGTTTAATTCGATTATCTGGTTATTACTTGTGATGAATGTTCTTAGTACTCGCTATGATTGCTTTTGACTTGCCGCCGTGATATTTGTTCTTGCGATAATGATAAAGGAATATCTAGAAACCTATTGTTTGCTATTGCAAATAATAATTTTTTTAAAGATTCTTTCTAAAAGATGAACTATTTGAACCCATGGGTTTTTAATTTGCACCCATTTTATTTACTCTTTTTTGAAATTTAAACATCTGATCGACTACACCCTTCATTATCCCATAATCCTAACTTGATAGATCCACTTATCTAATTGTCTTTGTGGGGTCATTTTGCGTTTTATTATTTTTCTAACCATGAGGAACTCAATGAAACTGACACTCTTCATCACCAATGAAGTCTGAAACCACGTTCCTAAACCTGAGGAACTCAATCTGCCACACACTCGCATTAAAATCCCCCGTGAGGGAGAGACGCAATCTATTCTTTCTACTCCACCACTAAATTATTTCAATCTCAAGCAAATGTTACGTTCAACCCATTTCTTCTGCTTTTGTAAAGGTTAATGAAAAATCAATTCTTGTGATCAATGGCAGACACAGAGTGATCATGGGAGCATAAGTGACGAATGAAAACCCAAATAACTGGCGTTTTATATAATTGTGCATTGAGAGACCCCAACATTTAAATGTTAATTTAAATTTTAATGTAATGTGTCACATATTTATTGAATGATAAATTTTATAATTTATAAAATTATTTAATTACAATCTAATAAATAAATACCACGTCCATTATAACTCAAATTATAACTTAAACGTGGAGATGCATAACATTACTCCAAGGTGAACATTGTGCAAAACTGCAAATACAAGTCCAAGCATAAAAACCAAATAAGGGATGATGAATTTGCTATTGTTTGCATAAACATAAAAATTGGCTAAAAGATTGCGGTAACAATTTTGCATCAGAAAATAATAATTTTCATTGATTGTTCTCATTCGTACAGCAGAGTACAAACAATGTCTAATCACTTGTATTTGCCTTGATGGCTGGTAAGAACGTGTCGGTGTCGGTGTCGGTGTCGGCGTCGGCGAGGATGCGATGGAAAAGGGGTTAGCGTTTAATTACCTAAATGAGATGTGCATCAAATTTACTTGCACAAAATGCCGGAAGCCAAACGGCCGGCAAATCTATTGCTTTTATTAAGCACGGAAATTTTCCAAAAACTACGACAAAGAAATGAAGAAAAAAGAATACACATTCCTTTCTGAGAAAAACTACAAATTGGCTGTATGAACTGTGAGATCCCCAGGGGCAAGGGATTTGGGGGTTAGTGCTCCTTGTGGAGAAACAATGACTCTGTTCTGTGTCATCTGCGTAATCCTAATTCATGAATTTTCTGCAGTTTGGTGCTTTACATAAACAGGGGACTTTGAATTCTTCAGGTTCATCAGGATCAAATAAGTAATCATACCTGCCAAAACAATCAATATATTATGTGAAGTTCCTAAAGCCCCAAAGAAAGAGAGAGAGAGGGAGAGAGATACGTTAGCTCGTCACCAGCAGATACGTTAGTCTTAGCAATAAGGACAATCCGACTCTCATCATCACCCACACTCATTATCCTCGCATAGCAGTTGGGCATACACTGTATCAATCAACGGCAGCAAAGATGAAATATTTAGGATTTAAATGCAAATGACTTAAATATCCATATCTTACCGAATGATTGATTAAACGTGCTATGTTTCCTTTATCAGTGGCATCTACCACTACCTCCTCGCTGATCTTGAAAAGCTGCAACATAAATCTTACCACAGTTTAGCTCTAAAGAGTACAAAAACAAACGCGGAGGAGATGAAAATATAACATAAAAGAAAAAAAAAAAATTTAAGAATGGAGATGAAGTAATCCTGAGCATTCAGCAATTTTCCAGTTATAAGCCGAGGGGAAAAGGACAAGATAACTCACATAGCAGTCTTTTCCTTCTGATCGGTAGTGCACCTCTCTGAGATCCGCAATACTTCGTCTCACCTGTTCACCACGATACTCGAGAACCTGAAGGAAAGCACTTGGTTTTTAATTTGTTCAAAGAGTACCATAATAATGGAACTGCCAACATACAATTGTTGTGTTCCATTTACACAACTTTTCGTGTAATTTTTTTATGTAACATATATCTGCAATCATCAGGGTTTGCCAGACATCCAGCTGAATTAACCATACAATCCCATTTTGACCTTAAAGCACAGATATGTATAAATAAAATTTTTTAATATTTGCAATGAAAATTTCATTCAAGAAAGAGTTATTTAGCTTTAGTTTTAAAAATCATTTTTGTCTGTACCTTCCAATGCTACCAAAGAACAATGGAAGAATTTAAAGTCCAATGGAATTTAAGACATACCAAATTTATGGATCCTCATAGTAATGGCAAATTGCTCATAGAGAAAAATTTGTCAACCTTCAGAAACTAAAAAGCAATAACTAAATGAAAGAAATGATTTTATAAACCATATACTCTTTGATCTCTTTTAATTCACATACCATTTCTCCTTCTTGAATATTCCGACGTGCAAAGAGGCCCCAGCCATGTATTCCAGATCTACCAAAGCAAACTCGGTCATGTTCAGTTCTCTGGAGATGAATTTGCAAACGCAAAAATAGTCAGAAAAACAAATCAATTAGTTAAAAATTACTAGGACAAAATGAAAGCATATATATTTGCCTGTAAGTGATAAAGGCGTTCACGGAATGAAGAAAAGCTTTTAGGCTCCTCTAGTACCTGTTGAAGGGAAAGATACAAAGCAGAAAACCATAAGATGAATTTTTTTCCATTAAAATCTCAAACTAAAGGGGAAAAAGGGAGCATAAAGTTACCCTGAATGTGTTCAAACTTTGTATGGTGGCTAAAGAATGATGGCAAGCTCCCCTCACTTTGTGGGCAGTAGCTTCTTCTTCTGCTCTCTACCAAACCGAACCGGCGGAAAAAAAGGTTAGATGACAAAGAAAAAGAAGTCCCTACTTAATGAAACTGAGAAAACTTAAGGAAACAATATAGCAAGCAAATGAAAGTGAGACCAAGCAATTCATTATGCATGCAAAATTAGAAAAATTCAGCACTTCAAGAATGATCCCAGCAAAATTTTTCTATGCAGCAAGGAAAACAAATTAAACCACACATTATTGTTATATTGTCTTCTCTCACTGCTCACATAGTTTGACATTCTACTCATCATCCTAGAACAAACATCAATCATCTCTTTGACACAGATGGTACCTAGCGAAAGAAAACAAGGTTTAGAATAGACGGACAATTAGCCTGACAACATCTACAGAGCTCTCCAAGTATCAGTTCCCAAATCAAACCCAACCCAGCACAAAACACTCACAAGACAAAAAGATAGTGTAACCAAAAGGCATCCTATGATACTATGTCAACAATAAAACTTAAAAGGAATCTGACCCATTGAAATTCACTTATTGTATTATCACTGGGAAAAATAGATAGATATGATCGAGTCAAACAGAAACAGATACATATAAGTACCTTCTTGTTATAGTTCAATCTTTTAAATACACGGCACCTTGCAGCAGAGAATGGCTCAATCTCGGTAGATTCTACTGCAGTAACCTCTTCAACTTTTGTTCTGCTAGATGAAATAAGCCTTGAACCAGCCCTCTTCTTATTTTGAGCAAGGCTTTTGGCAGAAAAGACACCGAGAGGAGTATGAATAATTAAGAAGGTATCTGGATTTGGAGCCCTGCATCAAAAACCAAAGAAGAAACATGAGAATAGAATTACGGACAACACATGCATACATGAAACACAAGTACTGCTCAGAGGTGTTAGGTGAAACCTGTGATAAGCACAATATGACACCATTTTTGTGATCTGTCTTCCATTTTTCTCTAAGCAGTGCAACTGCAAAACAAAGGGTTCAGTCAATGCAACATATATTTGAGCAGACAGAGCAGTCTAATTTGAGACTATCATGGGCTGAGTAAGCAGATAATGGCTTTAATTTTATTGGCACGTCAATTTACTCAACCTACTGGCGTTCAAGGAAAAAGAAAATCAACATATTATACCAATAAATAATCACATGCAAAGGTTTGAAATAAAATAAAACACTAAAATGAAAAATCCATGATTTCTGAAATGAGAAATATGATCATTAACATCCTTTGCACCACGTAAGTTTTAGTGTATAATGGTGGAAACTACAGGATCCATATGGTCATAACATAGAGATAGACAAGTGCCCAGAAGTAGGCAGAAATAACAATTTCAGGCAATTGTTATAAAAATGCAGCAGTAAGCAATCTACCTCCATCCGATACCCAGCTCTTGATGCACACATAGCATGGTAATAAGTGGAACACTTGCAACACTGTGTGCATGAACCATGAATTTGCTTACAAATAACGCAAATCTGGAAAAAAAAAACACATACAGAAATACATTAGCTGTATTCTTGTACTAGCAACCAGCTCAATAATCACCAGCAATCCAGCATGAACATTTAGACTAAGACAAATCAATCACAAACATTTGTCAACATGATCATTCAATTTATATCTAGAGGATGTGATGATCCAAATATTAATGCATATACAATAGGAATGCACTTATAAAACTTTGTCACATTTCTTTAGGAAAAATGTAAAATAATAAATTAAAAGCTGCTAAAGATTGCAAAACCATGCCAATGGGTTAAATATACATGCGGCTAGAAACAAAGAAAAGATAAAAGCAACCAACCCAAAATACAAGCATTCAACAACTTTGAAAGAGGAAAAGAAAGAGGAGGGGAGGAAAAAAAGGCCACGTTTTCAGGCTAGCCAGTAAGCATAAAGCAAACATTTCCAATATATTCTTCAGTTTCACCAATTAAAATTTCAAGTATTTCTGAATTTTCTTCAAAATATCACATATATAATGGGAAAATAATTTTGTGTCCAGGTATAAATGACTATGAAATTGCAATATTGTCTTCACAAGGCGAACACTAAACCCAAAGCAAAAATTTCATAATAACTTGATCGAATACGCATGATATTCTACCTTTACAAAAGAGTTTGACGGAATACACAAGATCCCAAGAGCAGGCTCCATCTTTTCATCACTTGCAAATGAGACTTCAGGCTGAAACCATGCACAGGTCACATGAACCCACAACGAATCAACATCAGTTGGCTTTAAAGCACCTCCTGACGGAAAAAGGAAAAAAAAAAGATGCTTAATCAGAACAAGGTCGAGGAACCAAATCATGCTGGGATCTGACTGCTTCAGTAATAATATCCACACAAAATGATAACTGTTAGGCAAAGTATCTGGGAGTGAAAATCATCTGATAGTGAGAAAGCTATGATAAAATCACATGATTTCAGTCTTTAGTAATGCCAGCAGTTATGACTGGGTCAACCTAAATGTAGGGTAACTGTAGTCGAGTAGAAGAATATAGAGAAAGAAGCAAAAACAGGGTACTTCTGTAAAACTAATTTTACTCACCTTCAGCATAGATAAACATGATGACCTGAATTACACAGAATATTTATTACACATGAAATTCAACCATCTAAAAAACTTGCCTTTTACAGGACAAAGGCAACACTCCCGCTTAATATCAGGTGTTTCACATGCTTTGCAAACCCATGAAGTGAAATCCCGAACGTTTCTGGCTCCATAGCATTCTTGATGTACAGCTATTTGACATCTGATAAACAATAGTGATATCATTAACATGACAGTATCATAAAAATGCATATATCATAACTTCAGGCAACAAAAAAGGATTTCCTTTGATTAGGAAGGCAAAATGTCAGACTATGAATGAAAAGGTGTATCACTGTTCTATGTCATTCTGTAGCTTGCTCTGTAACAGTAGGGTAACAGCTAGTAAAGCAAATGCCATATGCATAGGTAGATCAAAGCTACATACACAACATGATGATTATAAATTCTAAAATACTGTACTATATCACTCAGTTAAATAGATAACTGAGCCTGAACTAGTGTGCATTTTTTAGGAACATATCCAAAAACAATAGTCCATATTGCCATCATTTTATACATCAATAAATTAGGACCACCTGATTGGTACTAATCACCATCCTTGGCAATACCTGTTGCAAATAATGATTTTGTTGTAGTCCCAATCTTCAACCCATCTGCATACAGCACAGCGTTCTGTTGTCCACTTAGCATAAACAGGTTCATATTTCTCTGTCACAACAAAAATAAGAATCAGTAATTTCAACGACAAGAAACCTGTGATTGGTTCAATAAAGGATAAAAAAATCATCAACTTATAAAATTATAAACCTAAATGAAAAAATGAACCTTGCAAAAAAGCTAGCAACTTCTGCTTCCGCTCTTTTATAGAGGGCCTTTTAGGAGGTTTGGCTGAAACAACAGTATTTGCATGGTACTCAGCTAACTGCAGCATCTGCAAAGTTAAACAAGAACAAAATTCAAGTATGGATCTTGCAAAGAATGTTCCAAATGCAGGTTTTAGAATGTAAAGTCAACATTTTCCACTCATAACTTTGTTAATCTTCAAATCAGCAAGCCCATTAGAAAGCCTCTAATGAAGGCATAAAACACCAACAAGCCAATTAGAAGAGATGAAAATCCTTCTAGACACTAGACATTAGTAGTAAGACATTTAGAACTACAGAGACTTGCATCAGGCCAGTCTGCTTGCATTGACAGTAACTGTAATATTTCTTTTGAAAAAAAAAAAAAAAATTTATCCAGAATGGGATAGGGGTTTCTGCATAAGAGGGGGCAAGGACATATTTCAGGTTGACAATGCTCCAAAGCAAGAGAAGTTAAAAGTGCTGGATACCAATGGTATTGATAATTTCAAATGCTAGCAACCTAATGATATCACGACTAATCTGCACTGCAATATATTGAATTAAGCTATACCAAAACCTACTTTCTTATTTCGGGCAAATTAATTCAAACACTACCTTGTTACTTCATAATCACTGGACCAAGTTACAACAAAATCATGGTATAGCGGTTGTGTTGGATGCTAACTTGGTGAGAGCATTATATTTCAAAAGTTAGCACAGCAAGTTTTGACAAAATTCTTGATAGATAAGTGTATGTTGAAAATCTAGCCCTCTTAGAGTAGAGTAACCCTCAGACTTTACAAAGGTTGACAACAGATAAAATTTAACTCGTATGCAACAGAAATCACCAGTAAAATATTCTGAGTCCATACGCCCTAACTTCATGTTTGTATCTAATGTCACTAGTTAAATTAATAGTTTTCTATTGAAACAATCACTTTTCCACACAAAAATATTACAGTAAATTAGTAATTGCCAATCCCACAAGATATTATTTTTCAAAAAATATAAACAATCCAAGAATTCCAGAGACACAGTCAACAAGAAATATGAAAAGATTGTGAAAATCAGTTGTTGTACCCATTGTTCAAGAGGTAGCATGGAACCTTTCACCCTAACACTAGTCCGCCAATTTCTCAGTTTGGAACCTGTATGCCGTTCCCAATCACTAAGAGCTAGTTTTTCCGTCCCACAAAACCCACATTTGCACACAACTCTGAAACAGAGGAAATTTAAGAGAAATTAAATACACAGGCGTAAAAATAAAAGATATTAAGTGCAGCTAAGCACCATAAAAAATTAAAATAAAAATGAAATCCATGAGTTGTATTTTTGCTTACAAGTGAAGGCTTGGATAATATATGCCTTCCACACCTGAGCAGAGAACTGTAACATTGTTGGGTAGGACTGATTGACCATTATTTTTGTTGCTTCTGTATCAAA
Source organism: Murraya koenigii (assembly GCA_025617385.1). Taxonomy (NCBI): domain Eukaryota; kingdom Viridiplantae; phylum Streptophyta; class Magnoliopsida; order Sapindales; family Rutaceae; genus Murraya; species Murraya koenigii. The sequence goes on from CM046811.1 coordinate 17,975,540, forward strand.
GCCTCGCAATCAATAAATGTAGAGAGGTGTGCATCCAACTTCAATTGAAATGCACATAATAATAATAATTAAATAAGACAATCTTTTTGGTCGAATATCATTAAACAAAGACCAAGGTAAACACCAACTGCAAAAGTATGCCAAAAAAGAGAAATAAAACTGCATAATATGAGTTCAAACACAACTGTCAAAAAATAAAAGAAAGAAATCACTTACTTGATTTTCCGCTGCCCTCTTTCTGAATCTGATAATTCGAAGTTAAACTTAGCTTTGCAAGCAGGGCAGTAATACTCTGCACCTCCCAGATCCTTCACAGCAAAAAATAATTTAGTCAAGGAAGGAGTTCATGTTATTATCATGGGGATAAAGCACTAAAGCTGATGAACAGACCTTAAAACGGCTGTTGGAAATTTTGTCACATTCGGCATGTACCCATACTTTACAACCATCACATCGCACCTAACCAGTGTGGTAGTTTGAACAATAAATGAATAACAAATTACCACTATGTCCAGCCCAAAGAAAGAAAATAAGTCAAAACTCTAAAATAGATAAATGTAGCCTTACCCAACTTCCACTGTCTGAATGGTTCCAAACCTTCTTGCATATCCCGCAAAAATGTTTTGATTTCATTAACTGAAATAAATATGCATGCAGTGGTGAGAAAATGCACAAAACCAACGCAGAACCACAATAATGGAAAATGAAACTTAATAAGAAAACCATGAGGGCAATGCACTTGTTACAAACCCTGGCACAAGTTCGACAAAACAATTGGTCTCCAGTAGCTGAAGCCTTTATTTTCTTTGCAGATTTAGAAGGAAGAGTCATGCCACAGCCATTACAGGATCTTGTATCTTTGTTCTTTGCCCATGAGACCTACACCGGTAAAACTAAATTCAATGTGTTCTGGATTGAAAGAGAACAATTTATTTCTTTAAAAAATATAGAAAAAGGAACTAATTTCTTTAAAAGGTGGGGGACCGCTTTGCGTCCTTAAAAGAAAGAAAAAAAAAATCAAAAGGACTACATATAAATAAAAATATGGTTCCCATTGGAACCAACCTATAAATTGTTCAAAGTTCTCTTGGAAAACCAAAAGGTTCCCAATATTTAGGGCATTGCTTGATTATGCTCTCAAATAATGACTAGCAGAAATGTGTTTTCACAGAATAGCGAAATACATATGAAAAATAAGGTATTTTAGTGATTTTATTCTAATTGAGAATTAAGAAGAAAACAGATATGCAGGAAATCTCATATTACAATCTCTGAAAATTTTGGCTGTCTAATTTCCTGATACTAGTTTGCATAGGATTATCATCAATTTCATACAAAATTCCCTGCATGATGTCTAGTTGACTTAGAGGTCCCAATTATGCAAAAATTTTGGAATTAAGGCTTGGTACGTCAGGTGCCTACCCACACACAGTTATTAAAGTTTAGGAAGAAAAGGTTTAAGAAAGATTGCAACATGGGGAAACATGCCTTGTTGAAAAACGGATAGTCAAGATCCTGGTTTGAACCAGTAGCCTCCTGACCCCATTTGAGAACAGATTCGTCATAGGTAGGGTTTCCAGCTGCCATGTTTATGTCCTGTATCAACTTCTCTGTAAACCCCTGATCAGCCAGAAAAGCCTCCTCCAGTGCCATCTGGAAATCACTGGGCTTGCAGTCATTCAATTCAGATTGCTCCTGGAACCTATATCATCAAAAAATACCTCACCTAAGCAAAAAGAATCATATTAAAAAAAAAAAAAAAAAAACACTATGTGCACCAATGCAGATATACACCTGTCCACAAAATCTACAAATGGAAATATCATTCCTCGTCTGACCCAAGCATAATCCTGTTTATAATCATTCAATGCACCACAATCAGCATCCAAAACCTCAGAATAATAACAACAACATAGAAGTTCGTAAAGAGAACAAGCTTAACATAGAAAACAATCCATACCCTTTGATTTACATCCCCACAGTGACCAAAAAACATCACACAAGCTGCATCAGGTATGCAAGACCTCAATACCAAATCTGGCGCTTGAGTCATAGGATCAATTACTATGGCCGGCCAATAAGGGTAGTTCTTCCCAGACTTTGCCCACACTATATCACCTGAGTAGAAGTCCTCTGGCCCATATAACACATCATCTTTTCTCTCACCATTCAATAAGCCCTCCTCGCTTGTGAACTCAACAATGTCTTCAGGCACGCTCTTCTCATCATTATAAACATCACCAAATTGTTGCTCATGTAACGATGTTAATGAGCTCTTCGAACTCGAGTACTTCCTAACATCAAAACTCCTACTAAACCCACCTTCATCTCCCTCCTCTTCCTCACACAATGTACCATTCTTACAATTCTTATAATATCTAAATTTGTCATCTTTTGGCTTGCTCTTCACATTAGAATTATAACTCTTGGGTGTTTTAAAACTGAATTTCTCTTTCTTACATTCCATTTCATCATCATAACAATCATCACGCTTGCTCTCTTTCCTCCAATTCTCAATAACAGAATCATTAAACCGAGAGGGAAGTACCTGAACCCGACCTCGCGAAGTCCTCACAAGCGGCGGCCTTGAAACCTCCACCGCCGGATTCTTCAATCTGGCCGAATCTGAGCCCTTGGATTTCAACACCTCCGCGCCGGCGGAACACGACACTTCCGTGCACCAAGACGCAGCGAATCCCTTCTCGGAGTGAAGAATTCCGTGAAAACTAACGGGGAGTATACCGGCAGCCACCTCACCGCCAAGTAGACTTAACGGGTAATAGCCGTTAGGTTTCCGTCTCTTCCGCTTAGCCGAGTTTTCATTGTCCTCGTTGGCCGAGTCGCCGAGTTTACATCGTTTCAAAGTCGGCATTTGAGTTTTCAAGTTCCTCTTGATTATCATTGTATCAAAACAAAACGATGAATGAATATGATCAACCAATTGCAACACGCACCCGCATCTATTAACCAAAAACGACGCCGCTTCTGCAATTCATCAAATTCACGTAAACCCTAAATTGCAACCAGATTCCTTTTGAGGAACCTGAAACCTTGAAACTAAAACAATAGGGGCAACGATAAATTTCCTCTTATTTATTATCGTAAGACGAATAAAAGAGAAATTATTTTTTTCTTTAAAAAAAATTCGAGAAATTGGAGAGAAATTGATCGAATTTTGTTAAAAGAATTTTAGAGATCTGTTTCGATTAAGCTCTCTCTCTCTCTCTCTCTCTCTCTCTCTCTCTCTATCTATCTATCTAATTCTGTTCACAGTAATATAAAATATAAAAATATATTTATTTTTAACAAACTGTAATGTAATCATAAAATAAAAAGGATTTTTTTTTGGGGGTTTTGATGAAAAAAATGTTTAGAGAGAGAAAGGCGTTGGGGTGACAGAGAGTTGGAAGAAAGGGAAGAAAGAAAAGAAAGCGTTTTTGGGGTCGCGGCGTTATCTAAAATTGTTAGTAATATTGTAACATGTGAGCGAATTTTTTTAAGCTTATTTTGGTTGAGGCTATCTTGCGCCTTGTGTGTTCTTTGTGCAATTTTCATCTTCTCAAATCAAATTTTGTTTGTTGCAGTCTTGTGAATTGTTCTTGCTCTTGGTTATTTATTTTGTCGTTTTTTTTTTTGAGTTTTTATTTTTTATTTTTTGGGTTGTAGTATCTGAGCAGAGAGAAAGATGGTGGTGCAATTTTGCATATGGTTACTTTGCTCCAAAAATGTTGGAAGTCAAATTTTTAACTCTGTGCCTTTGTTGGTTTCTTTTTTTTTTTTTGAAGTTTATAATTGTGTGATTTGGTGGAGAAATTTGTTCCCTTCTGTGATTTTTGATTTTGCGTTGATTCTGCTGGTCTGTGACTTTCGATTAAATTTGTTTCCGTGGGGATTAAGGAGATTTAGCCATTTCGAGTTGGTTGTTATTTCGATGGGATTTGGCCTCTCTAAATGTATAATAATTTTGAACCAAAGTTTCTGCAAGGTCATGTATGAGAGAGAGGAGGATGGCATTGGCCTGCGACTGAGCATTCAAATACAAAATATGTTTATTTTCCCTCTCTTTGTTTCTCTTTTTTTTTTTTCAATTTTTTAAAATTTTTTTATTATTTTAATAAATGATTTTGTTATCTCTTTATATATATATATATATATATATATATATATCGGTCCACAGTGGGTTTTCGCTCTTGAAGAAGAAAGACAGAGACTTTGTAAGGAATAAACAAGAAGCTAGCTATGACTGTATATGACCAAAAATAGTGCTAGATCTGTGTGATTGGGTCAACCAATTTGCTTCACCATCTTGTTTCCTAAAATACTCTGAATCGATCGTGTTTGGAATTGGGTAACTTGTTATGTGGCACGATGTCTGAATTTAATTTTGGTAGCTGCCACTACTATAAGCATAAATATTTTGTGGGTATTATTTATTTAATTTTGGCATTTTGATGGATAGGTTTTGTCAAGGAGGAATTTGTTGGCTACAGAGATTGTAAGACAGATAGAGAAGAAGTATTACTGTTATTATTTATAGGTATGAGTCGGAGAAGAGGACGAAGAGGAAGAGGCAGGGGAAGAATAGCAGCAATAAGAATATCTATGGGTGGGGGCGAAGGACAAAAGAGTCATTTTACATTACAAGGCAAGCTGCAAAATTGTTGCTTTTGTTTTTCGTTCTATAGACCTTTCTGGCTTTCTTAGAGGAATTGGAGTTTTGGAATTTTGATGGAGTAATAGCTGATGTCTGCGGAGAAAAATCGATGTTGTCGTGTATTTCGAGGATTGAATCGGATTTTGATGCGGTTGTATTGTGACTTGTGAGTTGCAGCAATGCGTAGGGGGTCAGCCATGGCGCGATGAAGCCGAAATGGGGAAATATATGGGCAGCTGTTTTTATTTACTTTATGTAGTTGTGTAAGGCCGAGGGGGCTTAAATTAGAAGATTAAAAAATTGGTCAATTTTTAGTTGCTTGCATTTGATGAGAAGGCAGAAACGAGTTCTAGCACAAAAACGAAATTTGATTTGTTAGATCACGTGAAGGGTGAAGTGTTGGCGGTGGTGCGGGGGTGGTATAAGTAAATATCTTGCCAAGTGAATTTAGGTTTCAGCAGATTCTTTTCTTCTTGTAAATGAGAATCCAAAATTTGGCGTTCCAAATCATCAGTTTCTCACTGCTGATGTCAAATTATAGAGGCTATAAATAATCCGGCGAAGATTTTGATCCTGTTCTTGATAAATCATTTAGTTTTGATCGATAATAGTGGGAAGAATAGACAAGGATTTGAGGAGATTTCTCTGATTGAGAGAGATTCTGATGGGCAAAATCAAATACAAATCTTGACGATGGACATAATTTTGATGATGCTAACTCTTGAAGGCAACCCAAAGCCTAAGATCCTCTCTTCTGTGTAAGAAAGATAAGTTTTGCCTTCTTCTATAAAGCCAGCTTTAGCCTCAAAAGAAGTACAAACTTGTACTAGTGTCCTGTTTTATGTGGCTGCAATTGAGGTACATTTGTCACGTGCGCATCAAAATCTGAGTTGCATGTTACAATATAATAGAATCGATCATTGATTCAAAAATAGGTTCCGGCGATCCTTTACTTTAAAATATCAAATAAGAGAGGACAATGAGAGAGAGAGTGTATGTTGGAGTTATCTTACATCTGTTGTGAAATAGGTTGACGATAATTTTATAAGCATGAGAGAAAACATTATTTTTTGAGTTAGTTTTTAAGGTCGAGAGAAGCACAAAACCTCATAACACTCGGCATTAGAATTTATGTTCAACAACATCTCAATCCAATAATCTAATAGTGAAAACCAGTGTCTATTTTAATAACAAATTTGATGCGTGAGGGAGAGATTGTTGGAATTATCCCACATCGACTATAGAGGAGATTAATAGTAATTTTACAAGTACGAAAAAAAAATCATCTCATAAATTAGTTTCTTTGTGCGAGGAAGAAATTATTGGGATTATTCCACATCCCAGTGGAAGGGATTGGTGGTGATTTTGTACGTACCAGCGAAAATCTCGCTCAATAAGTTAGATTTTTGGGGTGAGAGGCATGTACGAGAGAAAGTCTCACTCCGATAAGGTTTGTAATTGAAGATGGGTCTATGGCCTATGTGAGAAGATGACAGGGAAATTCCCTTGCGTGACGACAGAGAGAAAAAATTAATGGTCAAACTTGTAATAAATCAAAATAAGTGAAGAAATATCTGGAGAAGGAGAGACTAACCAAATAAAGAACGAATGATACATAAGAGTCAATAGGAATCGATTACCATTTAAGTCATTTTTGATAGTTTCATAATAAGATTTATCATTGATTTGACACCATATATATATTGTCAGATCAAGAGTTCAATAATTTTTCAAAGGCAGGTACGGAGTAGAGCAACAACATTCTAATAATGAGACAACTTGTTTTGGTTATCATTGTTATTATTATTTAAAAATATATTTGATATATTATATTATATTAAATTATAATATAATATTATATTTTGTATAATATAACTGATCATAAAATAATTTTTACGTATTTAGAGTAAAATAATTAAAAAAATTTATGTAAAATGAAAATCGATTAGGGCGCCATGATAACACCGTTTAAGTGAGGGTGCTTTCCAATCCATATGGGATGGTGCCATAGCGCGTGGGTCTTTCATATTGCTCCGTTTGCGAAAACAATTTCATCATCGCGTAGATTCAGAAAAATAGAGTCCAGTTTTCTGTTAGATATCTCGTACTTGCGTTGCACGACAGACAGTCATTGGCCGTTAGTTGCCACCCCGGTGACTATGACATGTGCCGCCTTTAAATATGAAGAAAAGCATATTATATAAATATAAATTATATATTTATCCAAACCAACTTAATGAATAAAAGTTTAGGCTATATTTAGTATAATTTTTTAAATAAAATTTATTTAAATAAAAATTTTATTAGTAAAATTAAAAAGAAATTAAGTTATTTGATTGTTCGTAAGAATTTTTATTAAAAATTATAAAATTATTTTAATAAATAAATATTTTAAAATTATGTTATAAAAGAAATGAAATAAAATTGTTAAATAAATAAATAAATAATATTTTAGAAATTGAGTAAGGAACGGGGATTTGGAAGATTTGATGATGCTAATTGTGATGGTCGCAGCCACTTGTCTCGAATCGTTGTGGATTGACCGAAAAAGTCTAAAGAAAGAAGTGGTTGGAGGTTAGGCTTTGATTTAATTCAGGTGAACGACGTTGAGTGTCGTCGAAGATGGTCCAGAGAATAGAACGGTTGTTAAGGAAGAGTTCGGTGATGGCAGCTGCTAGAAATCTGTAGCGGAATACAATGAATCGTAGGGCTATGTGCAAAGTTAAAGACAGTGGCAGTATCTGGAAGGTGAAGAATGTAGCGGGCTAGCGGCATCAGCCATTAAGCTGAGAAACAAAGGGAAATGTGAATAGCCAGCAAGCTGGAGAGTGGGGACGAAGATAAAAGGCAGCAATTTGTCGTGTGCATTTGTGTGTGATTCAGTTTGGATTTAGAAATTAGGGTTCGAATTTTTTGAGTTTGGTTAAGGTGTGCACATATGTATTATTGTTATAGTGAGTTAAGAAGTATTATAAGATTATGAGCCTGCTTCTGACATCCTATAATATAACGGCATGTGTTATGTTATAAATTGACAAAAATATCCTGGATATTTTTTGTTCGGTTTCGATTCTAGGTTTTCAAACCAAGAACCAAACTGAAAATTCTGTTCGGTTTTAGATTACTGAATAATTAGCTTTTATACTAAAACTACCAAAATAAATCCGTTAAAAACCAAACCGAACTTTTTATCTTTTTTATTTTTTGAGAATCGGTTTAGTTCTACCCTATTAGCTAGCCATCACAAAATTTATGTTTTTGCTAGTAAAAATAAATAATTTATTTAATTTTTAAAAATTCTATTAAAAAAATAATCAAACAAAAAAATTTTTAAAAGAAATTATAAAATTAAATAAAGACTTATAACTATTAAATAAATTATATTAAATAAACACTAAGTTTACCATGTAAGATTAGATAATCCAAACATAAACAAGGCAAATAAAGCATCAAATAAGTTTGACTTATAAGTCTTTAACAATGCAACACTCAATTCAATTCAACGCATTGCACCAACAACCAATTATGTTCTTACATTGAAACCTTAATCTACCTTAGTACTTGCCATAACAATATATGTAAAAAAGGACCAAAAAAAAAAAAACTCGTGATTTTCATTCCTTGGAAGCTGAAACAAATACTATTAATAAGAGAAATAAAAATAAAAGAAAATGGACTGAGAAGTGAATACAGGAGAGTATAGACTATAGATTACAGGGAAGTGTTGGGCTTTACTTTAATTTTCTTTAAACTGGAGCGGCCTTTAGTCAGAGCGGAGACATAATTTAATTTTTCTAATTTAAATTAAAGAGAGAATATTTTAGACTTTTTTAAAAAAATACAAATAATCAAATTTCTATATGAAAGAAAAAAAAATATATTGAAATCATTAACTGCATAAGCGTTCAAGTCTCTTTGACTGTACATGGGAGTAGATTTCTCCCTTTTTTTTTTAGTTAATTTTAAATTATGCTCACTGAAATTATGCATATGGTAAATCTAAACCCCTCGCAAAATCTTTTGTAGTTAATTATAATAAATATTCTTATTAGAACCTATATAAAAATTTTATATTATTTAGTTATGCCGTCTCTTCAATTATCATCAAATTTATTTTTGTTGGAGGTCATCCATTTTTCAACTTCCAACTCCTCCCATATTTTCATGTCCTCCTTGTTGGGATCATATACTCTTTAAAGTATATTAATTTATTTATTTATGATACATACATTTTCTAATTAATAAAAATATTTGAGATATTTTTACAGATATCTTAATTGCATAAATATCTTGAATAAGGTCCATTTAATCATATTATATGTATTTATGTGATCATCATATGAATTCACAGAAGACATAAATACAAGTTATCTTATGATTAAATAAATTGAGTTCAAAGTTGATAAATAGAGTTAGGCGCTCTATTTATGTTTAGACTGTAGTAAATTCATTAAATAATTTATCTTAATTGTGTATGAATTTACTGATGTAGTTTGACTATATTGAACTAGATCACATATAAGATTTAATTAACCTTGTAATAACTGTCAGACTTATTAAATCTCATAGGTATTAATTTTATTGCAATCTTAATCTTGAGTTAATTACAGTTTCATGTTCATGACTGTTGTTTCATTTGAATTACTAATGGGTGCGATATACATTTGTAGTCAAGATTACTCGGTATCTTGGTGGGAGTAATTATGAGTAGTGAGATTATAGATTAATACTATAGAATTTGTACAACACATCTCTTAATAGGTTTTCGGTATTTGATTATAGAATTCTCTGACCAGAGTGTGTCAACATAATTATTATGTTGAAATTGATCATTAGAGAAAACAAGTAAGAGTCAAAGAAGAAGATGTAATTAAATTAGTTGGACAGTTGAGATATCAATTTAATTAGTGATGTAGTACAAAGAATTGTTCAATAAAGAAATCAATGTGGCATGGGTCAAATCATTATTCGAGAACACTATCCTAGATAGTATACAATTATGAATGTCGGTTCTAATCTTATAGTGGCATAGATTTGGAATTAAATAATTGGGCTAGTTTAATTATGTGCCTAATTATTATAGCAATTATTGTATGTACCAATATAATTTTCGGATTAGTTCATTTAATTGACTGCACCACTACTGGATTAATAAAAAAAATAACTAGTTATTTGAGTTAAAAACCTAAATATATTATTTGGTGGGAGACTTCAATTAATATACTTGTGTATAAGGGGCCTTATATTAATTTATAAGGTGTTCCCTGTAACTATAACAAGCGTAATGTCAAAAGATTTTGGATTTTTATCTTATTAAGTGCATATTTAATTTCCTATTTTTATTCTCTAGTACAATAAAAAAAAATTAATTAAAAAAAAAAACCAGCCCAGCCAAAAAATGTTACTGGGGTCGCCTCCATCCCAACATTATCTTAATTAAATTATATTGTGTATATAAAAAAAAAAAGGGATGCCGTGCTTGTATTTCAAAGTATTGATACCTATTCATGTATCAAATGTGAAATGATTAAAGGCCAATTCAT